>JALGBA010000679.1:615000-827713 GCA_023970755.1 Azemiops feae
ATGGTACATCACAACTCTATACTGGTCCTGAGCATAATAAAATATATATCATATCATATCATATCATATCATAATTTTTTAGTTGAGAATGTTAATTTAGGTCCTCACAAATTGTGTTGTTTGTGTTTACAGACTGTACCTATTGGGTATTTTTTCCCACAAGTGGCAACCATTTGGTAACAGCCATAATGACTCTGAAACTAATACTGTAGATCAAGGGGGTCAAACTCACAACGACACGTGACGTGTTATGACGTATTGTGACTTTTTTCCCATTGCCGGCAATGGGGTGGGTGCGGTTTCGGTATGATGCATCCAGCCTGCGGGCCAGCAGTTTGACATCCCTGCTGTAGATAGAAGCAGAAGAACAGTTCCAGGATTTTACAAAACATAAAGAAAAGATAACAAAATTAATTTACTCCTTTCTTCCATACAACATTTCATTTTTGTATTGAAATTACTTTAAAAATCCATGTGCTTTACATATGTTAGTTTTTCTAGCCTTTTAGAATGAATATAAACACTTATTATTAGGGGCATTGTGTGTATTAAAATATAATAAATAGAAAACTATTAGGAGAATAAGAATGTAATCTTGCAAGGTCTTCCTTGCCTTTGTCATCCCTGGAGTTCAAGACAGCATGAAGACCACCGCCCCACACCTGGGGTTCAGTTATAAAAGGAAGATACTATTAGCATCTGAGTGTGGTTTGGAAGATCATTCTTGATGCTTGGAAAAACAAGAGAGGGAGAAGCTGCAGGCTAAAATGGGAGCAGATGCCAGAATAAAGTGCAGTGTAGCAGGTAACCGTGAAGGAAGAGCAGGTGTGGATTCTAGCTTACCAATAGGACAAGAAGAGAAAGGAGAAGCAGTTCACCACAGCTTTTCCACTCCAGTAGAGACACTGATAATCTACAGCCGGGCAGCAGCTGGTATCGCATCTTCTCCTATCTCC
The DNA here is from genome assembly GCA_023970755.1 of Azemiops feae. NCBI lineage: Eukaryota > Metazoa > Chordata > Lepidosauria > Squamata > Viperidae > Azemiops > Azemiops feae. The sequence continues at coordinate 615,957 of JALGBA010000679.1, forward strand.
CAAACTCAGAGTGAAGAACTAACCCTTTGGCAGTAGTTCAGAATGGCAGCCAGCAATGCAGATCTGATCATTCCAGATCACCAGCCAGCAACAGAAGCCAGCTAAATCCAAGGTGGAGAAAAGGTGGAATAGCAATGAATTATAGCAAGACAAAGAAGAAAATAACTATATATAGGAATCTTTAAGACTTAGATGCATAACATATGGAAAAATAGATGTAGATACCTATGATAGGTATGATATAAAATAGTACAATATATATGGTATTATAGTGATAAGAGTTAAAGAAAGTTAATAATCAAGAACCATTCAATTTGTTAAGCCACTTCCTATTATAAAACTCTGGGGAAAAAGGAAAGACAATACTATTCTCCTTGTGGGTGAAATGTACCATTTCCCCAAAGAATCCTCTTTTCATTCAAGGCTTGTAAAGAATTTTGCAGGAGCCATTCTGTCTAAGGACTCCCCCTCCAGATTTGAGATCTTTCTTTCTTTCTTTCTTTCTTTCTTTCTTTCTTTCTTTCTTTCTTTCTTTCTTTCTTTCTTTCTTTCTTTCTTTCTTTCTTTCTTTCTTTCTTTCTTTCTTTCTTTCTTTCTTTCCTTTCTTTCTTTCTTTCTTCCTTCCTTCCTTCCTTCCTTCCTTCCTTCCTTCCTTCCTTCCTTCCTTCCTTCCTTTCTTTCTTTCTTTCTTTCTTTCTTTCTTTCTTTCTTTCTTTCTTTCTTTCTTTCTTTCTTTCTTTCTTTCTTTCTTTCTTTCTTTCTTTCTTTCTTTCAGATTCTTAAAGTAAGATTAATCCCCTGTTGCACTATTTAAGGCTGTCAAAGAAACTAGTGTTGTTAAAAGATAACTCTAGAATTTAGTAGGGTTTCTGACTAGTTGTTTAACCATATCTTTCACTGTCAGGGCTTCCTCAAGGCTGCTGGCTTTCTTCTGCATTGTCCTTTAATTAGGTATGGTAACCTAATTAAAAACATTCTCACTTTAGAACTTAATAGAGTTTCCTCTATATGAATTACAGAATTATGGAGATAGAACCTGGAAATGACATGCAAATCTCTATTCTATATTTTTTAAAATCTATATGATGGCATTTCCCCTATATGATGGCTTTTCGCCCACCCTCCTTAATATCCCCCAAATATTGTGTCTTTGCTGTATTTTTTAAAAAATAAAAAGGGGTATTATATTTTTTTTCATAAAAAAACAGAAGTATAAATAAGATTTATGACATGGCTATTCAGCCTCACTACTATATGGCATTGGAGTTTATAAATACAGTCCTTTTTTTAACTTTTAAGTTTTTAAATCCTCTTTTAAGCTAGTTCATCTCCCTGCTGACATCAGAAGCAACCCAGTCACATAATTAAGGTTCTTTAGCTTTATCTGTCCATATTTGCCTTTTTTGGTAGCCCCATGGGACTGGAAATGCTGCTAAATGAGAAAATGCCAAATCCTAGTGGAAAAAGATCTCGAAGGAAAAATCAAGAGGATGGAATAGGCTGTAAGTGGAAGGCTGAGCTAGTTGGGAGGCCTTAAAGACAACTAGGGAGGTAGATATTTGAATAAAGTCAAGAAAAAAGGTTCACCATTAGAAAGGTTTACCCTGCAATAGGTAGGTAGATAGACGGATTGATTTAAACTTGTGCCATTCTACTCAAGTAATTTGTCCAAGTGCAACCCATTTTTGTTAACAATTTTGCAGATTAGGGTACATTCAGTATGCCCTGATGTTAATTAATGTTAATAAATTCACAAATTACTGCTACTAAAATTACTATTAGAGACTTAATTCATTATGTGAATAAGTGATGGAAAAATCTACTGTTTTATTCATAATGTAGCCACTCTACTTCATTTAAATAATATTTTGTGATTGTGATATCCAATGATCTCTCTGTAATCAGAACGTGGAAAATAGCCCCTCCTTTTTTATCCTATTAAAGAGAGAAGGAAATTGAAACTACTTGCTCATTGTGGAACAAATACAGAACTGAGATTGTGAGGTGATATTTTTCCTTCTCTCTTCTCCAAACTTTCTTATCTATTGTTTATAGACACTGTGGGAAATTGTCCCAGTATGGAGTTTTGATTCAAGGACTCAATTTGAGGAAAATGTGGCTTCATCATTTCTGCAAAACAGAGTTTCAAATTATATTGCTAAAAAATTGAACCCATTGAATTGAATTAGGTGTTTTCAAATAAATTTGAAGATTCAGTCAGCCTTCATGCATGCATACAGATATTAATCTATTAGATCAGTGGTTCTCAACCTTTTCTTCAACATGGATCTCTTTAAATACCTTTTGTGGCCCTGGACCATGGCCACAGACCACCAAGACTAAGATTGCCGGGAGAAATATCAACGACATAAGATATGCAGATGATACCACTCTAATGGCAGAAAGTGAAGAGGAACTAAAGAGCCTCTTGATGTGGGTGAAGAAGGAGAGTGCAAAAGTTGGCTTGAAACTCAACATTAAGAAAACCAAGATCATGGCATCCGGCCCTCTCAATTCCTGGCAAATAGATGGGGAAGAAATGGAGGTAGTGACAGATTTTATTTTCCTGGGCTCCAAGATCACCCTAGATGGGGACTGCAGCCAAGAAATTAAAAGACGCTTCCTCCTGGGGAGGAAATCTAGACAGCATACTAAAAAGCGGAGACATCACCCTGCCAACAAAATTGCATATAGTCAAGGCCATGGTTTTCCCAGTTGCAATGTATGGCTGTGAAAGTTGGACCATAAGAAAGGCTGAGCATCAAAGAATTGAGGCCTTTGAACTATGGTGCTGGAGAAGACTCCTGTGAGTCCCTTGGACTGCAAGGCGTTCAAACCGGTCAGTCCTAGAAGAGATTAACCCCGACTGCTCTTTAGAAGGCCAGATCCTGAAGTTGAAACTCAAATACTTTGGCCACCTAATGAGAAGGAAGGACTCACTGGAGAAGAGCCTGATGCTGGGAAAGATTGAGGGCAATAGAAGAAGGGGATGACAGAGAATGAGGTGGCTGGATGGAGTCACTGAAGCAGTAGGTGTGAGCTTAAATGGACTCCAGAAGATGGTAGAGGACAGGAAGACCTGGAGGAATGTTGTCCATGGGGTCGTGATGGGTCAGACACGACTTTGCAACTAACTAACTAACTAACAACAACAACAACAACATTTCTTCAAGCCTTCGTGGACCCCCTGTGATGACATCATAGCCCCCCCATGGGGGCCCCCACCATATGAGGTCAAATGATTCAGGTCATAACTCTGAATCAATTCAGTTTCATAAATATCAACATTTGCAATCATATCTTGCTGCTTTCAAATATTGAAGCTCAATCATACCTTGACCGATCTGGATGCTTTTGTGGATATATTGCAAAAAATAAAAGATAACTAAATAATTTGATGATATCTTGAAGTATGTCTTATAAGAATCTGACATGAAGGTTGTTAAATGCATGGTGAAGTTTATACAGTAGACAATAAAAACAGGAAAAACAGTATGCACATTAATAAAGTTGGTATTGGAAATTAAAAACAATTTTGGAAGAGTAATAAATTCTTCCTAAGAAATGGAACACATTTTTTTAGGCAATGTGTCAACTAGCTATAAAGACATTAGAGTATGTTACTTTACTTTAGTATGTTACTTTAAATCAGTGTTTCTCAACCTTGGCGATTTTAAGATGGTGGACTTTAACTATCAGATTTCCCCAGCCAGCATAGCTGGCTGCGTAATTCTGGGAGTTGAAGTCCACCTATCTTAAAATCACCAAGGTTAAGAAACACTGCATTAAATACATACATAAGAAAATATATATGTTTTCCATATATAGAAAAATAATTAACTATATGGATAACTTCCTAACAGTGAGGACAATTAACCAGTGGAACAACTTGCCTTTAGAAATCATGGGCACTCCATCATTGGAGGTTTTAAAGAAGAGACTAGATAGTCACTTGTCTGAAATGGTATAGATTCTTCTGCTTGAGCAGGGGGCTGGACTAGAAGACCTCCAAGGTCCCTTCCAGCTCTATTCTATTCTAACATGTTTCTGATGGATTTTTCATTTGACATGACCAAGCGATACCAATAATGTTACTTTATAGCTATGAAATAGTGTCATTTTGAAATTGGAGATTCCTTTCAAAATGCCAGTGCACTGAGCCTTGTTACAATCCTACTCCGTCTTATAGACATTTGGCCCTCATTAGTTATAATAACCCTCAGCAACTTATTTGTAAGCATTTTTTCCTCTAATTGCTTTTCTTCCAAGGGGCTAAAGATAATAGTCATACAAAGGTCAAAAATGAAAATTATTTCCTAACTTGAGCAACTGAAATATATAGCAGGGCAATTAAGACAAGACCTTAAGCTTTTGTAATGACTTTCTCTGCAGGGAAAGTACCTAAAAGTATAATTGCATCTTGATGGATATGTAATCATTTATAAGGTGTCTAATAGAGTGTGAATTTCTTCAGACTGATAACAGTCAAGGATATCTACTGGTTAGATATTTTGTTATACAGTAGAAGCATATTCTCGCCATGAACCTTAAGAGGGTAGTTCCAATGGCAGTATGTGTGTGAGAGTTTGGGTGGAGAGAACATACCAGCAGAAAATTATATTGTGTGCACACTTACAAATATACTACCCAAACTACAGTCCTTATCAATGCAAAATTCTTCTTCATGTCCCATTCAACTATAGCATTTTCAATAGCAGTTTGTTCCACAACTGCTATTTATGAATTGGTGCAGTACAATTAAACATTGTCTATATTCACTTTTCCTTACAGTGGCCCTTCTTCTTCCTGTTACTCTGTGAACATGTGTATTTCCAGTGTTTCAGGTATGGACTTTTCCAGGAACCAGAGAAGAAATGGAAGTTACTATATATATATGGATATGACCTTTGCTGGCAATTGAATGCAATACAGATTATAAATGGAATGAAGATGAAACTATTAATCAAAGTCTTAAAGTACTATTACTGTTTACATAATGTATTTTGACATTCTCAAGTTTGATAAATGCCAAAGTGGTTGCAAAATGACATATCTTGCCTTTCACACTGAGAATTCATCTTGGTTTCCCCAGACTAATGGTTCTATTTGAAGCTGCTTCTCAATTACATTCATTTCAGGACAACAATAATATTCCCTAGCTTTCTTGTTAAATCAAAACATTTATTTATGTATAATAGTGTAGAAAATAAGGATATGGGGAGGGAGAGGGGGAGGGGAGGAGGAAAATGACGACTATACATCTGCCTTTACACGAAAGGGAAAAAAATAGTTCAATGTATCAAAACCAGTACCAGTACAATAGGAATAAAAGTAAAAAAGGCAAGAACATGATAAGGCAACACCCAGCCACTCTAGAGTTTAAATCACCAGGAAAAAATGGATTACATCCCAGTGTTCTGAAGGAGTTGGCAAACTGGATCTTGGAACCACTGACCCATATCTTTCAAATATCTTGGAGCACTGGAAAATAACAGAGGACTGTAGAAGAGCGTATGTGGTTCCCCATCTTCAAAAAAAAGAAAAGAAAAAAAATGGATCCAGGAAATCAGTTGCCCTAACATCAATACATGGGAAGATCCTGGAAAAGATAACCAAGCAACAAATCTGCAAACACCTAAATACAAACAAAAGTATTATTAGAAGCCAACATGGGTTTGCCAAAAAATAGATGATGTCAGACAAACCTTATTGCATTCTTTGACAAAGTGATTAAATTAATGGACAAGCGAAATGCTGTGCATATAGTATACTTGAATTTCAATAAGGAGGTTAAAACATGTGACAAACATTTGCAGGAACTTGGCATGTCTCATCTAATTAACAGAAGGACTAGGGGTGACATGATAGCCATCTTCCCATATTTGAGGGGCTCTGATATAGAAGAAACCTATTTTCCAAAGTATCTGAGGGCAAGACAAGAGTTAAGGAATGGAAGCTTATCAAAGAGAGATCCAAACTAGAATTAAGGAAAAATTTGCTGTCATTGAGAACAAGGAATCAGTGGAATGGCTTGCCTGCAGAAGTTGTGGGTGCTCCAACACTGGAGGAGAGATTGGACAGACACTTGTCTGGAGTGGTATAGGGTCTCCTGCTTGAGCAGAAGGTTGGATTAAAAGATCTCCAAGGTCCCTTCCATCTCTGTTATTCTGTACTCTGTAAACAAGCACAGCAAAATGAACTTAGATAGTAATGGCCAAGGGAATAATAAAGCACATTTCAACAGTGTAAAGATAGGGACTATTTTAGCATCTTTCATAATGTTCATAATAATAGTTTAATGAAGAGAAGGACGAAGGGGGACATGATAGCAGTGTTCCAATATCTCAGGGGCTGCCACAAAGAAGACGGAGTGAAGCTATTCTCCAAAGTGCCTGAAGGCAGGACAAGAAGCAACGGATGGAAATTAATCAAGGAGAGAAGCAACCTAGAACTAAGGAGAAAGCTCCTGACAGTTAGAACAATTAACTAGTGCACGGTCGGCAACCCGCGGCTCCGGAGCCGCATGCGGCTCTTTGAGGCATCACCTGCGGCTCCGGAGCCTCCTCCGCCATTTTGGGGAGCGCATGCGCGGGCGGGTGCGCATGCGCGGGCGGGTGCGCATGCGCGGGCGGGTGCGCATGGGGTGCGCATGCGCGAACGGGTGCACGTGCATGCGCGAACGGGTGCACGTGCATGCGCGAACGGGTGCGCGCAAACGGATGCGCATGCGCGGATGCATGAACGGGTGCGCATGCGCGAACGGGTGCGCGGGCGGGCGCGCATGCGCGGCCGGCCGGCCGTGCACATGCGCGGGTGCGCGGGTGGGCGCGCATGCGTGGGCGGGTGCGGCTCCCAGGGGAGTTTTTTTTTTAGGGAAACGGGTCCGTGCGGCTCGTTCGATGTTTCGGGTGGCCGACCCATGAACTAGTGGAACAACCTGCCTCCAAAAGCTGTGAATGCTCCAACACTGGAAGTTTTTAAGAAGAGACTGGACAGCCATTTGTCTGACATGGTATAGGGTTTCCTGCCTAAGTAGGGGGTTAGACTAGAAGACCCCTAAGGTCCCTTACAACATCATCATCATCATCATCATCATCATCATAATTATTAATTATTAATTATTAATTATTAATTATTAATTATTAATTATTAATTATTAATTATTAATTATTAATTATTAATTATTAATTATTAATTATTAATTATTAATTATTAATTATTAATTATTAATTATTAATTATTAATTATTAATTGTTAATTGTTAATTATTAATTATTAATTATTAATTATTAATTATTAATTATTAATTATTAATTATTAATTATTATAAACAGCCAGTCTATTAAGCCACCCATTAAGCATTTAAACTATTAGTCAAAGGAACACCAAAGTATTTACAGATCTGAAAAAGGTTTTCATGTAATATATAAACTGAAACAATCCACTTCAGTTAAAGCCAATAATTTTGCCAAACAATTTGGGGGGAAAAGAACTGAAATGCTACTTCATAGGGCTGGGAAGATATTCAAAACTTCAAAGTGCTTCTTTGAAATGAAGAAGCTGCCACTTCTAATTCTGGAAACAGAGCAGCCCACCACTTTGATCCAGCCGATAAAAGTAGATTCGGAGAAAGGGCTGCACCTGCACAACATCCTGGTTTAAAATAAAAATTCCCTTCTTGCATTTTCCTGCTTTTCCTCAGGAAAGCCTTCTGCTGCTTCTTTTACAGATCTGTTTCAGTGGCTTAGTGGTTTTAACACTTGCTTGACATGTAGAACATCCCTGATGTGAAGCCCAACAGAAACACACACACACACACGCACACGCACACACACAGAGAGAAGTCTCTCTTTGCCTGAACAATCTAGGTTTACACTAAACTTTTTTTTTCTGGTAGTACACTGGTTTTCAAAAAATAGATGGGACAACCATTTGACCAGGATGGTATAAGGTCTCCTGCCTTGAGAACGGGATTGGACTAGAAGACCTCTGAGTGCCTTCCAGCCTTATGATTCTATATTTCTGTGATCTAGAATCATTTTTCCAATCACCTGGGGTGAAAAAGTTGTTTGATCCCAAATGAGCAAACATTAACTGATGCTGTATTGAAGATATAATCCAAATTATTGAACTGGGCAACTCTACAGGTTATTTTCCTAGAGACAAGAACCGAACAAGGCTGTTGCATATCAGGAACTCCAAGATGCCAAATAGAGGCATAAAAATATAGATCTCTTTCTTGTACTGTAAATGATACTGAATCTATAACAAAGACTTCATCGCACATTCTTACCTTAAGCAGAAGAACGTAAACATGGAGAAGTAGGGATGTTATATTTTAGAACAATGCCTTTTTTATAAGTATTATTTGCCATGGAAAAGCTCTCCTGGCAGTTTTGAGTGGCTCATATGCCACTCATATGAGAATATTTTTGCCTACTGTTATGACTGAGCAACCAATGTCTTAACTATTACACCAGTACTACACTGCTTCACTTAATCATTCTTCTGTATTGATTTATCCCTGATGAAAATAAAGTCTGCATCTTTACCAACTGAGAGATACCCAATACTGAATCAGTTCATTAGTTGACTCAAAAGCACAGTGTGCTAGAAGCAACATACACTTTCCAAACAATAAGTACTTGCAGGAGGCCTTCCATTTTGGTTCTGAAAGAGGAACATGAACAATGTATGGACTCTGCCTTTCTCATTCACCTGACCCAATCCTGGCATGTCTTCATCCTTCAGTTGGATAAAAAAAAATGATCTTAGCTATGATCCTGGCTGAAATTCTACAGCGCTATAATTATATGCCTCTCCAATTTATATAACATACATATATACTGCCATGAAATAATGTAACGCTTGCATTTCCTTTGTTTTTGGTAGTTTTTAGGAAATCATTTTCAAAAGCCACTTAATACTGAAGTCTTCCTTTTTTCTAGAAGAAAATTTACATTAGATAAATTATGGAGCCTATGCAAGTTTGATGACACTGTTCAGATATGATCGGGTGGGCTTGTTGAACCATTCAGAGAGGTTTCTCTGCAAGTGCATTAAGCTCCCTTTGAGAGTTTTTGTGGGTTCAGAGAGATGCTAGAATTTCTTTTCAAAGCACTCCTCCAGTTGGTTCCCATAGGGCAGGGGTCTTCAAACTTGGCCCTTTTATGACTTGTGGACTTCAACTCCCAGAATTCCTCAGCCAGGCACGCTGGCTGAGGAATTCTGGGAGTTGAAGTCCACAAGTCATAAAAGGGCCAAGTTTGAAGACCCCTGCCATAGGGTGAAGGTTAGTCATCTACAAACCCATTGTAAGCTCTAACCTAGCCTGGTTTTTCAGTATATATTTAGAAAAGAATGAAACAACAATTTCCTTAAAAATTGCTCCTTTGATCACCATTTGTGAGCTTCACAGCCAGCTTCCCACAAGCAAATGTCAACAAAGAAGCCAACCACAAGCTACAAGTTGTGTTTACATGATATCACACTAAATGACTACAGGTAATTGCCTTAACAACTACAGTGGAACTAATATTGAAATTTGGGCATGATCACATGATGATAGCAATAAAGTTGCCAAATCCAATTGTGGACATTAAGTGAGAGCTACTTTTATATAATTCTCTTTGCTTGATTTAAGCACATCTAAATCATACTTATGTGAAATGGAAAGATACCCATGAGTTAATTTTGGCTAGTTCATCTCTAAAAATACTAATGATGACATTCCAGTGAGAATGAATTCCAGATTAATGCTGTGCTCATTTTAAACATCTATTTTCCCCAACTTGTCAATGTTGAATTTCGCATCCATTTAAGTGTCAGAATAATGTTTGTCCTCTAGAATTTTTAATATTTCAGCAAATTTCATTGTGAAAGCATAAAATTTCAAAAGTGCAAAGCTAGAAAGAATTTGATGGCATATCTTTTAATCTTCATAAATAAAACAGAATAAACCTATAAGATCAGCTATACACTTTGGTTTGCACTGGAAGTTGGCATATTTCTCAGCTTTCTAATATGTGGTTCAAGATGCAGGAGTGAATAATTCATATCAGGAAACAAATGGAATCAAAACATCTACATTCCAAAAATTCCGTCCATTGTTTTTTGTGTTGAAGCATCTACTCAGATGTATCAGCCATTAATCAGTGCATTTTATTGCATTCTAATGTGTCTCCTTTCTTATTTCTCTTGTCTTTTGAAAATATTCAGGCAGAAATAACTTTCAGTTCATTTTCTATACAGAACTATTAAAAATCCCAAGAATGTCTTAGAATCTGAAAATATCTGGGACCATTAAAAGAAACTCATGGGAGATTCAGTCTGTCTGTCTGTCTGTCTGTCTGTCTGTCTGTCTGTCTGTCTGTCTGTCTGTCTATCTATTTAAAGAACTGTCCTGTCCAGGCACGTGATACGCTTATGCATGGAACTCAGTCTAAGAGGAGCAATGAGAACCTCATCGTTAAAGTACTGACAGTATTGAAGAGAGTCTTCATTGGCTGGCTGTACCAGGGTGAAGGCTAAGTAAGCAGCGATCCTAAGAATGGAAGTTCCCAGTTTATGTAGAAACATCTCATGAACATATTGTTCGACCATGTCTATAGTTAAAAAGTGGAAATCACTTTCACCATTGAAATCATTCACTGTGATGACCACTAACTAGAGTAGCTTTGAAACTGAATAAGATATGTTTCCTGAGGATAAACTTATTAGCAACTGATCAGAAATAATGGCTGGGCCACTGGCACATCTGTGAATCTCACCTTGGCTGTTTTGGTCATGCCCTGCTTATGGGTTTCTCCAGTGGTGGGATTCAGCCAGTTTGCACCACTTTGGCAGAACTAGTAGCTAAGTTTTTGTTGCCCAGGCCCAGAATGGACTTCTGGAAGCAGCATCCACACAGAGAACCTGTTGTTCACATATTTGAATCCCACCACGGGGTTTCTCAAAGGTGTAACATCCTGCAATAAACAGGATTCTCGACTAGACTTGTCTGTCACATTAACCAGCATGACTTTTTAAATCCTTATATCACCCTTTGCAACTCCAATGCAAGTAATAAAGAATGGGATATGATTTCTAAATGTTATATGGTTACTGTAGAGACAGACTAATTTGACACTTCTTCATCCAGTTGAATACATGGTGTGTCATTAACAAAGCTGTATCTCTTATGACATTATAAAGAGGTGTAATAGTTCAGTAAGCATCAAGTCAGTAACTTTTCAGCTTGAGTTCAGATCTAGTAGTGCAAGGGTGAAACATGGAGAAGAATAAACACATTTCTCCTCTTTTTCCATAGAGCTATAAGTAGCTAATATATAGTTCCCAGACAGTGGCATCCATAGGGCTATAATGTGGATCATTTTATGTCTGATAGCACAATAGAAAAACACAAAACTGCCTTTACTTATCTAAATTTTATTCTGGTTTTGAAGAATGAAATAGTTCAATTTTAATTTAAAAAAACTGTGTCAGATCTAACAAATACTATATATATATATATATATAATGCAAAATTGAACAAAATCAGTCTAAATGAAATTTCAAATATATAATTTGAAACAAGGCTGACTTGTCTAGCCTCCAATTTTAAACCCTAATTTTGACAAGCACACATTCTTTGACACTACTAAAACTTGGCAATTTTGGATGACTTTTTGTGGCATGAACTTAGGGAATACTAGGAGCAGTCTCAGTGTGCTTAAATATTATTTCTACTCTCCTTTTGGGGAATATAACATTTTCAAAATGTGTTTGATTTGTCTATCTATGACAATAATAATACACAGAGATTTTTACATTAAACAGGCAGCAAAGTGTTTTCTGTTTACAACAATTTTGTTATAGGACTCCTAAAGGATTATGAGATATAAGAAAAAAAATGGTTGTATTTAGCACCACATAGAAATTTATTTCCTTTCCTGTAATTCCTGCATGTATTTTCCATAAACAAGTATAGATGCCATAGAAGAAATAATTATGAAGGACATTCTTTAAAAAATAGAAAATATTTTAGTGAACATTTCTATCTATTATATATCTCAATGCAGCTTAATACAAACATCGCTGGCATTTGAAATTTAATTTCCTATCCCATGTATACCTTGAATACATATATTTTTGATAGAAAGAAATCACTCATCTAATTTGACATCAAAGTATCAGCTTTCCTGTAATAGGATTTCAACATGAGTCAAATTGAAAATTATTCTTGCTTCCTTGACAAGCTGTATACTTTTACATATTTATCAGATCTCCAGAAAAATGTACACCTATCACTCTTGTAATAGAGTCCATCTACCTTGTTGTTCTTTCCTTCCACCTTTCCCAACATTATGGACATCTGAAGGGAGCTAAGTCTTCACAAATTGTATCCTACTGTGATAATTTCATCCTGGTCATTTATTTATGCCTGAAGAAAGAATTCTGGCTAGAGTTGTTCTGCAATCTATTTCTTGGGAGGATTTTTTTTTATTCATTTTTTACACCAAAATCAGAAGTGCCAATATTCTTTCTTGTTTGCTTCTTCAAAGGGTCAAAAAGAATACTATTGACTGCTCAGGTTCTGAACTTTGTAGGTAAAGATAGCATCTGAATATATCTTTTCCAAGATTTTCAGGATTACTCTGTCAAATGCTAGTCTATGACATATTTCCTGACTGCTGGTTAGTTTACTATTGATAGTTGACCCTAAAAGGCAGAAGCTATCACCAATTCAACATTTTCATTGTCAGTAATATGGTGGTTGCTCTACCTGCTGTCATTAATTTGGTCATCCTTATATTTAATCTGAACCACTGTTCAATGAGCTCCTGGATTTTCACTAATGGAACTTGCAGATCATTTGCATTTGCAGCTATTAGAGATGTGTCATAAGCATAGCCATATTATTAATGTTTCTTCCTACTGTTGCCTTCTCTCACATACTAGGAAATTATGCCTTTGCCATTGTCACTAAGGTGATTCTCCTCTTCAGACTATTCCTATATCATTGCTGTCCGATGTATGTGTCTACTTGTTATGCTGAGCAGCTGAGATGATCTTCATGCCTTGCATAATCCTATATAAATTGTATGATCCCTGACATATGCTTTTTTCATTTATCATTCCCAAAGTTGTCTCTCCAACTACTATGATAAGGCAGCCCAGCAAGATCTGGTGACCTAAAAACAATTCAGAAATTTATATGGAATCAAGTGAGGACATCCTAGGCTCATCAAGAAAACCTAAAGAGGTCTTCACATCATCACAATCATAATGATGTGAAAACAAGGTTTAGTAAAGCAGGATTTTAGTAAAACAGATATCAGAAATACCATCCTCCCCATCCAAATAATAGAATTAAATCTCAAGGTGTTCAAATTCTGTATGTTTTTTAACACTTTGAATGCATTTTCTAAGCCACAAAACCCATCGTTAAATACAATAGTCTAGACAAAAGGTCACAAATGCTTTGCAAAAGTTTCAAACATAATATATTGCACTTCTACACTTATAGCATGATTGTATGCATTTAAGTCTGATATATTTCAATCAGTTTACTTTTAACCAATTGTGTAGGGTTGCAGCTTTAATGTGACAATATCTTTCTATGTTACAACATCCCATTGATTTTTACACTCTCTCTCTCTCTCTCTCTCTCTCTCTCTCTCTCTCTCTCTCTCTCACACACACACACACACACACACACACACACACACACAAAGAGTATCAACAACAAATTATTCTGCATCTGAACATGCTCTTAAAACTGATTTTTAATGAGCTATCTGAAAGCTACAATTCATGATCCCTATAATGCAGCCTAAACCTGGCAGAAGACATAGAACTGAGAAGCTCTGGACAATAGTAATATGTATTACATCTGAAATATAAAATATAAAGGATGCACTGCTTGAAAACAGAGGCCACTATTAAAAAAAACTTTGTCTAGCAATTCATAATTGAAAATAGGGGAAATAGGCCAGAGAGTGTACGCTTTAATTACTATGATCCAAATACTTTGGTCTAAAGGTATCATCAAAAGCAATGATTGATTGAATTTTTTTTTTAAAAAAAACAACCTTTGTTAAAAGTGGCCTTTATTTCCATGCCTAGTCTAGTAATGACAAGGGCAATTCTCTGCTATTTTCAATTTCTTCAGAGAACTAGCTGACTTGGCCATCTGTGGTGTCATTTACCCATATGAAATTGGAATGCCTACTTAGTTTAAAAGGCACAAGCCAAATGCCTTCCATTAATCTCATTACAGAGGTGCCCATTCTTGTTATATCCTATCCAGAACGATATCACATGGCATGGTGGATAGAGCCTCAGCTGCCAATTTCTTTTATGGTTCTTGGCAGCCTGCAAATGAAGCATCATTTTGCCCTTGATGCTGCCAATGACATCCTATGCTAAACAAGCTTTCCAACAGAATAGCTATTCCTACCTTTAGCCATGGTTTTCTTCAGGTCACCTTTGTTGCCCATTATTGTAGTTGGTTTGAAGTTCCAATTTAAAAACAGAATGTGACTAGAGGTATAGAAAATGAGACAGGTTAAGTACATTCACATTCATATAATTTTGAATTGATAGATGAGAAAGAGCTAAATTAACATGTGTATGGTCATCCTATTGTCTGCTCTAGTTGCATAATGACCCTGATTTCCAGGAAGAGGAGGAGGAGGAGGGAGGAGGTGAGAGGAGGAGGAGGAGGGAGGAGGAGGAGGACGGAAGGAAGAAGGAAAGGAAAGGAGAAGGAGAAGGAGAAGGAGTAAAGAGAAGGAAGAAGAGAAGAAGCAGAAGAAGAAGCAGAAGAAGAAGAAGAAGAAGAAGAAGAAGAAGAAGAAGAAGAAGAAGAAGAAGAAGAAGAAGAAGAAGAAGAAGAAGAAGAAGAAGAAGAAGAAGAAGAAGAAGAAGAAGAAGAAGAAGAAGAAGAAGAAGAAGAAGAAGAAGAAGAAGAAGAAGAAGAAGAAGAAGAAGAAGAAGAATCTGCTTTTTATATTCTACCTTTATACTATGGTAGTAAATGGCAAGTTTGCTTCCCTCTATCCTTGAATTGGAAATGAAGTTACTAGTGTCTGTGGAAGACTAGGATACACATAAAATAGGATGACTTTGCTTTATTACACATCTGAAGATGGAAAAAAAACTTGGTTTGAGCAAAGTCTTAAAGCTCTGTGACTCTTGTAATGTTGTGATATTTTATGGATTGTCTTAGTCATTGTCATGCAATAAGGCTGGATTATGTTCACTTTTGAGTCTCAATAAAATCCTCATATAATCAGTCTCATTTCTCCACAAAATCTGTCTTTTATTCATGGTGGGTTCAGAACTTATTTATTTCTCAAAGTAAATCCTTTGCCTCACTGCATAGGGTAGTATCTAGCGAGAGAACCAACAGGGAAAGATTACAGATGAGAATTTTAAAAAGACAATTGAAGAAAGAACCTAATATAGATATCTCACACTTGGTACACCCTCTGTTTCTTGGAGGTTAAGATTATGTTCCAGATGTTAGGATAATCCCAGATCATATCAGTAGAATTAGTAAAGAATAATGGTATTGTTTTGGAATAATACCTTATCTAGAACAACAATTTTATAAATATAATGAATTTCTATAGAAACCGTGATGCGAATAAATGAAAGATATAACTGGCTATCTTTTCTTTTTCTTCTAAGTCTCTGTCTAAACCAGACTGTTAAAAGGACTAGCATGCAGCTATAATTCAAGATAGAAATGTATTTTATAGAGAAGGTAGTGTATTAAAAATGTTATTTCATTTTCCTTTAAAAAATGAGGAATAATGTAAAACTGAAGTGAAGCTGGTATAGACTGATCTTTTCATTTCTATTGCAAATAGGCATATAGATTTAGTATGACATTTATTTTTCATTCCAATTTCCTGTAATGTAATTTTAAGCTGAATAAGAAAATTAATGGAATTACGACTTGGTCCTGCAATGTCTGATACATACGGCATTCCTTTTTGTGAAAATGCTGCTTTCATCAATATTATACAGTTTTTTCCCCTGCGCATCGAATTTGTACACCCTCTATTAGCTCAAGCCTTGAGCTTCAGTTAAAAAGAAGCATAGAAAAGAACTTTCTGAGGCTTCAGCTATAAGTTGTAAGCAGAGACTGGAAAGCCATTTGTCTGCAATGGTGTAGGATCTCCTGCTTAAGCAGGGAGTTGGACTAGAAGACCTCCAAGATCCCTTCCAATTTTGTTATTCTGTTATCTAGTTGTATATATCGTACACAGCTAATTTTGTAACAGATGTCTAGACTTTTTTCCTGACTACACTTCGTACCATATTGGCTTGAACTTCCAGTGACAGCACAGAAGGCAAATATGGATCACTTCCTTTGGGGAGGAGTCACAATCACCCCATCCCAATTTTTCCCTCTCAAAGGTTAACAGATTCCAATAATTCCTATCCCCTCACAGGTGCTAGAAAAAGATTCATTATGACTCATCTTTTCAACATGGATTTTTAAAAAACTTTTCAGTGCTTTTTCTTGTTCAAAGTTGTATGGTTGTTTACTGAGAGCTTTTAGGTCTTTAGGTTAATTTTATTTTATTTTTAATGTAAAGAAGGTAGTACCAGAATATTAATGAACATTGCTCTTCCACAGGGTTTTATCCTATACTGAACACAGCAATTAATGAACTATGAATGCCATTTGGTGAGAGATACTCAATATCTAATTTAGGTCTTATACACCAATAAATTGCAATTTAATAGTCTGGATTTTAAAGCATCATAAGCTTATGATATTATCTTAGGGTGGTCCAGTAGTTTGAAATCTATATAGATTTATAAAATTTCAGCATCCAGCATGATTTTCCAGGATGCCACTGGCAAGTTTTATTTTTACTTCCTAATATTTTCCCACAAGTGCAGTATCTACTGTTTTAGATTAACCGAGTGTTGATCCATTGGTTGAAACAGGAATTTATTGCTCAGCTTGTGACCCAAACCTGACATCATGGGCCAAGAGAGACTGGCCCAAAATCACCTAGCCAGCTTTCAGGGTTAAGAAGACTCTAGAATTCACAGTGTCCTGGTTTCTAGCCTAGTAGACCAAACCACTAGACCAAACTGACTCTCATTTTTATCCTCATTTTTCTAAATCAGAAATCCAAGAGATTAACAAGCACTAGTCCCAGATAGTAACCAATGGACCAAACTGGCAAGAAAAAAGTAATTTAACTTAGATTAGAACAATGAGGCAAATAATGCCCATAAGATTCTTATTCAAAGGGATCACAGGTGCAAAATTACTACACAACATCCCTGTTTGGATGATATCTTCATCATTTATAGAGCTGAGCCCATTGGAGCAGTCACAGCATTTACATTAATGAACAGTCAGTCGGTCATCCATAGCAATAGAATGATGGGATTAATTACAACATAAAACACAAAATAACATGGCTGGAAAGGACCTTGGAAGTCTTCTACTCCATCCTCCTGCTTGAGCAGGAGAGCCTATCCTATTCCAAACAAATAGCTGACTACATTTATGGTCTACTAGAAACCCTTTTATAGACTGTTTTTTTTTTGCATGAAATAGGAAAAATGCACTTATGATTTGTGTTTCTGATAATTATAAAAAAAAATGCATAGTAAAAAAAAGCGAGGTTTTTTGTAATCATAGACTAAGAAATAATTTTATAATTCTACTTATATTTGCTGCAAAGGAAATTGGAATCTTCTATTTTTTTCCCCAATTCTTTATTTTTGCTTTCCTTGTGCTTTTCTTTTTTCTTCCTTCCTTCCTTTACTTTTTTCTGCTATTTATTAGATTGTGTTAGTTTTTATCTGTTTTGTAAAATTTTAATAAAAAATTAACCATGAGAATAATTATGGTGGAAGATATATACAAAGATTTCCATGTGACTCGGACCATTGGTTGTCAGATTCAACAAGGATATTTGTGGGTTAATTCTGTTCACAGTCAGGAATTTGATCCTGACTGTCTCAAGGGTGACTCAGCTTTCCATTCTTCCAAGGTGGGTAAAATGGGGACCCAGATTGTTGGGGGCAATAGGCTGATATTTTAAACCACTCATAGAATGCTGTAAAACAACCTCTGAGAGGGTTATAAGTCTAAGTAGAGCAGTATGTAAGACTAAGTGCTATCACTGTTGTGCAAAAAGCAGTTGAATTCAACACTACTTGTATGTTTAGATCAATACATAAACTAGACTAATCTATTAATGTATTAAAATAATACACCTCATCCAGAAAGATTTACAACAGATGAAGAGCTACATCATAAGAATTGGAATTATGCAAAATCTTGTGAGTAATTTAACTTTAATTGATATATATACATTTGTGTATATATATTTATATATCCTGTGTCCCCGAATTTTTTTTCCTAACTGGAAAATAAGCCCTAGCATGATTTTTCAGGATGCTCGTAATATAAGCCCTACCCCACAAATAAGCCTCTGTTAAGATTGTTTGCTAGATGGATGCATTTAGTACTGTATTTCCCTGAAAATAAGATCTAACCAGATAAAATAAGCCCTAATGCATCTTAATTCTACAGGGAAATTCAGAAACGTTGAATTTTTGCAAGCATCTCTGTCTGAGGCTACATTAATTTAATATGTGTGAAGAAATGTTTATAGGAAGGACATTGCTAATGATACAACTGCATCACAGTTCCAGTCTTGTTAAACTCTGAATCCATTGTAAAAAAAGAACATTATGGGCTGCTTTCATCAGTGGCCTGCAAGTGGTCATAAATCAATATCCACTCAGTTTCTGTATTGATACAAAGCATAACATAAAGAGGAAATTAACAGTAGACAACTGGATAAGAAGGTTCCTATACTGAAGTCAAATCAAACCTGTGCCCAAAGTTCAAACAACAGCTGCTGACATTTTTGCGTCTGACACTTCAAATTATTTGGTTCAATTTAAGATTGTGCACGTTGTAATATTTAATTCACACCAGGACTTTCTGCTGGTCACAAGTGAACCTCTGTGGATATTTTCTTCTTCTGCTTGCTGGTTAACGCCAAAAGCAACTGTTCTATGAGCACATGGGCAGATATATGCCAAATTATGTATATATAAGCCATTTGCATATATCACTGAATTTTTTTTTTGAATGAATGTGAGTCATCAAGAATACATTTATGCTGGTTGTCATCTCCTGACATTGAACTGATCCTGCCATTGGCCACTAGTCTTAGACTTCATCCAGTGTAATGAGCCATTGCATATTAGTTGGCTCCTATTTACAATAGCATCTAATACAAAATGTCAAACATCATATCTGGAAGGCAAAAGTCAACTAGATCACAGTCACTCTTCAAAAGAATGTTGCATACATTTTGTGAAGCATAAGGCTATTAAAGGCAACCATCCAAGTACCATTGCTTCCCCCCCCCCCCGATGAGTGCTAGAGAGCAAGCAACTTTCTTCTCATGCTTCGTTAAATGGAATTAAAAACTCAAAAGTTTATAGGCCCTTACTGAGGTTTTCTAGAAAATAGCAGGTATCTTGCAAGGCCCAGCTAAATAAGGTCAACCTCTCAAAAACAGTTTCACTCTGAATTCTGAAATACAGAGAATTTGAAATACAAATACAGAATACAGAGCAAAATATGACTTTTCTCATCTGAAAGGAAGACATGAGTTGCAATAACTTAAATGATTGGTGAAGGCTATGGAATGGCAAATCAGTAGGAATTAAATGTTTCCTTCATATCATAATGCCCATTATATTCAACTCATATTTTAAAATACAAGTTTGCAGTTCTTTCCTACTGCTTGAAGGATTTTCTACAGCAACATATCAGCATAGGGTAAATTTAGAATAGATGTATCTGTGGTCCAGAAATAATACTTTTGATTGAGATTTTCCAGACAATTTTTATACTCCTCAAGCAGTTTCAATTTAAATTCTGAAACCGTTTTCAATTCTAAATTCCTAATCTTTTTTTTAACATAAATTTTATCTTTTTTCATTGCCACTGACTTTCGTCAGTCTTATTGTACCACTTTTCATTACCATTAACTAATAATAGCTTTTTTTTTTACTAGCAATAAGATTTCATAATTTTTCATAATTAATATGATATTCCGGTATTTCTCTTTGTTTTCTCTATGGACAGAATTGTTAATTTATACTTTAAAATATGAGTAATGTAATGAGCTTTTTGAAATGAAAGAAACAGTTAATTCCTAGTGATTTGCCACCTCCATTTTCTTCACCAATCCTCAGTTAATGCATTTCATTTTTTTCCCTTCTGATGAGAAAAGTCCTAATATTTTGCTTGTGATTGCATGCTTTAAAAGCAAAACAATTTAATCTGGAACTGATCTTCTATTCTAATGAACTTTACATAGAATAAGCTTTAATAGGTCTTCCTTTTGTTTTAGTCTCTACTTTTGCTTATATTATTTGTTACAAACAGTGTTATTCAGTATGATGTGTAGAAACAGATTTAAACAAAAAGCCCATTTGTGATAACTCCAATAGAAGAAAAGAATGATTTTCTGAACATATATATGCTGATATGCTAAGTAATGCTGATAACTGAACTACGGGGCTGTTTACTCAAATGAAACTCTTGCTGCTTGTAAAAATGATGTTTTTTTTCTGAAAAAGGAAATCATAAAAGTAATTAGGAATACAGTGAGTATGAGCATGATGAAATAATTGGATTAATTTTCTGTTTTGTTAGTGTTGTTTTCACTATGCTTCTCCATATGTGCATTTGGAAGCAACATTTCATCAAGTTCACATCTAATAGGTAGCTATTTGATCTATATACAGTAGGAACATAGATTCCCATATCAGAGTTCTGAGATGGTAATGGACCATGTAGTCACATTTTTAACGAGTCAGGGATGAAGGAATGGAGATCTAATTTAGTACTAGCAAGTAAATCTGTTCTGAGGATCACTATTACTTGTGTAAAGTCCTGTGGAGGAGAAGATTGTGTCAGTGTACGATACAGATATTATATATCTGTATGTGTGCGTTTGTGTGTATGTATATGTATGTATCTGTATATTTTACAAATAATAGAATGCAACTTGGATCAGGGGTCTTCATTCCAGGTGCTATGAGGCTATAATGTGCTATAATGCTTTGGGGCATTAAAGTTTGGAATAAAATTGTACAAAAAAATAAAATATCCAGAGCTTCAAACAAGACGAAATTGCTTTGTGCAATTGTATTTCTATCTGATAAAATATCAAATTGTTTTCTTTTTAACCCTTTCAAAATGTAGAGCTTATTCAAAATGTATGCTCCACAGGGGACAAATAACTTTGTGAAAATTAACAGGAAAAAAGGAGAAGGAAAAGAAATTTCAACAAACCCAATCTCAAAGATCTGCATTGATGTTCTAAAGTTTTATTTTATCTATAGAAACAATTACTGATTATTGTAGAGCACGGGTGTCAAACTCGATCGCGTCACGTGATGCATCGTGACGTATCATGATGTTTTTTTTCCTTTGCGGAGCCGGGGTGGGCGTGGCCTGCGCGTGATGCATCCGGCCTGCGGGCCACCAGTTTGACACCCGTTCTAGAGAGTTGAAGCAGTGTTTGTGTGTAGAATCATGCAAACCCAAATTCCTTTGCTAATTCATTTATTAATCATCATATGGCTACCCATTTTACAAAAAGTGACTGTTTAAACTTATGCTTTTAGAAGCATGAGATGCAGATTTGACCATTAAATTTGTATATGTCAAATACAACTCTTACTATATAATTGTAATTAATTAGGGTGTCCCTTAACACTTAAGTGGTATTATTATTAATGTATGGCATTGTTACATAGTCAGGAGACTACAATGTTAATGCAGAGTAGTAGTGTGGCTGCCAATTTACCAGCTCTGTTGTGGGACACACTTACACACTTCCCAAGGTGTGCCACAGGAGGGCGCGATGGCGTTGCACCAGAAAGAAAGGCAAGCAAGTCTTCCTGCATCTTCATCCAAGGCTCTCTCCCTCCATCGGAGCCACATCATAAAAGGGCATCACAATTGGAGAGGTTCAGAGCCAGCAGAAATCTGCCTGCATAAAGCACCAACTCATCTCCACATTGAAGTGGTACCTTTTTATATACTCGCATAGCTTTTAAACTGCTTTCAAACTGCTAGGTGGACAGAAGCTGAGGCCAGTGATGGGAGCTCACGCTCCATGCCATGCTAGGACTCAAACTGCTGGAGCAGAGACCATCTCCAGCATCATTAAGCCACTGAGCCACTTTGCCACTATACCTTTAAGTGGTAAAAGAAGAAGAAAAAGAAAAGGAAAAAGAATGAAGAGGAGGAGGAGGAGGAGGAGGAGGAGGAGGAGGAGAATTACTTAGGGAAGTAGAAGCATTCCTTTTTGTGTATGTGCTTAGAAATAAGGTAGCAACCCATAAAAGGAGTGTTTGTGTATTTGTGTTTAAGTGTATGTGCATGTGTGTGTGTTTATGTGTGTGACTAACACTGAAAGGCAATTTGTTTCGATGAAGAATGAGGTGCTGCATTTAAGACTTTTGTAAAATATATTAAAGAATATTTCAGTTAAATTATAAAGTAAAATTGTTCATATTTGCTTATGCTGCAAAAGGTAGAATAGTTTCAGAATTTAAACAACTCTTGCAAATTTATTTTCTTATTCCATATTTATGTTCCACTTAAAAATTCAAAGGTATGAATTTGTATATTTCAATCTTCTTTGTTCATTATTTCTGCACTTAACTTGTCAGATATCCTATGAATATTTAGTTTTTACAGGAATCTTCAGATTAAAAGGTAATGCCCCAAATGCAAAGATTATCAATACCATGTTTAGCAAGAAAAGAGGTATAAAGTTAGTGAAATGGAATAAATCATATTATAATATTCAAAAATGTGTATCCACAGGTGTATATACTAAAACGCAGTTCTGCAGGAAAAAGGGAAATGAAAACTTGTGTTAATATTCTTTACCCATATACTTATGTCGTAAACGCTTTTATCAGTTGTCAAGACTTAAAACTATGCCCCAAATTAATTAGCTAATATGGTTACAATATTCGCAATTTATGTTTAAAATATGATTAGACTGACATGTGAGTTTTCTGGATAGAATATTTCCAGAAGTGTACAGAGCATGTGAACCTTAAAAATGCATAGTTACATATTTTTATGTATGTATGTACAGTAAGACTATCTGTCCACTTGGTGTTGTCATTCTATGGCACAGTTCTCAAAGATAAATTATTTTGGGACTGGTGAATTCTTAATATAAATCCAGATAAAGAAAGAGGAGACAGTATAATACTGAATTATTCATTCTGCTGGTTTTTCCCCCCTTTTCATTATGTTACTAGCAAGGTTGTGCAAGAGTCCATGGAAATGTAGCCTAGGGATGACTTTTCTGTGCTGAACAGATTTATCATTATCATTTGACTCAAACCTGAAGGAACTGGATTTAGACTAAGTTACACTCATATGAGACATTAAATATGTCTTTGAATTTCAGATGAACTTTTAAAAATGGAGATAATAGCTGCCAGAAACAATTATCAAAATCCCAGCAATCCCAGCCAAAAAAATCCCCATGTCTTCTAAAAGGACATTTCCCTCCTTTAAAAGGCAGGAGCTGCAAAACAGGGATACTATTCAGGACTGCAAATATCAATTCTTTCTCTTCCGCACCTGCTGCAGTTGTGATAATTGTCACTCCTTTCTCAGCTCTTCATGGCTACACAATTGCTATCTCTTTCTGATTCTATAACTAAGTTTATTTGTGAATGACCCTATGCCTGTGTTTTCCCAAGTCTTATACTTCCAGTTAGTTCCATGGCTAACAGTGGCTGTGTTGATTCTTATCTGATAACAATAGAAATAGCATTTAGGCTTATATATTGCCCCACAGTACTTTACAGCACTTTCTGGGTGGTTTACAATATTTTGCATATTGCCCCAACAATTTGAGTCCCCATTTTACCAACCTCAGAAAGATGGAAGGTTGTATCAACCTTGATCCCCATCAGGATCAAACTTCAGACTTAGGCAGAGTTTGCCTCCAATACTGCATTCTAACCACTGTGCCACCAGGGCTCATGATTTCCATGTTTTACCTACAACTGCTGACCTGTAGTTGTTTGTTTTGTGATGTCTTTTGGCTAGTAATGCTGATTAGGACCTTTCCTTCCTGTTAGTAATGAGCAGAAGATGCGATTCTTTTTAGTGATTTATTATTAAGCTGTGAAGGCATAAGACCCAAAAAGAATATCATTTTGTCTAGTTAAAACGTAACTCTTTCTTTGTTCCTTGATAGCCTACCAGCTGATGACGAACACCAGACATTTAACTAATAGTCTAAGGATGGGTTTAAGGACCCATCAAGTTAGTATTTTTCAAAGACTCATCATTTAAGATAGGGATCCTTTTTCAGATATTGATTTTTTTTTTAAAAAAAACATAGCAATGAAACAAATTAGCATTTGGAAGAAAAAACTAAATATGTCATGCCACTGTCAGATCCTGGTTTTGAGGAGGAAGAGGAGTTGGAACTGGGACCATCCAACAGGGAATGTCCAAAGAGTCCCGGGGCTGAGGATGATGCTCTCCCAGGCCCTTCTGGCATTGGGGGAAATAGTCAACTGGATGGAAGCTGCCTGCCTTCACGAACACAGGGGAAGATTGGCTGCAGATGGACAGTGGTGATGAGAGACAACAGATCCCCTCTAATAAGGAACAGCTGCCTCCCCCACCCAATCCATGGGCATGGAGAGTGGAGCAGAGGGAAGTGCAGAGAAGGTCAGCAAGGCTGATTGTGAGGAGGCTGCCTGCCCCTCCTCACAAGGAGGGACACCTGCTCAGGGTAATTTAACCAGAAATCAGAGGAAGGTGAGTGGAACAACCATTTATCTTGGCACATTCTCCTCTGACTTTTGGAAACCTTGACTCGTGTTTCAACCTTTGGATTTGCATACCTTGCTTTGTAGACTGACTCTGGATTGTGGCTTATGGACCTTGTTTGGCAAACTCTGCACCTGGTTTGTGGACTTAGACTTATGTCCTCTTTGGGAGCTTGGTTCTGGTGACTAGTGGACCCAGCTAGTGGGACTGGGTTACATTGATTGCAGGTGGTTGTTTTGTGGAGAAAAGTGGAGCGGAGATTTACCAAGATCCCCAGAAGGCCATCTGTCATGTTTTAGCACTGCAGTAAAAGACTTTATTAGAGCCTGCATCTGATACATGACCTGGTCAGAACAAAATATATCCTTTTCAGCTAATGTTAGAAGTTTGACTTCACAGGAATTCTGCTGGAAGTACTTCTGAGAATATGTAAAAAAAAAAAAAACCTGGGATAATTAAGTCCCATTAAAACATTTCAATGATGAAGAAGCTTTATTTATGACTGACTATATTATTAATAAATAAATACATCTCCTAGGTGGAATTTTGAATCATTGTTAGACTCATAATTTCAGATAAAACCCAATTCCTGCCTTGTTGTCAGATAGAATATTTATCCCATTCCGAAAACCATCCTGTCTTAGTACAGCATTTCTTTCAAAAAGTTACTGATATGCTGCCATGCATATTCTTAGGCTATAAAAGTCTGTTTCCATTTAGGAATAATTTTCAGAAGGAAATTTTTATTAGCCTTTCAATAAATCCTATCAAAATATTCAGGAATGAAGAGTCATAAAATATTTGCAGCATACAGATAGTGCAAACTATACACAGATTAACATCATTTTTACACAAATTAAAAGGGTCTTAATTGAGATCAAGACATCTCAACCAGAACAGCATACAAATCTTGCCAAATGAGAAGAAGTGCTTTCTTAGGAGGGAAAAACATTATCACCTGCACATAAAAAGCCACTTTCTGCCGGTTCCACTCTTTGGAAAAATATAATTGACATTAGTGAGACTCATACATTGTTAATAATAATGATACGATGCGCCATATTTTAAAAAGCTTATTAGCTTTTTAAGCATCTCGGGTTTTTCTTCATTCATTGTCTTGGACAAAAAAAAAGTTCTACATTAATTCCAAATTTTGGCTGAAGCAAAATTGCAATACATGCAACCCTTTACCAACTGTACAAAATTTAAGTGAGTTTGAAGATCAACCAAGGCAAAGCATAGAAAGAAATGGTGAATGATTGCCACGTTTGGTACACTTCATCTTCCAAGCTTCCTTGAAAAAGATCCATTTTTGGATCAAATACTTTAAAAACAGAAATGTTGATTCCCCCCCACCAACCATAATAGAGGTATCCATGAATTATAGGCTGCATGCTGTTTCCAATTTCTGTGGCCTGATGTGACACTGAATATGCCATAAGAAAATTCATCTGGCAATGTTAACTCTTGATAAAAGAAACAGAAAAGAAATGTAGGCTATCTTCCTGTTTTGTTTAAAACAAACTCCTGTCTGAAAAAAAGCCATTAATGGTAATTCTGTGCCTAGAGATAGAAATGAGATAGAGATAGAGATATATTCATTTTTTTTTCTGAATTTCTGTGAGAACTGAAACCCAGGTAAAAAGACAGTCAAGAAAGCTCAATTATCATTACCTCTTAGAGTACCAAACCCACTTTTCATGCACATAGTACATCTTAAATGGCACAATCTGTTTCTAGTCAACATTCATGCAAATCCTAAATTTATGACCTCACAAGATGATAATACTTGCCTTGCCTTGTCTGGAAATTAAGCCAGATCAGACCCTGTTAATATTTGAATGCAATTCCTTCAAGAAATACTAGACAACTAGAAACTAAGAAACAACAACATGAAGCTTGTGTAGTCACTAGATGTCAAGCTTAACTTGAAGCAAACTTTATATTTATATTTAACTTCCTAAACTCCTAGGTCCTGAATGTAAAGAAATTGATAATCCTAACATCCATATTGAGAGTAATTGGCTAAAATTATTAATTTATGTTTTTTTTCTATTTTCAAGTTTTCATCTCCTTTCACTGGCAGCAAAAAAAAAGATCATGCTTCCAGCAACAGGAAGAAGTCAAATCTTCTAAAGATAAATGATTGAATGAACTTGCCCAGAAGAAGAAGACCCAAAGGTGCTTTTGAAAAGGTGCTTTGTATAATAATAATAATAATAATAATAATAATAATAATAATAATAATAATAATAATAATAATAATAATAATAATAATAATAATAATAATAATAATAATAATAATAATAATAATAATAATAATGTTGGAAGGGACCTTGGAGGTCATCTAGTCCAACCTCCTGCTCAGGCAGGAAACCCTATACTATTTCAGATAAATGGTTGTCCAGTCTCTTCTTAAAAACTTCCAGTGTTGGAGCATTCACAGCTTCTAGAGACAGGGTGTTCCACTGATTAATTGTCCTTGAAAATGTTTTGATGCTCATGTAAGAAGCTTCTTCAGTTCTGAGTGAATGGTGGGGAAAAAAGGATTTATTATTTGTTGCAGTCATTTGGTTGTTAGCACTCTAAAGGTCAGTCTTTAGCTCTCTGAGAGTTGTTGACATTTTATTTTTACCTTCAGGGTCAGATGCAAATGGATGTGGGACCTTCTTGCGACTGGTTGTGTCATATCCTTCCCCCTTTGTTGAAAGAAGGCTATTCAATTTTATGCCATATGCTAAATAAATACTTATTTCCCACCATTCAGTCAGAACTGAAGAAGGTTCTTGGATGAGAAGCAAAACATTTTCAAAGAAAAAAACCAAGAAAGTCCAGTTGCCTTTTGGAAAAGGCACCTTTGGGACAATGATGACCTGGATGATTGAGAATCTCCATAGACATTTGCCCAGAAGAAGCTACATTGAAGAGAGGGGAAAAAAAAGAAACAAAAAATCTAGGAAGAAAAACATGATATTTACTGATTCCAGCTGCTTGATTGCAAACTTCTAGATTTTTACTTTTACTTATTTTTAACGATGGAATATTAATATTAATATCAATATTCATATTATTTTATTATAATAGCTTATATCACTGCCCATCTCACACAATGATCTTAGGCAGCTAACAAGAACCAATACAATTAATATTAAAAAGATCATAAGCTTTCCATCATGTGCCAGACCACCAATACTATGGGCCACTGAATCAGTCTCATGCTTGGAAAATGAACGAGGTTTTCCCAGGCTCCTGAAAGGCTAAAAAAGTAGACCCACCACTCCTCCCAAATCTTAGAGATTATCTCAAAAGATCGGATGGCTACTAAAAAGGTACTTCCACCAAGGACCCAGAAGATGAAATGTTTCAGGGAAGGGACTTGAACCACTGCCACTCTATGTGATTGGATATGGTGGGGAGAGATGGTCCTGAAGTAAAGCCCTATTCCATGTAGGGCTTTAAAGGTGATAACTAATATGTTGAACTGCACCTGAAAAGCAACTGGAAGCCAGTGTAACTCACAAAACCATGGTATAAAATAAGCCAAACAGAAAGCATCAAGAACTTTAGATGGCCTGAATTCTGGACCATTTCTGCATGGTCTTCTAAGGCAATCCCATGTAGAAAGCCTTGCAATAAGCCAATTGGTAAGTGACTAAAACATATATAGATATCTGCAAGACTTCCTGATCCAGGAATGGACAAAACTGACCAGAAGATAGAATTGGCAAACCACTCCCTCTACCTTCCCCTGGTCCATGATTGCCATCTGCTCTTCTATCAGGAACCACAAGTCCAAGAGGACCTCCAAGGTAGACAACACTTCTGTGCTACCCCATCTAGAGTCAAATATACTATCTCTCCTGATCATGTGGGGCTGAAATCTACAACTACTTAATCTTGCTAGATTTGGGCCACAGGCAGTTTCTGATAGGAAGGTCCGATAGTCTCCAGGCACTGAGCAAGCCCACCAAAAGTTTCACCCGAGCTCTAACCATAGTATGAGTGCAACTTGAGAAATTTCAGGCCAATATCAGGGGCGATTGCCAATGTTAGAAAACATTAAAAAGCTGAAATTCATGAAGCCTATAGATTTGCCATGGTCAGTTAGAAAGAAAGTCAAACCCTGCTTAATAAATGGTCTTTTTAACTAATTTGACTGATTACTAATTTTCCTCTCTAGTAATCTGATTTTTTTTCCTGAATTATTTCTTGACCAGATTGGATACTGCTTGTTTATCAGAAGACATCTAGAGGAAATTTCTCCAATCTAGTAGTAGTGTTGGACTAGGGCTACATTCCCAGAATTCTCAGCAAGACTAAACAAAAGTTAGGAGTTCTAGATGTTATAAATCAATAGTCTGGAGGACATGGGGAGACTGGGAGAGAAAATCTGGAACTCTAGGCTGACCTTCTATTCAAAGAAACTCAAAAAGATTTTTTTTAGCTAAAACAGTTTTTATTTTCTCATTGTTCATATTTCTTTCTTCCCATTTATGAAATGGTGTCTAAAAGAAGGCAGTGTAGAATAAATCGAAATCTTCAAGATTCTGCTTCTGACTTCAAAGCAATATCTTCAGGCTGAACTGATCTTTCTTCCTTCCCCAGAGTAAAGATTGCCTTGGGCTGCATTTAGTTAAATTCATCTGTGCCTGGATTTTTGATTACTAAGAAAATGTGTTTCAGTGAATGCTACCAAACCTATAATAAGATGCTCAATCAAGTTTTAAAGCTTATTGGGCAGTATGTTTCTTTTCCATCAGCTCAAAAATGGCTGGGGAGGTAAACAAAGGATTTTATTTATTAGTGTACGTGTGTGTGTGTGTGTGGGGGGGGATTATTTATATCTGTAGGATCCTCATCTCTACAGGAATTATCAGTCTGAGCACAAAGATTCCAGTATTGGTTCCTCAATCCTCAAGAAGAAATGAAGTCTAGTCCTCCCACCAAATTTATTCAGTTAGTTTCAAAAAGGATTAATTGTGGGAATACCAGTAATAAAAAAAAGTTACTGTAGATAGGAGGGTGCAGCTCTCATGTGGTTGAATGGGTATGTAATAAATGATGCACCATTTTGAGAATACATACTTTACTCACCATTAGGGGGGAAAAATCCACCAGTAGGTAAATATTTAGAAGAACCATTTGAGGAATGTTTCTGAAGCTTCGTTTGTCACATCCATTTTGATAAACTTCTGTTCTGCAGGATGATGATGATGATGATGGTGGTGGTGGTGGTGGTGGTGGTGGTGGTGGTGGTGATCTATTCAGTCATGTCCAGCTCTTGGAGATTTTATGGGCCAGATCTCTCCACCTCTTCCTACCTTGCATTACTTCTTTGAGTTGTTCTATACTCTGGCTGGTGTCAGCTTTGATAGTGTCCAGCCACCATGTTCTTTGATGGCCTGGTTTCCTTTTACTGCTAGTTCTTCCAAACATAATTGCTTTCTCCAGTGAATTCTCCTGCATGACACGGCCAAAGTAAGCGAGATGCAGTTTTGTGATTTCGCCTTCTGGTGACATGTCTGGTGTTATGCGTTCCAGAATATGAACTCCAATGCTTATAAAGGTCCTTGTGCCAGATTCTTCATTTTAAAATGACATGTTCAGGTAGACATGATGTGGAAGGAAGTTGGAGTAAACTATTCTATTTCTTTTCAATATACTTTTGATTCACAGGACTGTTGATAATTTCATAAAGAATGACAAACTTAAATCCTTTATGTCTTTGAGTGTTGAAATAGGTGGAGATTTGTTTCAGTACAGGTAGTCCTCGACTTAAAACAGTTCATTTAGTGACCGTTTGAAGTTACAACAGCACTGAAAAAAGTGATGCATGACCATCTTCACAATTATGACCATTGCAGCATCCCCATGGTCACATTATTCACATTCAGATGCTTGACAACCGGTTCATATGTGTGATGGTTGCAGTGTCCCTTTTGCGACCTTCTGACAAGCAAAGTCAATGAGGAAACTAGATTCACTTGACAACTATGTTACTAATTTAACAACTGCAGTGATTCACTTAACAAATGTGGCAAGAAAAGTCGTAAAAATGGGGCAAAACTCATTTAACAAATGTCTCACTTAAATTTTGGGCTCAGTTGTGGTGGAAAGTCGAGGACTACTTGCATTCAAAGATTACAGAAGTCAGAACTTTGGATCCATGAATATGATATACAACATCCCCATTGTTCCCGGTTTTTCCTTCTTTCAAAGCATTTTCTCCTGTGGTTTGAGTAGGCAGATAAGCAAAAGGCATTGAGGAAGAATATCTACTATCTTGTGGGAGAAAAAAAAAATCTACTTAACTTTTCCAACCTATGGAAAGGGAAATAAATTGAAAATTGAATGAGTTGAAGTTTCCTTAAAAACTGTGTTCAGGGGATGTAGTTATGAGCTTTGAAATTAGGCAACACCAAGGATAGAAAACAAACAAAAACAATAATGGTAGCAAAGAGGCACTAAAAATTCTAACTCTGGCAGTCATCCAGCTTTTAGCAGCCAAGATACATCATACCTATTAGAAATACAGTGAATGCAAAGTCGCATGCTATAATGGCATGTGGGAAAGACTTCGAGAAAGTTGCCAAGAGACACTCCCAAGGGAACAATAAGAGAATATATATGGATGGACCTGATGCCATCAGAGCCTTATGATCAGCAACCATGGAAGTTGAAATAGTATTGTAGCTTCTGTTAGGGACACAGGAACCTTGGCTTTTACAAAGCCATACATTAATTTGACTTTCTGAGTCCAAATGTCTTGATGAGGGCAGACAAGCTGCTACATCACTCACATCCTGGTTGGGTATGGGCCAAGATGGCTGTTTCCCAGCTTGGGATGAGGATGTCCACATTTCTGGACTTCTTATGGCTGAATGTGGGTCTGCCTAGGACCTCTTTCCTCACACTGAGAGCATTCAAGGAGACAGTGCAGGAACCTGCTGGCTGGTTCAATCTGGCCAAAGCTAAAGTATCTGAGCAATTTCAAAACTGGTGAAGTGCCAAATGATGAGAAGACGATAGGTGCTTCTCTGTGTTCAGAAAGGGAGAAAGGAAGATCCAGGTAGATGCGACTAGTTAATCTGGCAGTGATGCATGAAAAAATCCTGATTAGATTAACTTGAATACCAAGTGGTACTTACCAAAAGTCAGCAGGGACTGATCATGAATGATGTTGTCAGGTTGGCTTGATCTAATGTTTTGCCAGAGAAATTCCTAATAGATTGTGGGAATGCTGTAGACATAGCTTGATCCTCAGCAAACCCATCATATATCGCTTACAAACATGTGTGCTAGATAGTGTGGGAGTTGAAGTCCATGCATCTCAATGTTGCCAGGTTTGAAAACATTGGTGTGATTGATATAGAGTATATATAGAATTACATATAGCATATAGATGAAGGTTCCTCCTATCTGAGGAATTGTCTCACCCAATAGGATTGGCCTTCCCCCCTTGCTCCAGCAGAAGGGGCATACTCCAAATTCTATTGGCCAGGGAATTTCATTTGGAGTGGGCCAGGAGAAGAGCCTGGCATGGCTCCTGCCCTCTGGAACATTGTGTCCAATGAGGTGAGATCATATACAGAAGTAGAGATAGCATAGTATCTATTAAGGACGATCCATATAAGACTAATCAATGCAGAGATAGGAGGAATGAAGTCACCCTGAAGAATTCCACTATTATCTTTAATTCTTCCAACCATTCTCCTCTCATTAGAACACAGAATCCTTATATAGATTAATTTTCCTCTGAGGTAAAAAAAAATGGCATTATCATAGGGAAAAAAAATAAAGCCGAGCAGATGTTTTCTAATTCAGGCAATATTGCAGCTAAGAGTTTCAGGGAAATCCTAGATTTCCTGCTATTGGTTAGAAGGTTCTTTTCCAAAGCAGACTGTTCTCACCTAAGCGAAGAGACGGATAGTTCAATAAGATGATTAATTAAATGAGCAACTCTGCATTTACAAAAAAAAAATGATAGACAACATTCATTTTTTAAAAAAAGTATATGTAAGAATTAAGTTTGCCTCCAATTCTAATTAAAAAACAAACACTGAATACAGAAAATCCTGGGCATAAAAAGCGGGGGAGCTGCTGTGTTTGCGTGAATAGATTTACAATCTGCTCTGGGACCAATTACTTCTAACTTGGCAACTAGATTCCTCAGATAACGCATGTAAATTTGGATCATGATTTTGAGTTTTCAGCAGTTTTGCCTTTGTGGTATTATATGCATAGGAGTAGCACAATATTTGTGATGTTTATAGTATTTTATCCTCTGAAATGATCCATTAGGGAATTACACAATGCTCTTGGGAACAATGTAAAATCACGACTAAAAGAAACCCTGAAAAAAGGTATTTAAAACCTTTGGTAAAGTAGTAACTTTCTCTAAGCAATTAAGAGGAGAGTTTATAACAAGTAAAAGTACTATACATTTTCATACCTACACTCTAAGCAATATCCTTATTCTGATGAGACAGGCACATGAACATGTGAGAAGTATCTACCTGCATAGGTTGCACTGGTGACATCACTGAGTTAGAACAATTAATCAGTGGAACTGCTTGCCTCCAGAAGTTGTGGATGTTCCAACTCTGGAGGTTTTTAAGAAGAGATTGGACAGCCATTTGTCCTGCTTGGGCAAGGCTTTGGACTAGAAGACCTCCAAGGTCCCTTCCAACTCTGTTATTCTGTATTCTGTCTCCAGGAGTATTACATGATGGAGATCATCTATAAAAGCTGGAACTATGTCATATCTCATGTGTTCAATCTATACATGCATGGTGACCACCTTTTCTCTTCTGTGTAATCTTGACCAAAAAGAAAAAATGTTATTTAAAAAGTGTCTGATAAATGCATGCTTTGCTAAATCAGGGTCAACTGTTGCAAAAACTCCCAAAGTCTACCAGAACATAGCAGTAGCCTAATGACTTTATTGGAAATGCAGGCATAACAGGTTTGGTTTAATAGATTTAATATGCATATTTTTATCCTTGTTTTTCATCAAAAGAATCTACCAAATATGCCAAATATGCTAACTGCCTTGGGAGGTTCTAAGAGCTGCAAAACTGGACCAGCCCTCCCTTGCCCCCTCCCCCCTTTATGGCTGACAGACATAATTCTTTACTGAGTTGTTCAGGGGGTGCTCAAATGCCTACTAGAGAGATACCGGTAAGAAATTTCAATTGCTGACATAACTTTCAGAAGCTATTTGTTTGGCTACTCTAACCTGCCAGTCCAAAGAACTCCAGTAGCTGATATCTGATATTCAGCTATTGCCAAAAAGATAAGGAATCCCAGCAATGCCCTTTATTCAATACCTTATTATCTACAGAGATATAACTTCCAATATATGATAACAGCTTAATTGCCATGCTGCTTGAGCTTTGTAAAATGGCACCCCGGTAGGTACAATTTCACAGAGACAATGATTAACTACTGAGATGTCTTTTTCAAGAACTGCAATAAGATAAACATTTTGGAGGAATTGTGAGAGCAAGAGAGAGAGAGAAAGAGAAATATTTTCTGGGCCTTTTAAAAAATATATTTAATATTTAAATATTTAATATTTTTAATATTTAAATATTTGGGGTTGTTTTTTTTACTAGCACTGAATATGAAGAGCTTTGTACTTCCAAACTAAATTAGCTATTTAATGTTTCTATATTAAACAACTTTATATAAAACAGAACTTTGAGTAAGTCCTGAATAAGGTATTGGATAGGATGGCAAGGACTGTACTCTAAAATGAGAGGAGACATTAGTTGTCCACAGTTGTTTTAGGAGGAATGTAAAAAGAGAATTTTGCCCCTAACCTGATATGAATGAGAGGAGGAAGAGGAGGAGGAGGAGGAGGAGGTGGTAGTAGTGTTGGTGGTTTTCTTCTCCTGTACTTTTTGCCCCCATAATACAATGTTTTGAGTGAGGCAGAGGTATGATAAAATTGAAAGAGATTAACAGAAACAAGCCTGGAATAAGACATTCTCCTGATCACCTACCAACTGCCGGCTTCATTGACTTTAATTTTGTCTAGGATTATTTAAATTAGGAGAAATTATGATTAAAGCCTTGTCTCTTTCTATGTGCATGTGATGCTGATGCATAGATAGAAGGTAAGGTGCTTAGATTGTTATGATGTGTCCACCACCACTTTGGCTGTTTTGATCTTGCTACGAATGCTAGTTAATACCCACCTACCCAGGGAAGAAGAACTGATACTTTAACTGGAATATATCATTATTGTTGAAGTTAAAGAGGTATCCTTATTAATAGATAGTTTGCTGACTGGCCATGGCAGCCATTTTCTGAAAAAAACTCTGCCGTAACAACCACTGAGTAAAGGTTTCTCCAACTTGCTTCATTGTTATTTCTGAAGTAAACTCTATGTCTTTCTAAGTAAAGTATATAGTGAAGAAACAGCAACTTGTGGCTCAATAGAACTAAGAGATAGAAAATTAAGATTTTTTTTTAAAAAAATGTCACACTATTTCAAAAAATGAGAATTACCCTCTGTCCAGATTTACCCATGTGTACCACTTTCTTATCTGTGATTTTTTTTTATTCCATCAAAACAGATATTCCATTGAGCATTGCCAACCACACGACATAGTCAAAACCAGTCATAGGCTTTTAATGACCAAGTACATGCATGGCCTATAATAAAAGCCTATTATCTAGTAGAAAGCCCAAAGAGAGGGCAATTCATGGATACTGTGGCACCAGCAAGACTTCAAACTTTTCTCTCCTCCCATAATCCTGTTGAAAATTGCCTTGCCTCTACCCACTGCAGTTAGGTCAAATCCTGAGTATGCTTCAAGTGACATATTAAGAATATATAATTGGGACAAAAGGATCTTACAGGGAAGAAATTTATTATGCAAGGTTGTTTTTTTAAAAAAGCCCACAGTAGCTGATAGTTTTATGGGAAATTCCTGCTGTTTGAGGAAGCTAAAACTATTTTTTTTTGCATATTTTAAAAACACACTTTTTGATTTCCTCTTCATAGTATCTGGTTTACATTTTCATAAATCTCTGTGTTCAATACAGCAAATTATTCCTGAAGTTTTAGTAAATATGATTCTATAAGATGCCGATATAGGAGAAATTTGAATCTGAAACCCAATTTAGCCATGAAACTAATTTAGTTATCCTTAAGTAATTATAATCTAGCTACTTCAGAAGTAGTTGTCAGGTTAAAATAGAGACAGGCACACACATAAGCTACCTTAGCTTCTTTAAAGAATAATGTGATAGTATATATAATGAATCCAGGGTTTAGGGTTGTATCTCATCCCTCAGACCTTTCATAGCTCCCACTGTCATCACAGATTGGATGAGCTCTACCATCTGTGATAAAAAGGCAAAGTAATGGAACAAATTTAAACATCACCTGTAGATCTGGTATTTAGGAAGTGCCAGGATCTCACTCAAACATCAGGCACATACTGTATGTCTGCATTAATCAATATTAATGAATTCATATTGGAAGACTGCAATTTGTTTGCGCATAATACAATACAAACACACTCCATGTTCAAAAATAGACAATGAGATTAAAAGAGTGTTGAAAACTGCCATTACGATCAAATAGCTTTGATGATTTAATGACTTATAATAGCTTGCTGGAAAACTGGAATTGTAATTTAATCAGGGAAAAAAAATGTTGACATCAGTGTGTGGGAAATAGATTAAGCAGTACTCTAGAAAAACACATAATGCTATAAGAAAGTCTTATGATGTTGACTAAAGCTCATGTATTTTTGTCCTATTAGAAAGCACTGAACTCAGCCCCTGAGTTCAGAAAGAATGATATAATTGAACATAACCATATATATATATATATATATATATATATATATATATATATATATATATATGTTTTCTGAGGTTTTCACGGGTGTTTGGCTCCCTAGGACACACCATCTACCAGAAGAAAACACACACAAACCGCTATCTGCACGCACTCTCACACCACCACCCAGCACAGATCAACTCCGTAGCCAAGACACTCATCTCGAGAACAAAACGCTTAGCTGACGAACAACACCTAAAAAACGAACTACACACTCTCACTAATGTACTAACATCCAACGGATTCCAAAGAAATAAGATTACCAACTTAATCCAAAAAGAAACCCCCACTAAAATCCAAGACATAGAACAAGAAAACGGCAAAGCCCTCCTCCCATACATAAAAGGCACCACAGACAAAATCAGCAAGATCCTCCACAAACACAACATCAAGACAGCATTCTGCACAAACCGAAAAATATCTACTATCCTAAGAAACCCCAAAGACAAAATTGAGTTAGAAAATCAAGGAGTATATGAAATCCCATGCACCGCCTGCCCCACCACATACATCGGACAAACCAACAGAAGAATAAGCGCACGCATTGAAGAACACAAGAACTCAGTCAGAAAAGAGGAACCAACTTCCTCCCTGGTCCAACACCTCAAAGCCACAGGACATAAAATTGACTTTAAAAATACCAGAACTATTGCCAAAACTGAACACTTCAACAACAGAATAATCAGAGAAGCCATCGAGATAGAAAAACGCCCACACAGCATGAATAAACGAGATGATACCTCCCGCCTACCAGCCATTTGGAAACCCAGCCTTATTGACAGACGAATCCCTAGCACAAGGAGCAACACTGGACCCACACTCACGAAGACCACACATGATGTCACCACCACACATCCACACAAAAAGCAGACTCAAACCCGCACCGATGATGAGGCACGACCGCGGACCAGAAACCAGACCACAGCTGCATCATTGGCCATTTTAAACCCCTCCATTTCATACGTGAAGCAAACTGACACCCACCTTGAAGATGTGTCACGACCACGAACGCGAAGCCAAACAACAGCAATGCAGCTCTCCATCTCAAATCCCCCTGCAACTCAGACTAATCTGAGCACAACAGGGCCCCCACCCAAGCAGAGCACACACCCCGCCAATCAGAGCACAGCCAACCCCCCATCCAATCAGAGCACAGCCAAGCCCCTAACCAATCAGAACACACCTCCACCCAATCAGAACACAGCCAAGCTCCCATCCAATCAGTTCATACCTCCACTGGCAGTTAAAAGGAAGAAACAGCTGCGATCACACATTGCTTCTAGAAGCACGAGGCCGAAGAGACACCAGCCTGAAGATGACGAATGAGACTTCATCGAAACGTCGCCAAGACACTTCCAATTTTACACGGGAGAAAACCCGAATTACCAAAGACCTACATACAAACACCCGTGAAACCCTCAGAAAACAAATATCGTACCTCTACGGGGAGGAAATCTACCATCTGACCAGGACCTATGAAAAACTTGAAGTCCAAAGAGCTTCCACTTTATGTGACCTCGCATTCTTACGCAACTGCCGAGATCAAAATTTAATCCCCACATGCTTCCAATTGAAATTCCACTCCAACTCTGCAGCCACCAAACGCATCCTGAAAAGAACAGAATTGGCCCTAATCAGAAATGAACTTCACACAAAAAGATTCCTCCTAGACCAAATCAACAAAGATCTCCTCACACTTCACCCCAAACTCAGCAACAAGATCCACCCCGCACTTTGGGACAAATCCAAACAACTCGCCGTCTGGAGAGCTGAAACACAGACCACCCTCAAGACAGACACACACACCAACAAATTCCGAAGACTACAAGAACGCCAGAAACAAACCTCTCCTCCCTCACAGCCACACATGAAACAAACAGTGCATAACATCTCAGATAGGATCCTCACCAAAGCCGAAACCAATGTCCTTTCCAAAGGATTCAACTTTGCAGTCGCTCCCAAACACATCCCCACGGAAACCATTATATGCGGAGTTGAAACCAGCCTGACCAAAATCAACCCCGATGACGCTAACAGAATCAGACTCGAAATCTCCAACATCCTCTGCACCAGCAAGCCACCCAAAAGCAACTTACACAAAGAGGAACAGACAGCTCTACTTAACCTGAAAGAAGACACCAGCATAATAATCCTACCAGCAGACAAGGGCAACGCCACGGTGGTTATGAACACATCTGACTACCAAACCAAATTAACCAACCTACTCCAAGACTCCACATACAAACCCCTAAACACAGATCCCACCACCTACCTGGAAAAAATCACTAGATCCAAAATAAAAGCCTCCCCCATCAGCGAAGAGATCCAGCAAAGAATCATTCCCAGAGAAAAATCATCCAGATGCCCTAAGCTCTATGGTCTCCCCAAGATACACAAAGAAGGAACTCCACTTAGACCCATAGTCAGCTCCATAGGCTCACCTCTACAAAACCTAGCCAAATTTCTCGCCAAACAACTACAACCCTATGCAGAATCCATCACCTCACACGTAAAAAAACTCATTCCAATTCATAGAGATCATAAAGAAACAAAACTTACAGCCCAGCGACCTACTCGTGAGCTTTGATGTCATTTCCCTCTTCACCCAAGTGCCAATCAAAGAAGCCTTGACAGCTATCCAAAACAAATATAACCCCCCCAAGCACATCCTAGATCTGACCAACCATTGCCTATCCAACACATACTTCATCTACAATGGACAAAAATACAAACAAATAGAAGGAGCACCCATGGGATCACCCCTCTCACCTGTCATTGCAAACCTCTACATGGAACACTTTGAAACCCAAGCTCTAGAAAAATCTGATCATAAACCCAAACTCTGGCTCAGATACGTAGACGACACCTTCATAATCTGGCCACATGGGAAAGAAAAAACTAGACAACTTCCTCACACACCTCAACAGCCTACACCCCAAAATACAGTTCACCATGGAAACAGAAGCTAACAAGCAACTTCCCTTCCTGGATGTCTTAGTCTACAAGAAATCCAATGGCTCCCTAGGACACACCATCTACCAGAAGAAAACACACACAAACCGCTATCTGCACGCACTCTCACACCACCACCCAGCACAGATCAACTCCGTAGCCAAGACACTCATCCCGAGAACAAAACGCTTAGCTGACGAACAACACCTAAAAACCGAACTACACACTCTCACTAATGTACTAACATCCAACAGATTCCAAAGAAATAAGATTACCAACTTAATCCAAAAAGAAACCCCCACCAAAATCCAAGACATAGAACAAGAAAACGGCAAAGCCCTCCTCCCATACATAAAAGGCACCACAGACAAAATCAGCAAGATCCTCCACAAACACAACATCAAGACAGCATTCTGCACAAACCGAAAAATATCTACCATCCTAAGAAACCCCAAAGACAAAATTGAGTTAGAAAATCAAGGAGTATATGAAATCCCATGCACCGCCTGCCACACCACATACATCGGACAAACCAACAGAAGAATAAGCGCACGCATTGAAGAACACAAGAACTCAGTCAGAAAAGAGGAACCAACTTCCTCCCTGGTCCAACACCTCAAAGCCACAGGACATAAAATTGACTTTAAAAATACCAACTATTGCCAAAACTGAACACTTTAACAACAGAATAATCAGAGAAGCCATCGAGATAGAAAAACGCCCACACAGCATGAATAAACGAGATGATACCTCCCGCCTACCAACCATTTGGAAACCCAGCCTTATTGACAGACGAATCCCTAGCACAAGGAGCAACACTGGACCCACACTCACGAAGACCACACATGATGTCACCACCACACATCCACACAAAAAGCAGACTCAAACCCGCACCGATGATGAGGCACGACCGCGGATCAGAAACCAGACCACAGCTGCATCATTGGCCATTTTAAACCCCTCCATTTCATACGTGAAGCAAACTGACACCCACCTTGAAGATGTGGCACGACCACGAATGCGAAGCCAAACAACAGCAATGCAGCTCTCCATCTCAAATCCCCCTGCAACTCAGACTAATCTGAGCACAACAGGGCCCCCACCCAAGCAGAGCACACACACCGCCAATCAGAGCACAGCCAACCCCCCATCCAATCAGAGCACAGCCAATCCCCTAACCAATCAGAACACACCTCCACCCAATCAGAACACAGCCAAGCTCCCATCCAATCAGTTCATACCTCCACTGGCAGTTAAAAGGAAGAAACAGCTGCGATCACACATTGCTTCTAGAAGCACGAGGCCGAAGAGACACCAGCCTGAAGATGACGAATGAGACTTCGTCGAAACGTCGCCAAGACACTTCCAATTTTACACGGGAGAAAACCCGAATTACCAAAGACCTACATATATATATATATATATATATATAAACCCGTTGATTCTCAGGGCTAGTAGCCATGTAAGATGCCACGCTTTCAAAACAAATTCATTCACCTGAACTTCAAACAAATTGGTCAAGTGAAGTGGAGAGGGACATAAGTTGTCATAAAGCTAAAGGTTTCCACTGTCTAGTCAATTCCAAGTCTAGGGTATGGTGCTCATCTCCATTTCTTAGCCAAGGGTGCCAGCATGGTGGTTATTTGGCTAGCATAACTATAACAGGACTCTGTTACCTTCCCACCAAGATGGTACCTATTTCTCTACTCACATTTGCATGCATTTGAACTGTTAGATGGGCAGGAACTAGATCAAGGATGCAAATTCCCCCATCACGCAGCACTTGGGTCTTGAACCCAGGCTTTCAGCTGACAAGCTCAGCATCTTTTACTGCTGAGCCATCATACCCCTATAAGTTGTCATAAGACACACAAACAATCATTTTAGCTTTAAGAGGCTAATGTGAAAGATACGGGCTTGAAAAGCCACTGGCAATCCAGTGCTGAAGCAGAAACATCCTAACACATATGCAGCTGGGCCATAGTGACACTAAAATTTTAATTGGCTTAATAATATAATCCTCCAGGAATTATATTTCTCTTGAAAGGGGAGACCTATGACTTAGGCAATACAAGGAAATGCCTTTTCATGTTCTTACTTCCTTTGGATCACTTAGCAGCACTTCTCCAGGGTTTCTGGCTGTGTTATTTTCATATGGAAATGTTAAATATAGAGGATTTGCTAGATGCAAATCACATGCTACATCACTGCATACAAACTAGTTTTCTTCTTTAAGAAACTAAGACCAAACCTGACTTACTTCTTTATCAAAAAGCACTCAAGTCTCTGGAGAGTGCTTTCTCTTATTTTCCCCCCTTCTTCAAAATTCTCATAAATATCAAATTTCAGGACCCAAACTCTTCCAGTCCTAATGGCCCTTTTCATTATACATAGAATAATATTCAGTACAAAGTTCCTTAAGAGCAACTGTAGAAAAGGTGTCCCATTTTTTCCTGAAGCCATGCCCAAGTTCAAAAAATGAATATTAAAAACAAAACATCAAAAAAGCACCTCATGGCATACATCTCAATTACTAGACAGCAAAAATATGGGTGACCTTGAGATAGAAGCAAAATAATACAGAAAAATCTACTTTTCAGGTGATACCTTGTGGCCATTTGAATATTTGCCAACAAAATCTATTAGTTTTGATTCTGAGGCACTTATTACAAATTCTAGCATAGTTGTGTTGTGTGACAGCTCAGAACATACAGATTTTCTGAAGGTCAATTCCAGTTTCAGACATAAATGGTATTTTTTTTCCTCCATTAAAGGAATATTTTTGTGATAATATGGATTTTAGCTTCATTATTCTAGTGGGAAAAAAAATACAAGGTTTGTCATTTCACCCTGATCATCCTGCCTAGACCAAATATAGCCTGTAGCCCATCAATGCCTTCTGGCTGTGTTCATATAAAACACTTAACATGGTTACTAATCTCAGCCATTTTATGGGTATAATTCTATAAACCATAAGGAGTGTGGTTCATACCACAATAACCCATAAAAAAATCTCACCAAGGTTAATAATGAAAGCTAGTTTGGTGTAGTGATTTAAGATTTCCCAGTGATAAAAATTGGGAAACCATGATTTCTATTGGAATAAAGTCAACTGGTGATATGATGATAGCAATTCGCCAGTACTTGAAGGGCTGTCACAGAGAACAGGGGTAAACTTATTCTCTACACACCGGAGGGCAGGACAAGAAGTCATGGGTGGAAGATCATTAAAGAGAGATCCAGTCAAGAACTAAGGAGAAATTTCTTGACAATGAGAACAATTAATCAGTGGAACAACTTGCCTCCAGAAGGTGTGGGTGGAGATTTTCAAGAAAAAAACTGGACAACCATTTTTCTGAAATGGTGTAGGGCAGGGGTGTCAAACTGCTGGCCCACGGACCGGATACGTCATCCGGAAGCCACGCCCACCCCATTGCCGGCAATGGCAAAACCGGCCCAATACGTTGTGCGACGTCATGTGATGTCGCGAGTTTGACAACCCTGGTGTAGGATCTTCTGCTTGAGCAAAGAGTTGGAGTAGAAGACCTCCAATGTCCCTTCCAACTCTGTTATTCTATGTTCTAGTCATTGGTGACTTTGAGCAAATCACTTCCAAAGGTCTTGCCAACAAAATTGCAAGGACTAGTATACATAGTTATGAGGAATCAAGGCTTGCTCAAAAACACTAATAAATAAATAATAATAAATGAATACTAATGAATCTTTGTGTAGTTTCAAATGAATATGACGGGCCTTTACCTGACCTGGTTAAGTATGTCAAATGATCATTGGCTATATTTTTTTACATGTGGACCCTTTCCTCAGAATCTTAAGACTTCTTCACTGTGACTTGACAATTCAATATTATTGAATTGTACATATGAATTTTAAAAAAATCACATTGGACTTCACAATCCTTGAAAGCTGAAAACTATAGATCTTATGACTGTATTTGTGGATCTTTGTATCAGTAGTACTGGCAGCACACAGTCCCCTTAACTGGGTCAAAAAAATAATAATCACGATTTTGGAAATATAAAATCATTAGTCACATTCTCCAGGAAACATCAAATATTTCTAAAAACACTCTATAGCAGGAAAAAGTGGTGGCAAGATTCCATTATTTACTAGCTTCATTTATCAGCCAGGCAGCTGTAGATGCATCTTGGCCACCACAGTTAATCAATGATTGGACAATATATTAATTACTGTAGGCCTGTAACACTTGATGGAGTTCACAACTGAGTTTACCTCTCCTACAAGATGAGTGATTGTCTAGATTAGTTTAAACCTGTACCTGACTAGATATGTTTTGGGTCAAATCTAGTCTCCTATGGATTTGTTGACTATATCAGACTTTAATAGTCTCTCAGTATTATCAAAGTTTCTTTGTGTCCTAGTTCATCCAGCTAAGAGTGTTCTTTAGTAAGGGCTTCTATTTATAGGTATGTTTAAACAGTGGTGGGATTCAGCCAGTTTGCACCAGTTCGGCAGAACCGGTAGCTAATTTTTTGTTGCCCAGGCCCACAACGGACTTCCAGAAGTGGCATCCACACAGAGAACCTGTTGTTCACATATTTGAATCCCACCACTGGTTTTAGACATAGAACAGTACCAGTGATAAAAAGTTGCTCAGTGGGGTAGAATTCAGGTCAATAACTATCATTCTTCTTAGAATCAAACTGTTTCATTCCATAAAGTTTCCAGTTATTATCATCTTCCACTTTTTATTGTTCTCATTCAATTACACAAAAGTGAAATTACTTTGAGCATTTCTTTCGAGGGAGAATTTATTATGTCTGTAATATGATGTTGTTCTACTTTTGCAGTAGTGTGTGTGTGTGTGTGTGTTTCTGTAAGTGCATGAATGTTTTCTGTTTCACTTCTACAATCATCTGCAACCATTCAGGCTTCCCACTGAGACTTTAAATCCAAAGGGGAGGCATAAGTGGGAACTGTGCCCCTGAAAAAGCATCACAACGATGGAAATCTATGGAAGAGAAGAAAACATAGCTGTATGTTTTCACTACTTCCAGTACTAACAACAATAGCAACAACAAAAACACTGCCCTGAGGATTAAAGAAAAAAAAACAATTATTTTTCAGACAAAGAATACTTGAAAAATGTCAAGGCACATTTCAGCATTGTCTTACATGAGAAGCATTGTATTAAATGAGAGAGCTGAATAGCCTTCTCTGTAGTGACAATCAGAATTTAGTGTTTTGCTTTTTAGTAAATGACATATACTTATTTACAGACACAAGACAGTTATCTTTATATGCACTTGAGTT
This sequence comes from Azemiops feae, assembly GCA_023970755.1. Taxonomy (NCBI): domain Eukaryota; kingdom Metazoa; phylum Chordata; class Lepidosauria; order Squamata; family Viperidae; genus Azemiops; species Azemiops feae. Next base: position 660,941 of record JALGBA010000679.1, read on the forward strand.
TCTTAACTAATGCCCTCCCTGTCCATTATCATGCCATTAGTATTTCATCAAAAATGGAACTTGAAAAGCTACATTTCAGGCTCTTTTTAATTTACAAGAATTTAAATATTCAATAGAAGCACTGTAGCATACAGAAATATACAGAAGCCAGTAGCACATTCTTCATTGTCATAGAAGTACAATTTCAGTAAACTTCAGCCAAATCCTCTTATCAAAGAAATAAAAATTTTACACTTCAGATTTTTGCAGTTTGGTATCAAATGATAACAAAGATTAGCTCACCAGCAGAATTTTATTTTTCTTTTGAATGAATTAAAGAAAATATATACCCAAAACTGCATATTGCATATAAGATGTTTTAAACAGATCTTATAAACTTTGACAGTACCTTGTAACAGTCATCAGTCTTTTAATTGTATAGCTTGTACAAGCTCACAAATAGAAAGAAAACATATTGTGTTATTCCCATAATTTCCCATGACTCCACTTCCCTTCCCAAAATTACATCATGTATCATGATAAAAGTAGAGGAAAACCATTTATCTATAGTTGTTTGCCTTGATGTTACTTTTATGTGAGACAGACTTCATGGATAAACAAGGATTTTGTTATACTGTGTACCCAAAGGAGACAATACAAGGCCGAACAAAAGCACTTGGTATTATTACATTCTTCTTTTCAGATCTTGAAAGAGTGATTGATTGCTTAGTGAATTAAATTGTTAAAAATATGTTACAGTAGCAATTTCAAAATCACCTGTACGGGTCCTTTATTAAGAGCTTTGTCCCCCAGTAATCATTTAAATATGAAATATAATGAAACAAGTCACTTCTAATTGATTCGGAATTTAATAGGAATTTTATGCTAGAGTTCAGTTGAAGGTTCATCCATAGTGAACAATGTAATTTGATGGGCATAAAATAGAATTAGAAGAAATTGCATTTGGAGTTGAGAATTACAAATCCATGTCCTGTAATAGAAAACTAAATTAACTAGTATTCACTTTTTCTTGGTGACAGAAACCTCCATTCCTGTGCTGTAGTTGATTGTATCACCAATTTGAACTTTCTGATTTGTTTTAAATTGGATAGTTCTAATTGACACAAACCCCCAGCTTTTTTGTCAGAAACAATTCAACTGCACAAGTAGAAGTTGCAAGAAGAAAGAAGAAACAAAAGTAGAAACTTAGCAGTGGGAAACGTGATGCAATATGCTACAAGGGATACTTATTTTACAGCGTGCTTCATACTTGAAATAAAACTTTATCTATGGCTACATGACTTGGGGCAGGCTATCTGAAGGGCAGCGTCCCCACTGGCCTCTTAAAGACAAAGGCCACTCTTTTGAAAACAGCAAAGTTCACATTATGGACAGAGAGAAGAGGTTTGAAAGAGGGGTCATCTACATTAAAATTGAACCTGTTTACTAATGCGATGACTCCCCCGGACGCTTCCCCAGATACCTCTCCAGATGTCAGATCGGAGGAAGATGAAATATAGGCACATCTGGAGGGGAGTTAGTCAATGGCTCAAGCAGTTGTCTGAGAGGGATTTGGCTAAAGCACAGCTGCAGCAGGATAGCCCTGAAGTTTCAGGTGGGGAAAACATGCAGCTGCAGTTGGTCAGTGATGAGGAAGAGGAACTGCCTTCTGCACCTTATCCAGATAGGGCAGAGAAAAGGCAGGAGCAGAGAAGGTCAGCCAGATTACTCACGAGGAGAAAGCCTTGTCCTTCTTGATGGGCTGCACTGGAAACTGGCTATTTAGCCCAGCAGACAGATGGAGGCGATCCTGGGAATGTGTTCATTTCCTAGCTGTTTGCTTTCTGGTTGTGATTCCTGCCTTGCTTTGGAATGACACTGTACCTTGACTTGGATCATGCCTTGTGAACTCTGACTTTTCTTGCCTTATGAACCCTCTTGTATTGTGGATTTAATTTTGCCTGGTGGGTTTATTTTGATTGGGAAACTTTTAAGTGCCTTGTGGACTCATTGGCCATTGCTCTGTGGACTAGGATTGGTCTGCTTGTGACTGGACTTAATTGGCACAGTTCTTGATTTTTGGTGAAGGGAATTGCAGGGGAATATTAATAATCCCACTAAACCACAGTTATGTGTTTGTGTGTGAGAGAGAGTGGGACAGCACAACAACTCAGTCATTTCAGCAATTCTAAAAAGGTTCCACACCCATTTGCACTATTCAGATGATCCTGATGGCACAGATAAACCTCCAAGTGGCCTCAACAACTCTCAGAAAGAGTGCTAACGACCAGATGACTGCAAGGATTATGTCCATTCCCCACCATTAGAACTGAAGTCAGAACTGAAGAAGCTTCTTGATTGAGAAGCGAAATGTCTTCAAGGAAAAACAAAGAAAGTCCAGTTGCTGAAAAAACACCTTTGGGACTTAACCAAGGTGGTACAGAGAAGAAATTGAATTAGTCAATGATTGTGTGTAAATGCTATTGTGATTTGTGGATAAAGTTGATAGGACTCACCTTGAGTTGCGCACTGGGCAGGTCCTAGACTGTCACCCCTCCCAAGTAAAGCAGACAAGAAACTTTTCTAGATGAAATAACTTTACTGTTAAGGCTACATTAGCAGAATCTTGCAGGTCTGAAGGTACAGACTTCCTGCTGCTACTTTTAACTGCCCGATCAATAAGGGTGTGTCCTTCCTAGGTTTCTCTGATTTTTAAGCCACTGGGATTTCCTGCCTCTTTTGTCTCTTCCCCTTGTAGACTGGAGATAGATGTTGTATCCCTCCCCCCCCCCACTGAGAGAGGGCTGTTCAATCTCCAGTCTACAACACAGTCCTTTCAGCAGTTCCAAGAAGGCTCCACACCCATTTGCACCATTCAGGTGACCTTGAGGATACAGATAAACCTCCAAGTGGCCTCAATGACTCTCTAAAAGAATGCAAATGACCAGCTATCTGCAAGGAATATAAATCCTTCCATTCCCCACCATCCAGTCAGAGCTGAAGAAACTTTTTGGATGAGAAGCAAAACATCTTCAAAGAAAAAAACAAGAAAGTCCACTTGCCTCTTGAAAAAGCATCTTTGTGATAGACCTGTAATCTTACCAAATATTTGCCCTGCTCTTTTGAATCCCCAAATATATAGCCAAACTGCTCTCACTACTTTTTTAATTCTAGTCAGGATAGAACTTAACTTACTCTTAAGGGACATGATCTGTACCTACCTGCAGGGTGAATACAGTATGTTTATTTAAAGTCAGAAAGAGTTGGATAAAGCAAAGGTCTATCAAAGAAAACTTCCCTTGGGGGAATTTGCTTTAAATTCCATACCATGCTAGGAATTCCCAGGGAAATGACCTATAAATAAATATTGTGTTTTCATTTGCAATTGACTATTTTTGACATCTTTCTAGTTTATTCTTTAACAGGGCTACTAAATCAGGGCAGCAAAAATCTCAGCTGTTGTTAGAGGGTAGCAAAGAGTCATAGAAAATCTTTGCTGCCATCTAGTGATTGTATGGATATTTGCAGTCTAGATCTGTTCTATTCTTCATTGCATTTACTAAACTGAAAATTAGGATAATAATTTGCCTATCTATCTGCTGCATGAAATGTGATGCATATTTTTTTCAGAAAGAAAAGCTATGGGAAAAGGGCCTATCCTCTAGAGATGCAGTCTTTATGATAGTATCTTTATTGTTTATTAATTACTTTAAAATATATTTCAAAATGGGTATACCTGTCTCATAGCTACAGATGTCCCAGCTTGTAATAGGAATTCTCTCCAGTGGAATTTGTATTTGGCTCCCACTCTCTCTGTCTTTATTAGAGCAGCCAAAACTTTTATCATTGTAAATCAATGTTGTCCAGAACCTTGAAAGTATTCTAGAGTAGTCTGGTGGAAAATGAGGACTTCTTCAAGACGTTGCAGGGTATGGAAACAGAAATTAGTTTAATTGCTCCCTCCTTTCTTAAGAGTGTGTAACATCATGGTACAATATGTTTATATAAAAATGGACCACAATGGTGCTATGATATTTTCATTGTTGGGTCTCCTCTCTACCTTTAATGCCTTTGTAAAGTAATATGTATTGCACATACAGTAGGTCTGCATAAATTATGCATACATTATGGATAAATAATTCTGGCCTGATTCTGTTCATTCAGAAGTACTTCACACAACAATGTGGACTGATTCTTCTCCTTGTTGGTTGGCCATTGATGTATCTGTGCAGAAAAGAGGCTGGCATGCTTGCAGTTTCTTACATTCAAAATTTCATTTATTCACAGATGCTATTCATTTAATAATAGAAGCCCAATCACAAGTAGCACACATACCTTCTGTTTTTGCAAGCTGCCAGGTAGCTTTCCATCTAAGACTCCCATGGGCCCTGTATTAACAGCCATGCATAAAGTAGAATTATGTTACAACACTGTGAGAAATGGAGCATTGGGTAACCTTTTATGTTGCTTCAAAAATTTGGCAATCCATTCTGTATGAAAGCATTATTCACAGGCACACAGAATATACATTACATACTCCATTGCTGTAACATCTTTTCAGCATGCTTAGTTGAGATTTAGGATACACTGCTGGTGGAATAAGCAGATTAACAGTGGGCTATAATACTGTACAATAGGGTTAGTGTTCAGTTTCCTGTCAGAATAGTCAACAAGCTCTGAGCTACAATACACAACAGAGGTTGTTCTGTCACAACCTGATAAGCCAGCTAAGGATACTGCAGGATAGGCCAGCTCCCAATTTATACTGCAGTCTGGCATCAATATTCAGGTACAAAATAGTTTTGCATAGTATGTATGTGGGTAAAAAGAAAACATTTGGTATCTGTACTTCTTAAAATATTCAGAATTTATTGGCACTTTGATCTGTATCATGGAAACCACACCAACATGGCAGAATAAAGGGAGATCAATGCTCTACCAAGTGGCAAATATCAAGGTCTTGTTACAAAGAGAAAATGAAACAAAATAAAACAAGCAGTACATTAATGTGTTAAGAGGACATGGAGAAGAATGGAAAAGCTGACTGAGCCTCTTATGTATGCTTTTAATTTTTTAAAAAAAAATATTTCTGTGTTTGACGTGTTTATTGTTTTATTTACTTATTTTTGCTGTACACTGTCCCAAATAACTTTTTGTGAGATAAGTGATCATTTAATTTGATGAATGAATGAATAAATGAATGAATGAATGAATGAATGAGAACCACTTTAGTCTAGTAGTTAAAGCTCCAGCTAGAAACCAGGAGACTATAGGTTCTAGTCTAGAATTATATTAGAACACTGGCTGGGTGACTTTGGGCCAATCACTCACTCTCAGCTGATGACACCAGGTAATGTCATCTTTCAGTTGATGACATCAGGTTCAGGTGACAATTTGGTCAACCAATTGATCAACATTTAGTTGATCTAGAAAAAAAGTGCTTCCTGATGGTGCAGGAAGGAAGAATAAACAAACAAACAAACAAACAAACAAAAGCTAGCCAGAGTGTGGAGAATACTGTATGTCTAAGAAGAAGCAACAAGGACATGCAGATCTTCCATCAGTTATTCTCTCCACCTGCAACCTTTTGTCAACCTCGTTGTTACAATTCCTGGACAAAAGTTGACATCTCTAGAGTGACCAAATTGAGGAAGATTGTTCCAAGTTATTAGACAAAACTGTGTGGCAATACTGCACACAGTATAAATTCAGGGCCTGAATTTCAAGGAGAAGTTTGCTTATGGCAATTACTCATAAGTGTAAGGATAGGTGTCCATTGGGAGAGAAAGTGAAGAAAAATGTGTCATATCACAACACAAATATTTACATATTGTATCCAACTTATATACTTGCATTAAACCTATGTATGCAAGAACATAAAGGCAGGTCTGTGTTACAGCATTGTCTTGTATGCTGCTATTTTTCTGTCATCCTTGTGGATGCCATTGGAATCATTCCTGAAATTGGTTTCAAACAAGATGGCTGAAATTGGCTTAAGTATTAATGAAAAAAGTTTGTAAATGAAGTTTTCCCTGTAAAATTTCTGTTAAAGAAAGTTCTGCTTTTTATTGAGGGAGATAAAAAAAACCTGAATTCCTGCCTATTGCATGCCATAAATGACATCCAACTGATGAATTGTATTAGCAAACTTAATAGATATTAAGCAAAGTTAATATCTTTTCTAAAAAGTAAGAAAAGGGAAAGAAAAGTCTTTATTCAAACAGATGATAAGCATTGTTTAATTTTAACAATTATTGCTAAAATGTGTGCAATGCCAAAAATTCAACAAAATATATTCTGCTTTCTGTGATATGAAACAATTACATATAGTATAAGAAGCAATTGCAAGATTTTAGACTAGAGGCAACAGTCATATATTAAAATGAAAAATAGAAGCAATCTACAAAATACAAGTTTCAGTGTACTATCGAAAGAAAATAAACTAAAGTTTATGTGTTTAATGTTAACACAGGTTTTGCTTTCACACAATTGGACATTTTTATATATTTACAGATATTAAAACTATATTAATGTATTTTCTTTTTGAAAAGCAAAGAATCATTTCCAGTAACCTTTAACCTCCATTGATAGAATATTAGTGTGTGTGTGCGCGTGAATTATTTGATGATGGATATTAGATAGAATACAGAATAATAGAGTTGGAAGGTACCTTGGAGGTCTTCCAGTCCAACCCCCTGCTTAAGCAGGAGATCCTATACCAGACATGTCAAACTTGCGATGTCATATGACGTCACGCAATGTATTGGGACTGTTTTGCCATTGCCGGCAATGGGGTGGACGCGGATTCCGCATGATGCATCCAGCCCGCGGGCCGGCAGTTTGACACCCGTGCCCTATACCATCCCAGATAAAGGGCTGTCCACTTTCTTCATAAACCACCCCCACCACTTTTGAAGGCAAACCATTCCACCAATTAATTGTTCTCACTGACAGGAAATTTCTCCTTAGTTCTAGGTTTGATTGATTTAAGAACATAGATAGATTTTCTCCAGGAGATGTGCCCTCAATCTGATCTTCAGGTCTTCCAACACTGTATAATTGAGCCTCACCACTTGCTGCTGCCCATCCTCTTCGTCTCTTTCTTTTTACATTTCCCAGCATCAGAGCCTTCCCCAGAAAGCTAAGTCTTACCATAATGTGTCCGAAATAGGGTAATTTGAATCTGGTCATTTGTGCCTTGAGTGAGAATTTTGGGCTGATTTGTTTCATGATCAATTCGTTATTCCCCCTCCCACCCCGATTGGCTATCTGTGGTATTCTCAAGTGTCTTCTCCAACACTAAAGTCTGAAAGTGTCAAATACCCTTTTTTCCTGCCTTTTCAAAGTTTAACTTCTGTTTTCATAAAATATCACTGAGAAAACCATTGCCTGCACAATTCTGACCCTTGTTGGTATAGAAACATCTGAGCATCTGCCCATTTTTAAAAGACTTTCATTGGTGTCTAGTATTAGTGTGCAGCATAGTTCTGGACTGCTGGTCCTTTTGCTGTTGTGAGTTGATCCCAAAAGGCAGAAGCTATCTATTGCTTCAGTATCTTCATTGATTCATATATAAGAATTATACAAAAATCCAAACATTCATTCAATATCTTCATCCATCCTTCAATGTTCTTCAATCATTATGAGGCTGGCCACCGTACATATTGGTCTTCTTTATATTTAGTGATACACAATTAAGTATTGGCAACAGTATCACATTCTCCACATGAGAATTTCTCACTAAAATTTTGTTCTTGATTGAAAAAATCATTGAAAGCAAAGTCTCTTTCATCAAATTGAATGAGAACTGAAAATAGAAATTGCCCAGGATTTTTTTGGCATGGTTTAATTTCCCAAGATTTCTCTCTCTCTCTCTCTCTCTCTCTCTCTCTCTCTCTCTCTCTCTCTCTCTCTCTCTCTCTCTCTCTCTCTCTAAATACTATTTCTTTCAAAGCATAACGTGCTTAAAATAATATCTTAATCCATTGCTCAGTGGGTAGGGATAATTTTAATTTTTAAAAACCTGATGCACTTAGCAATACTAAATTTGAAGGACACAGACTTTTTTTCCACACTTCCTTGAAATAGCCATGGAACAATGTTTTCATATGTATATATTAATACAAACTGCTACTTTCATCAAATGAAAAGGTTGGATAAAAAATATATCAACTCTCAATTAAGCATGAAATCTAGTATAATACAACTGTAAATAAATCACAATCTAGTTTACTTTCTATCCTGATTTCATTATGGTTCATACGCATCTCCTGTTGCAGGCAATGTAGTGTTGCCTTTCTGATATTATATGTAATAATAATTTCAGCAGTATTGTTCCTCTCAACACTTTTAATATTTCAGTACAAGGAGAGCTTTGCTTAATTACCAATCTTCTTTATAACTGGTTGCTTCTAAGTAATGCATCACTGTCCCGAAAACATGTCCTGAGTTTAAAAATCACATTGGTTTATTACCTGGAATGGCTAAATCAGACTAGAGCTTAATGTTATTCAGATATTATCTCTCTGCATTATCTGTTGATTGTCTGATATAAAAGAGAAATATAGGATCTGTCCAAGTGGTTCTGCTACTATTCTTGCATGACTATCATTACTCAAAATTGGCCATTTACAAGTACTATTGAGCAAGTGTGATGCTTTTGTAACTTCAAATGTGTTCTTCTAAGTATATAATTGGGAAATATGCCTAGAAAAGTATTGGCCCAGAAAATTGGAGGGCACAGTTATAATTTCCAGTGAATGATGATTGGTGGCAATAAGCAACATAAAGCATGAATATGCATGAACATCATAGTCTATGTTTAATTAAAAAGAGACAGTATTTCATATAATTATCACTATACTCCCAATATCACCAAACATCAAGTTATTTCAGTTGAAACAACTGCTTAATTTTCATTTATTTTTGAAAACAGTGTATGTCTGTATAATGTTGCAAGTTGGATCTTTGGTGGTGTTTTAAGTAGATAGGCACTTTAGAGACATTTAAAGTTTTATTATCATTATTATTTTTTAATCCAAAGACAGGAATAATAACCAGCTGTATTTGTGTGTGTGTGTGTGTGTTTGTGTGTGAACGTATAATTTACATTGTTCAAAAGATAAAAGTATTATGTATTCAGCTATCAGTGCCTGTCAAATGCCCAATGTTCACAGCAACATTTTAAAATGTTGCTATGCGTTCATACACAGTTTTCAGCTTATATCCATTTATTTTCGCATGAGTTAGTTTAGAGAAGGGTCAAACCTATTGAAGTTTAAGCTCATGATAGAGCCACTATTATTTAGCATTTTGTGCTATTTCAAGAGCAAAATACTCCTCAAGGAAACCTATCCATGGGGCTGGATTCTGGAATGTGATCGCATAATAGTAACTTTATTCCTATTACTGTGCATGAATGTTGAAAATGATAAACACATGCTCTTAATTTAATGTATGTACATATTGGTCTTTTAAAAAGCTAGCACAAACAGAAATTCTACTTGACACAAATAAAAAGAAATACAGAAAATGAGCTGATTCAGCATTTTGTTCATAGATTCATGTTGAAGAGTTTCTGATGTGGAAAAAAGGAATCTCATTGGGTTTTTTGCTACATTTATTCTCTTGTATCATCACTCAGTTTCATAATGGCATGATTTGGCTCTGCTTATATGACACATTAAATTTCATACATATTTAGTAATTCTGTATCTTCATAGTGTAGCCTTCAGATGTTGGAGATCAGCATAAAATAAGGAAGGTAATAGCAGATTAAGATAATACCATTTTATCTCTTGCGAATAGTGGAAACCAATTATATTAAGAACTATAAAAACATTTTTTTAAAGAAAAATAACATTTGATGGTTTTGAACCTAAGTATTTCATACACTAGTAGTTCCTGCTTAATGACTGCCCTGTTTTGTAACCAATCAAAGTTCTGATGGCACTAAAAAAGTAACTTTACTATTGGTCCTCACACTTCTGCCTGTTTCCAAAAGTCACATGCTTGAGATTTGGGTGCTTCACAACTGGCAGGTATTTATGACCATTACAGTCAAATAATGGCCATCTGTGTGAGATAAACAGGCAAACAAAACCCACCAAATACTACGCTATACTCTACTATACAATGTGTAGTAGAGATTTCTAAGCATAAAGTATATAGAAAATTGGCTATTTTATATTTATCAAGATGATGTTAGAACTGTTTCACTGAAATAATTTGAATGTGATTGCTGCAAAGAAGAATCACCCAGAGTGATCAGATGTGTATCTGCTTAGAGGACAGTAGAATACATTACCAATATCAATACAATACATATCAGGAACGTTTGCTGGAATTGGGTATGTCTAGTTTAATGAAAAGAAGGACTAGGGGTGACATGATAGCAGTATTCCAATATCTCAGGGGTTTCCACAAAGAAGAGGGAGTCAAGCTATTCTCCAAGGCGCCTGAGGGCAGGACAAGAAGTAATGGATGGAAACTAGTCAAGGAAACTAGTCAACCTGGAACTGAGGAGAAACTTCCTGACAGTTAGAACAATTAACCAGTGGAACAACTGCCTCCAGAAGCGGTGAATGCTCCAACACTGGAAGTTTTTAAGAAGAGACTGGACAGCCATTTGTCTGAAATGGTATAGGGTTTCCTGCCTGAGCAGGGGGTTGGACTCGATGACCTCCAAGGTCCCTTCCAACTTTATTATTATTATTATTATTATTATTATTATTATTATTATTATTATTATTATTATTATTATTATTATTATTATTATTATTATTATTATTATTATTATTATTATTATTATTATTATTATTATTATTATTATTATTATTATTACCAATATCAAAAATTATCAAGACAGCCTGATATCAGAAGTCGAAGTGAGATCCTTGTAAACTTTGGGAGTGATAAGCATCTACTAGAGGGAATTCAGTTTGCTTTTCAAAAACAAAATAGATTTATCTTCTGCTTCGTTGCTTTTGTCTCTTTTTTGTCTGCTTGTTATTTTCTTCATTAGAATCTTCTTTGCTATTATATTCTTCACTGTTGATATTATAGTTTTCTGACAGTCATGGAGATTAGCTAATTACACAATAATACAATATATCAGTTAATTGTCTTTCCAATCTCTTGGGTAAATTCTGAACAAAGAATAAAGGGGCATGAAACCAATAATTAGATCAGTTTTAGCCAATCTTTCTTAAGCTCTTGGATTTTAATACCGTATATCTTTCTGTCTAAAAAATCATTTTCTTGTTGGCTATTGCTGAGATTAAACTTCTGAGTATTATTCAGCTATGTGTTTACAACATTTAATTCCAAATATTTTATTTTATCATTGAATGATGTCCAAAGAGTCAAAAACTTCTGATATTCTCCCAAGCAAGTAATGTCTATGTGCAATCCTGCTTAGCTTTTGAAGATGAGCTAATTTTGAAGATGAGCCAGTTATGGCTGTGAATTGCCACTGAGCTGGCTATTCTATTATAACAAATACCCAAATGGTATTTTAAAATCAATGTTGATGGAACATATTGGTGGTGGAATTTCATGGAGGATTTTAAATTAGGGACAGAGCAATTAATGGTTTAAGTAAAAAAAAACTATCGAAATTGTCCGAATCTGCCCTGGGTTTGGAATATGTTCTGTGTTAATATATAGATCTAATCACCAAACATTAATTTAAGAATGATAGGCTCATACATTATTGGATCTTCTAGAGTTATTCTGATGTCCAGGCAAGAAGCTCCTCCTAAACTGCTCCTTCTACAAAGAGAGAAAGAGGTGTTTAGTTTCCATTGAATCTGAACCTATCAGGAATTGTCCCAAAGGTGCTTTTTCAGGAGGGAACTGGACTTTCTTGGCAACAAGAAAGTCCAGTTGCCTCCTGAAAAAGCACCTTTGGGACAACCATGGCCTGGATGACTGAGAATCTCCATAGACATCTATCAGGAATTGGTTTGCTGTATCTTTATCATCAGCTACAATTTGAACTTTCAGTCTAGGATTAGAATGAAGAAAAAATGGCCTCTGCATCGATTGCAAATGTCAAGATTCCAACTAATGGACCCAAACAAATCAGAACTCCGAGGCTCAAAGCTTCCTCAAAGAACACATTTATTGGATACATAATATCGGCATGGTCAAAAGTGAAAACAACTCTAAAGTTCCCCCCAGGAATCCAATATAACTAAATGTAACACTTCCCTCTCCTTGTCTATGCCATTGATTACGCTACCCAATCAATGGTGGGCGCTGTGCCACTTCTTCTCCCTACCTTCCAGCACCTGTGGGAATGACCTTGGTTCCCATGGGATTGCTCCGTGTTTAGTCTAGCAATACTTTCACTTTCTCCCCCCCCCCTTCCTCCCAAGCTATGTGGCATTTGAGAACAACAAAGATGGCTTCAGGCAGGTCCATTTCAGAAGTTGATAGCAGCCCAATGTACGATTAAATATAGGACACCTCTAACCCATTAAATAGATAGAGCAAATATTTGAACCCATTTTCCTTACATTGGGGTGCCAACTAAGTAAGTGCCTTACAATTTGCTGTATACACCTTATGTGTATAACGTTGTATACACATCCATTATACCCCTTGAAAACCCTCAAAATTGTCCCTTCTGAAAGTTGCAGAAATTTTAAAAAAGGGTGTTTGTGCTCACATAACTCCAATGACTTTTTTGCTTGCTCTTCTATTTGAAAAAAATAAAAAAAAAAGACTGCAGGATTCTCCTGTTATATTTCTGTATAGATTTTTCCTCAGAGAAAGCTACAATATTAATGAGTAAAAGTCTTCCCATTTCTCCTGCTGTAGTTTATTTGAGAGATAGAATTTTGCCATTGCTTACAAACTTTTAAAAACAAAAATAAAATATTTTAATAAAGTAAAATACTTTATACAGGTAATCCTCAACTTATGACCACAATTGAAACCAAAATTGTTGCTAGGTGAGATGTTTGTTAAGTGAGTCCTATTTATAAGCTTTCTTGCCACAGCTGTTAAGTGAATCACTGCAGTTTTTAAGTTAGTATCATGGTTGTTAAGTGAATCTGGCTTCCCATATTGACTTTGCTTGTCAGAAGGTCACTAAAGGTGATCATATGACCCCGGGCCACTGCAACCATCATAAATATGAATCAGTTGCCAAGCGTATAAATTTTGATCACATGACCGTGATTGTAAGTGTAAAAAATGGCCATCGGTCACTTTTTCAGTGCCGTTGTAACTTCGATTGGTCACTAAACAAACTGTTATAAGTCGAGAACTACCTGTATAAATAAGAACAAAGATGTTGTCATCCATTTTTGGGGTGCCACCCTTAGCATGCTACAGAAACCCTAGGACAGACTCCTGAACCCCACAATTTGTGCATCTGAACTGATTATATCTACTCATGATAATCACTTCATTCATTTGACCAAGGAATGAAGGATTTCATTGGAGGATTTCTTCCCCACTTCAGCCTTATCTGAAGAGCATGCTTTCTTGAGGTTTGATTGTACCTTGCATCTTTTATTCCTATGGCCTTTTATTGTTCTTTGATCAACCTTCTGATTTGTCTGTCATCCTAATTTGCTTTTAGAATTTGTCCTTTAGCTTTAATGCTCTAGTGCAACTCTCAACTTGTGCCTACACTTCATCTTTGAAAGATGCTGATTAATCAACCCATTCATCCCGCCCACCCTGCTCCCAAAATTTAGTTATACAATCATAAATTAAAGTCAAGGAAATGCTTGTTGTCTTCATCTATGGAAAGGACAAAACATCTTTGTCCAGTGGCATTTTGGACACAATTATTCCCCCATTCTTGAAAATTCATCAATGTGCATTGCATTTCCCATTTTACAAAGCTATTCTCATTTTCAGCATATTTTTAACCTCATTAAATGTCACAGGGTTGAGAAAAAAATATGCAAGTCCTGAAACAGATTGAGTTGTGGTAATTAGGACCATTATTCTGACCTATTTCTTATATTATTATCATTGAAACTGGTGTGTAATTGTTCTGTGTGAAGCCTTTAAAATTCCTGATTTGCCAAAAAAATGCTTGACTTTTTTCATAAGAGAAAAGAAAAAAAAAATCTTTTCCACTATAGCCTACGCCTCCAAAATTGCTCGGTGTACTCTCTTCAGATTTTGACATCTCATTAGAAGTTGCATTTCACTTCAGCTAAATATACCCTGGTCTCAAATTGGCAATGTAATGAAGCTAAAACTCTGAGCATTTCAATCTTTTATTTCCAGGGATCTTCAATAACAGCCATCAAATCATGTTTGATGCTCCTAAAGCTTAACACCTCAGGTGTTCATGTGGCTGTTGGCTGGCTTTGCCTTAGAATAGGATATTTAAAAATCAGCTTTACAGTGGCTAATGCTTGAAGCTATGTCCACTAAGGGCTGAGTGAAAATTTTCTCATACAGTTAAGTGAAAGATAGATAAAATGACATCGTTCATGGGACCTTTTCCACAATAACAGTCATGTTCAGGTAGTCCTCGAATTACAACAGTTCATTTAGTGACTGCTTAAAGTCACAACGGCACTGAAAAAAGTGACTAATGACCGTTTTTCACACTTACGACCATTGCGGCTTCCCCATGGTCACATGATCAAAATTCAGATGCTTGGCAACTGGTTCACATTTATGACTGTTGCTGTGTTCCGGGGTCCCCTTTTGTGACTTTCTGACCAGCAAAATCAATGGGGAAGCCAGATTCACTTAACAACCAGGTTACTAATTTAACAAATGCAACGATTCACTTAACTACTGTGGCAAGAAAAGTTATAAAATGGGGCAAACTCACTTAACAAGTGTTCCACTTGGCAACATAAATTTTGGGCTCAATTGTATTTGTAACTCGAGGACTACCTGTACTGTCACTTCCTGTGACAGTACAGATAGTCCTTTTTTTAAACCTAGAAGCTTCAACATCAGATTTTAAAACAAGATAACAGCACTAACCTATCAATTTATGGAAAGCAGAACATAAAAGTCTCTCCAAATTACATTCAGAGTTTTTGTCTATGTCTCAAATCCACATGTTTTGCAATTAATTTGTGTCATTGGTATTATAAAATATATTTGAAAAGATGTACTGAAGTACTGAAAAAGAAGAACTGGACATTTATGCCCAAATCCATGCTTTCTCAGGAAACTGAAACACAAAACAATGACAGTTCCACGCACCTGGATGACCTCATACATCCCTGAAGACTAAGCACCTGGATGTCCTCATATGTCCCAGTAAACTAAGCAAGGTCAGACCAGGTTAGTTCATAAATAAGAGACCGTATGCCTAGTCTGAAGACAAGACTGAAAAAGTAAATAAACAAAGAAAGCAGAAAGCAATGGTAAACACTTCTACTTTCAGTTGCCAAGGAAACTCAAGCTTAATTCAGAAGAAACTTTACCGCATCTCAGATAACACTCTGGAAAAATGTCACCTGTTGAGTTGGCTCTGCTGTGCAGCTGAATCTTGAAACTGGAATCTTGTCCAAGAATTGGAACCTTGTCAAGAAAAAGAGGGAGAGCAAATTAATGCCTACTTGACATGATCTGTAGGGATGACTTCAGTCTACTGTAGTTTTAAATGGGGAGAAATATCCACATCTGCAAAAATGGCCATCTGCTTTCCTATTGTTGTTAAGATAACTATATGTATTATAAATACATATGTGTTATATCTCAACTTACTATATCAATATAGTCCTTTTCGCTCCACCTTTTTTCCCCATTACAGTTAGCAGCCTAATAGATGCAAGTTTATGTGGAAAATTCTTGGCAATGAAATATGTTGGTTTTATATTTGAACTGAATAGTTCTCTGAATTAAAAAAAATCAATCCCTACATAGACTGAGCACCATTCCGTGAGTAGAGTTCAAGGCAATTTTTCTATTTTCCTCCAAAATAGAACCCAAATTTAATATATTCTGTAGCAGACCTTAAGACTTCTGTTTATTTTCCTACATTTATTCTAATCTCAAACCTCATGCCAATAACTTATCAGGGGCTCTGAATGTCAACCTTCTTCTTTGTTTTTTTTTGTTTTTTAATATTTGAACAACAAAAAAAGTTGCGGATTAATTTTCTCTGTAATGAAACTTACTTTTGATTTAAATATCATTTAACGCAGTACTGCTCGAAGGAACAAAAATCAAAGAGACATAGAAAGGCATTTGATATGCTATATGGACTTCAGCATAAGAGGATTATAGATATTTGATTTTAGTAAAAAAAATTACACGCAGGAGGAGACCTCAATAGGATTTTCTTTTTTATTAAAAATGGAATAAAGACAAGCCTTTCTAAAGCAAAATAATTTTTCTGTGTTCTCTGTTTCTGTTAACTAGTTCAGATGATTTGAGCAGTCACAGTGATCATGCCATTATCAGAAAGAGCAAAAAGAGATTAGAAATACACTAAAATGTGTTGATGTTCCCAGGTAAACTTTTTCATTATTTCAAAGCATCAGAACTTTCCTTTGTGTGAGCACAGTGACTATCATAGCTGCAATTCTACTGCCAAAATATCACCAAAGATTATCATGATAATGCTCAGTTGTATTTCCCTCAGAAATATTTCTCCAACTGTTTCTAAATCTCTTTCTCAGCATAGAAGACACTCCTTTCGTTTTCATATTCATCAGCCTGTAACTGTTTCCCACAGCATTTAGGCATCCCAAAAAATTAATGGCAGGAAAAGCTCACAGTATGCCAAATTGTGATAATAGGCAATGCAATGCTTCTACATATGTTGGACCAGGTGTCATTATCCCACAGCCTGTTTTTGGTGTAGTGGTTGAGGCATCAGGCCAGTAATTGGAAGACCGTGAATTTACTCTCACTTAAGGCACCAGGCCAGCTGAGTGAAGCCCTAGGAAGAAAAAGGCAACGGAAAAACCACTTCTGAAAGACCTTGTCAAGAAAACTGCAGGGAAATTTTCAGGCAGTCACCAGGAATCAACAAGACATACATACACATCATCCCAACCAATATGGCCAGTGCTAAGGAATTCTGGGAGCTATAAGGCAAAGAAATGCAGAAGGCACCAAATTGTTCCTTTCTGGTTCATTTGCGATTAGGGCATGAAAGTAATTGTAGAAATATACCTTTCTACAAATAACTTATATTTCTTAAATAAATCGCTTGTTTGTGGCACTGCCTGAACAATATATTATTCCTTAAATGCAGAGAGATCATTCCTGGAATGTCATTTGCCTGTGGTTAATAATCCTTCCCAATACATACCTGATGGTGATTCTAATGGACTATAAACCATGACAACAGGAGACTGTATAATAGACCAACTTTGCGGTTTCAGATTGAATTCACACTGCTGATTTTGACTTTAAAGGCCACAAACAGTTGCAGGAATTGGATATGGCTAGTCTAGAGAAAAGAAGGACTAGGGGTGACATGATAGCAATATTCCAGTATCTGAGGGGCCACCACAAAGAAGAGGGGGTCAACTTATTTTCCAAAGCACCAGAAAGAAAGACAAGAAACAATGGATGAAAACTAATAAAGGAGAGAAGCAACCTGGAATTAAGGAGAAACTTCCTAACAGTGAGAACAATTAACCAGTGGAACAACTTGCCTTCAGACGTTGTGGGTGCTCCATCACTTGACATTTTTAAGAAAAGACTGGACAGGCACTTGTCTCCAATTGTATAGGGTCTCCTGCTTGAGCAGGGGATTGAGCTAGAAGACCTCCAAGGTCTCTTCCAGTTCTACTCTGACTGATTGAACTCCAAGCTACTCAATCCCTCCATATGAAATTCACCCAGTTTGTCCATACTGTATATGCAGGGAGAGGATGTTAAGGATCTCACAACTTCCAAGAAGTATGGTAGTCCTTTGTTGGGGTCCCCATGCTCCTTGATTTTGTATTTTTTTTTTCAGTATTGTATATCTATGTTGATTCTATAGAGTCACATTTTTTGTAAACTGCCAAGAGTCAGACTTAGCTGAACAGGATAAATGTATTGTCAACATATGCATACAACAATAAAGTAAACAATTGCAAAGCACATGTATGGCATGCAAAATATTCTAGTTTCATTTCTTGGTGCTGTCAAGCAAGTTTCTAAGACTTTCCTATCTTAGACTCTGGAGTGCCATTTCAAAATATTGTGGACAATCGAGAAATCTGACTGGTGACATCAGTTTCTAGGATCTTCTATGGAGAGGCGAAGAATTTATTATTATTGACTAGCAATACATTAACCTTCTTCCTTTGCTATTCCTGATATATACCAAGGCAACTTTTATGTCAAAATAAAGCTAATTACAATTCTTACCCATGTAGTTTCTTCTTATAAGTTTATGATACAAGGAGTCAAGAATACATCAGAAAGAGTTGCACAGGTAAATTTATTTTTAGCTATTGAAAATCTGTATGTTTCTGCATATATCTTATATTATTGGGGGAGGGGGAGAGATATCTTTCCTTACAATAGTTCCAGAGTTTGCATTTGCAAACTATTTGCATTTGCAAACTATTTTAGTATCAAAGAGAGACAACGTCTATAAATTTAAGTCAAAATAAAAGAGATGCTGATACTCTTGTTTTGGATTCAATTGCTTTTCTCCCATTGCTATTCATTTCTCTTTTATGTCCTTATGTTCACAATTCTATACAAACTCCAGGTTTATTTTTGTGCTAGTTCAATGATCAGCTTGACATTTTATATGCACCTACACTCACTATGCAAATTGTGGAGTTAATATGTTGGGCACCTGCATTTTCCACTTGAATGTTATTGCTAGGTTTGTTTTATAGATGTATCTCTTTATAGACTACCTAGAAGCTCTTCTGGGCCAATTGTATTCCCACTCCAACCATTTCTTGTGTTACCAACAGGGTGTTGGCAGGTAGAAAGTCATGAATCAAAATATTTGTTTTAACATTTTTTCTACTAAAGTTCTTCCTAATCCTGCTACCCATTTAGCTGCCCATACTCAACACATTTAGTAAAACCTTGTAGCATGAAAAAAAAAACAACAGAACAAATGGGATACTTTTAGGCAAAACTAAATTCTTCTTCAAGAAAGTCTTGATTCCTCATGATTCCATTCAGGTTTTCTGGGGAAACAAAATACACTGGTTTGCCATTCTAGGATGTCTGTTTGACTTCCAGTTTAGTTTCCAGCCCTGAGAAGCTCTAATATTCTCCCATCAAAGCACAAAATCAGCCTGACTCTGCTTAGCTTCAAAGCCCAGGCAAGACCAGAACCAGGTGCAATTAAATGATTAATCTAGTAATACGGGATTTCATTTTATAATGAAAACAATTCCATCACATAAAAACTAAATAAATACAATTCCAGGATACATATCTTCTAAGTAATTTTAAACCATAGAAATGTAAAGGGGGAAAAATGGCCTTTTACAAGGAGTGATCCATACATCCACAGCAGGGGTTCTTTCAGGGGTACGAGACGATATTCCAGGGGGTGCGAAAACTTGCATTTTCAAAATTATAGTGCATATGCATAATTCGTTGCCATTATTTCGAACTTTTGCAAGGGGTGCGAGGATATATTAGAAGCATTCTACGGGTGCGGGGTATAGAAAAGGTTGGGAACCGCTGATCTATAGAAAGAGGAAACTGAAGACCTCCAAGGTTCCTTTCAATCCTATTATTCTGTGTCTGATGTTCTAATTTGCTTAAAAACTTGTCAGGAGTTCCTCACTGAATCTCTGCTCTATAAGCAAATAGTATCCACGAAGTACCATGTATTTCAATTTTTCTGCCACCTCAACCAGAATGGTTAATGGCAAACATGCAGAAATTACATGTGAGGTGCATAGAGAGAAGGAAGTGTAAGGTCCTTAACTTATTGGAATCCATTGAACTGCCCCAAGACTGGTCTTCAGTTTTACTGAAACCTCCCTCATATAGCCCTTAGAGCAGAGATCAGCAGTGTAGTACTGTATTAAGGGTGTCAGAATTTACCCTTCTCCCAAAGAGGTATACCTAGACTTCCCCAGTAGTTAAAAAAAAAAAACACCACCAAAATTACAAAGTTTATGAACTCTCAGAAAATTGTGCACAGGTGTGCCAAAATTATATGATTTATTATGCAAGTGTGCTGAAATCTTTTGAGCTCTTGTTGAAATCTTGCAATATGTTCATTGTTGACAAATCTTGCAACAATTTTAATAATAGTGGTAGAGGAACAGGACATCCCAACGATACTAAAGATCTAGTTAAATGTGCTAAAAGCTGACATTGAACCATTTATACTAAAAATACTGAAGTGAATTTGCTGGTTCCTGCTCGACTAAAATATTTAATGATTTCTGAGGAACACCAAAAGAAAAGAAACCAAGGGGAAGGAGAAAAAATGTTCTGGGCTGTTCCATCAGAGATCAAAATGGTATGTTTGCTTTGATGGATTTTTGCAACCAATAGAGGATTTACATCAGAGGGACAAATAATTTGCTAGATGGAGGGTTGTTTATTTCAGTTGTTGATTGCATTTGGCTTCCTTTCTCTATAGATATTAATCATCAGAAGGAAGCATGCAAATCAAGTATTCAAGCTGTGAGGCAACATGCTTTGACTAAAATGAAAAGATGCCTAAGGAACGCTGGAACCTAAAAGAAAGGAAATCTGGCTTCAGATATGGGATCTTGCTAAATATTTTAATATTTTTTTCATATTTCTGAGGCTTCTTGAGAAGACTGGGCATCAAATGCAACTAAACTCTCAAGCATGGCACTGCCAGTGCCCTCGGATGTCTATCATTTGCCTTCTCCTACTCTCCCAGCTCCAGCCTTTTTTTCTTATTCCTCTTTTCTCCGCCATCAGGAAAGGATCAGTATAGTAGTACTGCTTTCATATGAACTAAAACTAATGTTTAGCCCAATTCTAATCCTGCCAGCAATGGCCTCCAATGAAATGTAACGCCGACCCTGGCCACGACAATCTGTAGAAATTAAAATGTTGGATGGTTGGGACAAAGTGCCATCTTCTATCCTCAGAGGTCCCTTCAAAATAAAGAGAAGTGGGTTGCAGATGGCTGACCAGATAGTGAACAAGCAAAGTGAAGATGTAGTGATGCCATGACACACTCCAAGGGCCTTTGGAAGCTGCCCAGCCCTTCTGACTGCTGCTAAAAATCATGAGCAACATACAGTAATATAAGTATATTATGAGTAACATCAAGCCAGTTTTGGAATAGCCTTAGTTCTGTCTCAAGTGGGAGCATTCTGTAACTTTGTCCTTATCTTATTTGGCCTTCATCCCTTTTTGTTTCTCATTGAAATCCTGAAACTGAATTAAACATGTGCAGACAAGGAAGTAAGGCAATTTCCACGTGCACAGAAAGTACGAGATATAACATTCAGGTCCACTCGTCATATCTCAAAAAGCTGTTGATAAAATACCACTTTGTTAGGAAAACAATAATCATTTAGCAATGGTAGAAACCATTTCATGTGACTGAGCTAACAGAAGAGAAGTCATTTGCAAGTTCAAGAAGAACAACTAGATAATAAATTTAAAGAAGGTACCATTCTCATATTTAGATATATATTTTTTTTAAAAAGATTACATTGTGGGCAATTCTTATTAGTTCCATGTTTTCAGGGAGCTTTTAGGAATTAGGCCAAGTGTTTAATCATTTCTTAAAGAGAATTCATTACATGTAAATTCAAGCAGAATGTGCAAAAGGAAAAAGAATGTTTGTTCATGCCTCCTTAGTTTTATCAATATTTCAGATCATTTTATGTTGTTGGTGTTCCCTTCAATGTTGAACTCTTTCTTCCTGTTAAATTAAGAAAATTAGAGAAGTAAACTGAGCACCAAATGATTTTATTACCAATAAAATCAGAACTTTCTCTGTTCCTGGGCAGATGCTGACAGCTGTTTTCTGAAATCTCTTTCCTGGGCGATGTAATGTTGTTCTTGTCACTTTGCATTTTGTCATCAGAAGCCTCTATTCAGCAATTTGTATGATTCTATTAAAGACTTGTGATGCCCTTAGGTTAGTCATCTGAATGAAACAGCCATGTTGGGGAATGAAGCAAGGTCAGGATGAAGGGTGCAGTCCCTTGATCAAAGCCTTATTTGTTTTCTAGGAGCAACAAAGGATGTTGAAGATGTGTGTGTGTGTTTCAATTATGCCGGTTGTATCTAAGAATTTTACTTTTTTTGACCTGGTCCCCATACGTTATAGACAAGCTCTTGTCCTCTTTTTGCAATCCTTGTAGCCTGCCCTTTCTCCAAGAAAGAAAGAAAGAACAGGATGTAAAAGCAATAAAAAATAAAGCTGCAAAACTGGGGGGGGAAATTGCAATTCAATCCCAATTTGGAACTCCATAGTTCCAAAATAAATCCAGGTTTATTAGACTGAGGTCTGTAATTCAGCAGGAGTACAGTACAGTGCTTCTCTTGGTATTCTTCAGGCTCCCAGACTCATTTGACATTAATTAGAAAAATCTATTTAAAAAGTAAAGCAAAATCTATAAAGCAAAGTATTGGCCTCAAGCAAACTTTTAATGCCTCAGATGCCTTCTTTAAACCTAAAGTGATAAATGACTGAAGCCAATGCTTTGCCTCTATTTATGCCAGGTGGGCAACACTTAATTGAACTGTAGAGCTGGAAGGACCTCAAGGATCAACTTGTCCCACCCTCTGAAATGTGCAGGAAAAGGACCACCACTTAAATATGAGCCAGCAGTGTGCTACAGCTCCCAAAAAAGTAATGCAGTCCTAGGCTGCATCAACAGAAGAATAGCATCAAGGTCACAAGAAGTGATAGCACTGCTTTATACTGCCCTGGTGAGACCACACTTGGAATATTGCAGCCATTTCTGGTCACATTACAAAAAAATGTTGAAACCCTAGAAAGAGTGCAGAGAAGAGCAACTAAGATGATGAGGGGGCTGCTGCATAAATCATACAAGGAACAATTAAGAGAACTAGGTATGTTACTCTAGCCTAATGAGGTGAAGGATTGGGGGAGGGACATGATAACTCTCTTCCAGTACTTGAGGGGCTGTCACAGAGAAGAGGGGGTTGATCTATTCTCCAAAGCACCAGAGGACACAAAAGAAGCAGTGGGTGGAAGCTCACTAAACAGAGATCCAAACTAGAACTGAAATTTCCTGACAATGAGAGCAATTAACCAATGGGCAGGGAGTTGGACTAGAAGACCGTCAAGGTCTCTTCCGGTCCTATGATTCTATGATTCTAACCTCAAGAAGTGACTGTCCAGATTACTGTTTAGGTGTTCCAGGTCACATCTCATCTACAACTAGCAAAGGACACGTGATGATACTGACATCATAAGTAGGATTCTAGCTAAATCCTCTCCATTTTTAGGTTAAGGTTAGGGATGAAGAACCTTTGAGAAACAAATATTTTCCATTCCACTCATCTGAAACCCTAAAAAATGGGCAGGCATTTTGGCAGCAGCATTTTTGGATGCTAGAGCCTCTACAGTAGGACTGTATGATGCTCGTGATCTGAGCATTCTTGAGGTAGAAGCTTAATTTGCTTCTAGTAAATGAGCTTTTTGGCACCTCAACATTGATCTAAAACCATTTTGAAAACATGTTGACATAAAATGTTTTCAAAATTCCACATGTTCATACCATTCCAAACACATAAACAAGCAACAATAAATGGTAATACTTTTACTTTTAAAAAAATTAAGATTATTCCTTGGAGCTTATTTTGCTTTACTGTTCTAAATAGATATGGGAATTATAGTTTTGTTTTCAAGCTCATTGTGTAGAGCTATCTCTTAATCCAATCTGCAGGTGAGAATAGAAAAATGATGACTAAGGCCCACAAAGACCTTACAATTATTCTTCCAAGAATCTTGTGAATGATGTGAGAGTCTAAAGCAGGGGTGTCAAACTGCCGGCCCACAGGCCGGATGTGTCATGGCAAAACCGGGCCCACCCCATTGCCGGCAATGGAAAAAAAGTCACGATACGTCGTGACACGTCATGTGATGTTGCGAGTTTGTCACCCCTGGTCTAAAGAGTGATCTCTTCACTTTGCAATAGCTAAGTAGCAATTTGAGCCTATATTTTCTTTATAGAAATCCAAATATCTAGCTGTTTTCCAGTGTTAGTCATGTGCAAGGCAAACTGATTTTTTTTTTTTTAACTTATTGAGTAGAAAAATTGCATGTAACTGGCTTTTGTGCTGACTAGGAAAAAAAGATCAAGAAAATGCCTATAGGATGTCAGAAAAGGCAGTACAAGAAGTATAAGGAGGTTAAAAACAAGAACCTAGGATGCATTAAAAAGAAAAGTCACATCATTTTTTGGTAATTTATTCCAGATTATCCTGAAAATGGAATACTGCAGACTCAAGTTATTGGATAATTGCTTTACTGTTTCTATATACCAGTGATGGCGAACCTTTTAGAGACTGAGTGCCCAAACTGCAATCCAAAACCCACTTATGCATCGTCGAGTGCCGGGTGGGTGTGGCCAATTGGGTGGGCGTGGCCCATTGGGTGGGAGTGGCTGCGGTGGTAATGGCAGACTGGGTGGGACTAAAAAGTTCAATCAATCAATTCCAACTTTGCAAGATCTTTTTTTTTCCTGCGAGAAGTTGAAATTGACTGATTGAACCTTTTTTTTTTTTTGCACACTGCGGCGGAGGCCTAAAGTGAAAAGGTTTTATAAAACCCAGCTGAAGGCCTAGGACTGGGGCGACGGCACGTGTGCCCACAGAGAGGGCTCTGAGTGCCGCCTCTGGCACCCATGCCATAGGTTCGCCATCACTGCTATATACCATTGAAACATAGAATCAACTATACAGTTTTATGATGTTGGGATTGACTTAAACTATGAATTATTGAATGAGAGAAAAGGAAAGGACAATTAATACAAAAGTAAATAAGCTAATTCACTAAAATCTATAGAGGCTTTTCAATAGTATGTTATCAATTTTGGGGTACATACATTAAGTATATCCCAATAAAACCATAAATATATGTCTTGTATACTCACCATGTAATACAAAACATTTGCACTCAAAACATTCAAAATCTATTTTGTATTTTATTTATTATGATTATGCAATAACTCAAGCTGAATTCCAATATGATGCGTCAAAGTATACAATATGAGAGAAACATAACCCTTTCTGCAATTCTTTAAAGCAGCTGTATCCTTATCTCAAATTATGTGACAGAAGCAAAGGGCAGACATGTGCTCCCAGAAGAAAGACATGGCTACTTTGAAGAGTTGCAGAAGAGAATGTTATTCCCCCTGGTTTTCTCCCCTACAAGCTTTTGTCACCATTCTAAAGTGCTGAATAGCTATAATATTAATACAACATAGTATGCATTGTAATCTAATAATAAACATACCTCTTAGAAAAATTAATATTTTTGCTACTGAAAAAAACATGGGAAGGTAGATTAGATTCCCACATCAGGCTATGCAATAATGTGATTTGTTTAGCTTTGCCTTACTAAATTACATAAATCAAGGTGGTCTCTTTTAAAAATCTTGGCTTATGGCTTAGTATGTTATCTCAGCTGAATAAGTAATTTGTAATTCGCTTAGTAATTTGTAGAATCTGTGTAGCATGCATCTGCCCTAAATCTGCCTCTGTCAAGAAAAAATTCCTATATGGACTATTACATCCAAGCAGCTTCTGTTTAGTGGCTAACAAATAGTCTTTTACTGGTAAGTCCCCAAAATGCGACTGCAAATAGCAAAGCAGCTGGCACTTCAGAGAGAATACTTGGAGATTCATAACCCCTCAAATTATTGCTCATTGTCGTTTGATGGTATCTATTTTCCACCATATAGAAATCTGCGTTTTCTGCAAATATCAAAACCTTATTTGGTCTTGGAAAACACAACATTCTCTCTGCATTGCAATAAGATGGCTTTGTTTGATTGTTTGTTCTTTTTTTATATCTTGTACTATATCTTGTGTGCCTCTATCTTGTTTTCATCTCAATTTTCAGTATCTTGACCTCTCTGGCTGTAATGTATATCAAAATGTCACAATAAAGTAAAAGCTGTGATCTACTGCAGTTTAAAAAGGAAGTAGATCAATGGGAGTTCCTGAAGGCAAACTGAGAAATATAAAATGACAGCAGTAATAATCTATAATTCACTATCCTGGGGCACCCACCTTTTCTGTCTGCAGAAATTCATCCATCTTGACTGTGACTCAGATTTTCAAAAATTTTCAGAAATGCACAAATATAAGTCCAATTAAAAGGAACTCAAAGAATTGAAATAATTGTCCCAAAGAATTCTGAATTAGGATATCCACTTCCAAATTAGAAGCTGAGAGTACCTGCAAAGGTATGTATGTATGTATGTATGTATGTATGTATGTATGTATGTATGTATGTATGTATGTATGTATTTCCCTTTGAGTGAGTAGTGACTTCTGATGACTGCCTGGAAACATCCCCACGGTTTTCTTGGCATGAATTCAGATGTGATTTGCCATTGCCTGCGTAGAAAAATAGAATCATAGGGTTGAAAGGGACTTTGGAGGTCTTCTAGTCCAACCCCCTGCTCAAGCACAAGACCCTATACCATTCCAGACAAATGGCTGTCCGGTCTCTTCTTGAAAATCTTCACTGATGGAGTACCCACAACTTCTGGAGATAATCCATTCCACTGATTAATTGTTCCGAGTGTCAGGAAATTTCTCCTTACTTCTAGGTTGGTCTTCCACCTGTAACTTCTTGTCCTGCTCTCAGGTACTTCCAAGAATAGGTTGACTCCCTCTTCTCTTTGACAGTTCTCTCTGTGAAATTGTGGATGATCTTTCATGGTGCTTGGAGGCTCTGGAGATTTGGATGGGGAACAATGATCTTCAACTCACCCTGGTAAGATGGAGTAGATGTGGCTCTTTGTTCCTGGATGGGGTTGCACTGCCCCAGATGGACCCAATGTCAGAATGTTGATTATCACCTTTAAAGACTTTCATGGCATGAGGCCAGGTTACCTGAGGAATTGTCTCATCCTAATTATATCATCCTATCCTACCTTGTCAGGCTGGGAGGGTATGTTGTGGATCCCATTGATTAAAGAATGTAAGTTGTTGAGACCCAGAAGGTGAGCCTTCTCTGTCATTTCCCCTGCCACCTGGAACACTTTACTTCCAGAGGTGAGGTGATCCCCCACTTTTATGGCCTTCAGAAAGAGTGTTCAGACCTGCCTTTGCCAATTGACATGGAAGTCGAAGAGTGATATGCAGCTCTGGGGAGGGCTGGTGTCATGAGGAATACTCTCCACCGTGTTAATTTTTTAACTTTTAAAACGGTAAGCCTATCTTTTAAATCTTGTTTTTAACTTTGTTCTTATTTATGCTTTTACACTGTGATTTTTTTTATTGTAAGCCATCCAGAGTCACTTAGTTAAGATGATCATACATATGTACATATACACACTCATACATGTATACGTACATCATCATCATCATCATCATCATCATCATCATCATCATCATCATCATCATCATCATAATAATAATAATAATAATAATAATAATAATAATAATAATAATAATAATAATAATAAAGTTGGAAGGGACCATGGAGGTCATCAAGTCCAACCCCCTGCTCAGGCAGGTAGCCCTATACCATTTTGGACAAATGGCTGTCCAGTCTCTTCTTAAAAACTTCCAGTGTTGGAGCATTCACCGCTCCAACACTGGAAGTGTTTGAGCATTCTGACCTTAGCTATGCTTGGATCCAAGTCAATGGAGGCACCGTGCAGTAGTAAATTGGCTGGTTGATCTTCAGGAAATCAAATAGAAAAGAAGATAACCTCACTTACAGAATGACAGTCCTTTGGTACCAAGTAGGTGGATCTTAAGGGTCATAGATCAATCTGAAACTCATTAAGTGAAAAGTCAGCTGAGGTTACAGCCTTCTGTTTCATGGGTGAAGTTTTCCAATCAGATATGGGATACAGTTTTGGCCAGGAGTTGCCTTTAACAAAGGGAGGGAGGGGAAGGAAGGAAGAGAAGAGGAAGTGGAATGGGAAAGGGAAGGGGAGAAGGAAGGAAGGAAAGAAGGAAGGAAGAAGGAAAAAAGGAAGGAAGGAAAGAAGGAAGGAAGGAAGGAAGGAAGGAAGGAAGGAGGGAGGGAGGGAGGGAGGGAGGAAAGGAAGGAAGGAAGGAAGGAAGGAAGGAAGGAAGGAAGGAAGGAAGGAAGGAAGGAACCCCTTCTGGAGGCAGGTTGTTCCACTGGTTAATTGTTCTAACTGTCAGGAAGTTTCTCCTTAGTTCTAGGTTGCTTCTCTCTTTGGTTAGTTTCCATCCGTTGCTTCTTGTCCTGCCTTCAGGTGCTTTGGAGAATAGCTTGACTCCCTCTTCTTTGTGGCAACCCCTGAGATATTGGAACACTGCTATCATGTCCCCCCTCGTCCTTCTCTTCATTAAACTAGACATAGCCAATTTCAGCAACCGTTCCTTATATGTTTTAGCCTCCAATCCCCTAATCATCTTTGTTGCTCTTCTCTGTACTCTTTCTAGAATCTCAACATCTTTTTTACATCGTGGTGATAACATACTTATAATTCTTTCATACTTTATTTGTTTGGCCATCTGCAGAAAAAAAATGAAAGGGAATTGAAAATATGTCATCTTTGTCAGGCAAATCAATAAAGTTTAGAAGCTTGGAAACATGGTGAGACGGATGCTTTGCAGCTGAAGAAACAGTCTGCCTCCAAGCACCCACTGTGCTGCTGCTTTCATTTTTAAAGAACAGTTTTACTGCAGTTTGAACTGTACCCAGGAGGAACCAGAAATAAATCAGTTTGACTTCCAAACATGGCTGACAAGGATCCTAGAAGTCTGGAGCTGCTTTAGAAGCGGCTCTATGTGTTCATGTGGAAGCCCTTAAAAATAGACATTTGCACACTTAGCCACATAACCTTGCTTTGTCAGTAGAGCTGTTTATGCTTATTCTTCACAGATGACCTCAGCAAATCCCACACTGATTCTGCCATTTCCGATTTGATCTCCCAGGCAGCAGTTTAACTTATCACTGTCTTTCTTTCTTCAATTTGGCTGCTGAAAGTAACTTCAGCAATCTCAAGATCAGCAAAAGTTACGATGAAATAATCAACAGAGAAACTATTAAACCTGCTGATCTGCTCCTTTGGCAGAAGTCTGTTTTGTTTTAAGTTGTATCTATAATAGAGATATGAAGGAATGAAGGAATGAATCTCAGTTTTAAAATAAGCATTAAAAACAAATGTAGATATAAAATATGATTTGAAAGTCACTTCTTTATAATCCTTTTTTATTTTTATTTTAATTTTAAAATAGATATAAGGTATGTTTTAAGGTAATTTGCATTTATGACATTTAAAATCTTTGCTTTCTAAGAGAGCTCCTTATTATTAACTTCCTATTTTTAAATTACTCCACGTTTCCCAGATACTATTTAAATCCATATGTCTAATTGCGAAAGTATTATAAGCTGATCAAGTACAAATTCTGTTCTCTCAGTTAACAGCTTCAAAAGCCTGAGTGATAGATCTTAGCCTCAAAATCAATTGACTTCCAAATTCAGCATCTGTCTGACAAGTTCTCTATAATGTTTTAGGAGAGGAATTATAGTGTTGGAACACTCACTTCATATGCAGAAATCTAACATTAAATTCCTTGCAACTCCAAGTAAAGTTGAAAAAAAAAGCCCTCTGAATTATTATACAAATTAATATAGATAACATTCAGCTAGATCCAGCTAATGGACTGACTCATGTCTACTGGGGTGGATCAGTGGACAGTTTTGAAATTTCTCACCAAAATAGCTGTCATAATGAATCACAAAATATCCATTTAACAGAATACATCTAAGTATTGTATATTAAAATAGTACATTTATGAAAGTGTTCCCGATCATCCGATTTATCTTCCTAAGCAGTTACTGATCTAGCTTTCTTTTTGCTTGGCAAAAGGAAAGTCACCCATTGGTGCCCTCAAAATATGGGACTCAGAGCCATTCTTGTAATTGAAGGAACTAGACCAGGGGTAGGCAACCTTGGCTCTTTTATGACTCGGGGACTTCAACTCCCAGAATTCCTGAGCCAGCGATGCTGGCTCAGGAATTCTGGGAGTTGAAGTCCCCGAGTCATAAAAGAGCCAAGGTTGCCTACCCCTGAACTAGATAAAGGCATTTTACAAAAATGATAATGATGATGGCAATGACGATGACGATAATAACGATGATGATACAATTAGGCGAAGTTTGGCAGTGCCTAATAGGCACTAAAATATCTATGTACATTGGTACCTCTAGAT
This sequence comes from Azemiops feae, assembly GCA_023970755.1. Classification (NCBI taxonomy): domain Eukaryota; kingdom Metazoa; phylum Chordata; class Lepidosauria; order Squamata; family Viperidae; genus Azemiops; species Azemiops feae. The sequence continues at coordinate 691,196 of JALGBA010000679.1, forward strand.
CAGGGGTCCTCAACCTTGGCAACTTTAAGACTTGTGGACTTCAACTCCCAGAATTTTGGGAGTTGAAGACCACAAGTCTTAAAGTTGCCAAGGTTGAGGACCCCTGCTCTAGATGGTATATCGAGGCTAAGATAACATGAATGATTAGGACTAAAATGTATGATAAATCCAAGAGAATATGAGATATAGATTATCATGTTTTGTGTCAGCCCTTGCTGAGTATAACATCCAGTTCCATCAAAACTCAATCTAATTTAGCCTATTTAGTTAGCAATAGCAATAGCACTTAGACTTATATACAGCTTCATAGTGCTTTACAGTCCTCTCTAAGCGGTTTACAGAGTCAGCATGTTTCCCCCAACAATCTGGGTCCTCATTTTACCTACCTCGGAAGGGTGGAAGGCTGAGTCATCCTTAAGCCGATGAGTTACCAATCTCCCTAAACCATAAGAAGACAAGGAAGACATTTTTATCAGAACTATCAAGGCTGATAAACAATATGGTCTTTAAAAAAATACAACCATCCTTTTGTCTCCTGAGCACAATATATTCAGAGAAATACAACTGTTGGCTATTGCTGGCATTATGCATTCAATAAAGCTTTTGTGTAGCATTGCTTTTCGCAGCTCATAAATGCAAGAAATAATAATGGTGTTAAATCAAGCAGCATGCATCCAGAATCAAAGAATATCATGGTAAGCTAGGCACATTTGAACAAATCATAGTAGATAGTCAGGTCACATAATACACATTACCAAGATACAGGGACTCTCACTTCACAGTAGGAAAAGCATGTGCAAGCTCAGAAATAGTGGTCCTTTCTCGGTGTGGTTTGGACTGTTTCCAAGCTGATCCTGAGCAACATAGAATTACACCCTTTTTTTTTCTAGGCACTAAAGTTGATTGCCTTTTATTTAATTTCTGGCTTTGCTGAAACCTACTGAGAACATTTGGAACAAACTTCTGAAATAAGGTAAAATATAGAATCATAGGGCTGGAAAGGACCTCAGACATTTTCTAGTCCAACCTCCTGCTCAAGGCAAAAGTCATGAGGCAAAATTACTCAGAGAGAAACTTTTCCCTTTCTCTTTTTCTAAATAAAATAAAAATAAAATAAAATTATTTTTCTCCTCAGGAAATGTCTGTACATTGTAGTGTTGTTTCAGGCTGGCAAAGTTGGTTGTTTTAAATCAAGGCAATAGAATCAAATTCCTGCAGCAGAATAGAAAAAAAACCAGTGTCAATGTTTTATGTAGAAAAGGGATGGTGATTTGAGATGTCCTTTTAATTCCCTCCCCAGGAAATCAAAGAAGATATACATTTTTTTTCTCCCTGCACAGCAGCGAACTATTCAACAAACACTGTTTTATTGTGTTATGACCCAGGACAGGTGGTCAATGCAAGGCAGGCATCTAAAGAGTTCTTTATTTCTCTTAAACAAAGTTCCAGCCAATGACCCTTCAACAACTGGTAAGGCTCCACCCTCATGCTACCTTGAAGACAGCCTCCTTCAGTCCCCCAAACAATAGCCCCTACAGCACCAAGAAAGCCCCCAGAATAGGAGCATGCTCACAGGGCAAGGTCCAGGGTTCCAAGTCCAATCCAGGCCCAAGACTAGGGCAGTCCTTAGGACAAGAAACAGTTCCAAAGCCCCAGTGAAGCAAAGGCCAAACATAGACCACCAGAGAAGGGCGAGGTCCAAAACAAAATGTGAAGAGCAATCTTCAAAGTGAGGCAAGGCAAACAGCAACAGACATGAGTAAAAGCCAGGGGAGTGTAAGCCAAAGCAAACAATTGTTCCTGGCAAAGACTAACTCCCCATGGCTTCCCATTAAGTTACTCCCTTCCGGATGTTCCTTTTAAGGAGGGGTGGGGCGACCTCCTCCCGAGTAGCCTTGCAGCCCTTCTCTGGGGCTTTGCTCCATTCTCCTTGCCTTCCTCATCATAGGAGATTGGCTGCCTATCAGCACCACTACTGGTCATTAGCTGATCCTCCCCTGTGTCTGTGCAGGCAGGCAGCTCTCTGTCTGGTCAACCACCTCCCATAATGCCTGAGGGGCCTGGGACAGCATTGTCCTCAGTCCCCAGCGTGGCTTCCCTATTAGATGGTCCCAGCTCCAACTCTTCCTCCTCCTCCTCAGAACCAGCCTCTGACATATTGCAGTTTAAAGGATTAGCTTGTCAAAGGTACTTTACTGTATTTGGTTTCTAGTAATTTAGGCATAATGAGCTTGGTGAAGAAGCAAGGCTCAAAGGAAGCGTATACACAGAGGTACAGCAAAGATGTGGTTATATGACACAGTAAAACAAAAAATCCAAAAATCAAGAATGTTTCATCCCTTGTTTGTGTCTCAACATACATTTCAAGTGTTACTCAGAGGCCTTAGTATTTCACAATAACTATTGCATATGTCAACACCATTCTCAACATTTAGTGATTTATAAACTATATTCATTTCCATAATAATTCATGATGATGCCCTCTTGTCTAAGGACTTGTGAGAGAATCTGAAATCATGTCTCTGTAAATCTAAAATGTTGTTGTGCCCATAAGCCCCCCCCCCCCAGGAAATGATATTTTACACCTCTATGTTGGTTTCCTCAGTTTGAATTAGTGCAATCCAGGCTGAATAGTTTCTAAGACTATGCAGTTTTGTTTACTTTTAGGCCTAAATCTTTAGTTGCCACCACTAAACTGCTTCCTGATAGCTTCTGTTGTTAAAACAAACAGTATTTCTTGGTCACAGAAAGTACTACACAAGGTTGTTTTTTTCTTTGACCAACTGATGGGTGCCTGTCTCAGCAAAAGCCAATAGCTGCTAAAAGCTTCTCCGCTGGGTTTGACTCCAACCCCAATTGTTCATCTAGTTAAATTGCTTCCTGAATTCAGTGGCAGACAGATTTGGTGCATGGTTGCCTTCCAATAATGCACAACTCTTTTTATTGCATTCCAATCATTCTGAGTTGCTGCAAGGAATATTCTGCACAAATTCTAGTGGTGGCCACAATGTCTTTCCCAAAACACATCTGCATTATTGGTTATTGTTGTTCTTTTATCTCATTGAGGTAGTCATAGAACATAGGGATGTTCACACCTTTAGCTCCCTTTGTGCAGAAAAATAATAATGCTTCCATTTGTGCTTTTGGTTTGGAAGATAACTTCCATTAACTTCTCTCAATCTACCATGTTTTCCCGAAAATAAGACCAAGTCTTATTTTTATTTTTTTATTATTTTTTGCCTCCAAAAGAGGCACCAGGTTTTATTTTCAGGGGTGTGTGTGTATTTTCCACTCACCTCCAGCACCGACAGCCCTGCCCAGCTGGCCCACTTCTTTTGCGGCCGAAGGAGCAGCTTCATTCTGCAGCTGAGAATGGAATTCTGGCCTGCATTTCTCAGTCAAAGGCCTTTCCGGAAGGCCACTGCAGCTGAGAACAGAGCTATGGATTGAATCCATAGCTTGGTTCTCAGCTGCAGAAGCCTTGAAGAACCGAGCTGTGGATTGAATCCACAGCTCGGTTCTTGGCTGCAGAGGCCTTCTGGAAAGGCCTGTGACTGAGAAATGCAGGCCTGGGGATGCCGGACAAGAAGTGGGCTGGCAAGGAGAGGCCTGGCTGCAAGGTAAGCGATCCACACACACACCCCAGCTTGAATTTTAGGTGTGCGCCTCGCCCCAAAACTATGGCTTATTTTGGAGTAGGGCTTACATTAGGCCCTCCTCCAAAAATCAAGCTAGGGCTTATTTTTGGGGTAGGCCTTACTTTTGGGGAAATACAGTATGTAGTAGACTATATCTATACCTATATTTATTACAGCCATAGGCCAACACATAAATTAAACATTCAAATAAAATGAAACTAAACAGAACCGAACACAAGAAGACATAGCAATATATTACAATTAATGATGTAATCAATGGGTGACCAAGGTCTGCCTAGTTTTACAGACAGTATAACAAAATCTAGCTACCTTTAGAAAAACTGAATCATACTGACCTGACAATGTAAATACATTGAGTATAGTCTAATGCTGGATAAAAACACGTAACAAAATTAATTATAAAAGATTATTAAAAAGATCTAAAATATTTATTTATGTTTCTGGCAAATCCCCAATGCTGCTATGGAGAATCTAGCCACCTGCGCCGTGATCACTGCCTGCTCATCCTTAAGCAGCCACTGGAGATAAATACTTTCCTAACGACCAGGGTACCTATCAATTATGGGGAGGATATGGTTTTTTTTCAAGTAGCTCTATAGAAGAAACATCAAAGGAGTATGTGTCCAATGGTCTCCACCTCTCCTGAGCCACAGGAGCAGTCTTTCAGTTAATGGTGTCTTTTTATACTTGCCGTATAGGACAGCCGATGGAAATGCATGGCACCGTGCAAACGAAAATGCTTTCCGATGGTTTACTGACTCCAATTGACTAAGATAACTGGCAGGTGTAACAACATATCTAATAGAGCCTGGAGCCAGACTTTTGGGGAAACACAGTATGTAGTAGACTATGTCGCCTAGATCCTAGATCCTCTGACTCAGTATCTTGGTTTATGTCAGTGTTATTTCCTCCTGCTCAAGCAATATTACCAGGTCATCAATATAAATTGATATAAAAAGCCATCTGTTATCTAATTCTTTGTATATAGGAAAAGTACAAAATGAAGCACTTTGCTTAATTTGTGTTCCATGCTCAGCATCATGTTGGAAATCCCTTATGCTCTTTTGTATTTTGCACGTTTTATTTTTCTGTATCTTTCAATCTTAATGACTGTTTCCTATAGATGTCTTACAGTATTTAAATTCTTCATGCTGGGGTGCTATATTCACATCCACTTGCATTCCTTTTTATGTTGCAATATTCAATCTGTTTATTAGGTGCTTCATTACTAGGGCAAAGATTTTATTATAGTTTTCACTCGTATTTTTGCTAATAACATTTTGTAACTGGACAGATTTTAGATCTGATTAGCAGCAAGTAAATTCTGAATGTTCACTTACATCCTTTAACCTTCATGTTATATGGTAGAAGAATCAACAACCAGGTTTTTGTTACGTGTGGACTTCATATCTGCTGCTGCCACTTTTCTTTTTTGCTGGTCTGCCCTTCTGATCGATGAATTATATATTTCAATTTACTGGTATTTGTTTGTAAGATAGAAGGTGATATGCCTTTGTTGAGGCCAGTGGATCATTTGACTTCAACACCTGCACATAAGTTGTGTTTAATTTTGTTTTGTCTGACTTCAACCAGTTGTTTAAAAAGTTCTTAATTGATGGTGGAGGTGGTGGGCTGGTTCATGACCATCTTATTGTTTTTTTCATAATCTAAAGATCATTACAGCATTTCTTGAATCTTCTTTGAAGGTCACACTGCTTATTAGCGATTACATTGTATATTGACTTAGAGAAGCTTTTCTCAAAACTCAGCAACCTTATGATGCATGGACTTCAATTCCTAGAATTCCCGAGCCAGCCTGTCTGGCTGGGGAATTCTGGTAGTTGAAGTCCATGCATCTTAAAGTTGCTGAGGTTGAGAAAAACTGATTTAGTATATAGAAACTATAAAGTTTCCCGATAACTGTCAAGAATGCCTTCCACGTCTCTATTTTGTAGTTCACTTTGTTCTTCTTTGGGAATACATGTATCAAATACTTTGCTATGTTCCATATCAGGCTTTCTTGCATGGGATTTTCTTTCTTTCCATCTTTATTGTTCTGGAGGAAGGCCAATTTTTATAATCCAATATTTCTCTGGTGCTCTAGAATCTGTCACTATACAGGTACTCCTTGATTTATAACCACTCATTTAGTGACCCTTTCAAATTACAACATTACTGAAAAAAGTGACTTCTGACTGGTTTTAACATTTATGACTGTTGCAGCATCCTCACGGTTACATGACTGAAATTTGGATGCTTGGCAACGTATGTTGTGTTATCCCGGGGTCATATAATAATCATTTGTAACTTTCTGACAATCAAAGTCAATGGGGAAGCCAGATTCACTTAACAACTGTGTTACTAACTGTGTTACTAACTGAAGTGCAGTGATTCACTTAACAACTGACAGTAGAATAATAGAATAACAGAGTTGGAAGGGACCTTGGAGGTCTTCTAGTCTAACCCCCTACTTAGGCAGGAAACCCAACATCATTTCAGACAGATGATTGTCCAATCTCTTCTTAAAAACTTCCAGTGTTGGAGCATTCACAACTTCTGAGACAAGTTGTTCCACTGATTAATTGTTCTAACTGTCAGAAAATTTCTCCTTAGTTCTAGGTTGCTTCTCTCCTTAGTTAGTTTCCATCCATTGCTTCTTGTTTTGCCTTCAGGTGCTTTGGAGAATAGCTTGACTCCCTCTTCTTTGTGGCAACCCCTGAGATATTGGAACACTGCTATCATGTCACCCCTAGTCCTTCTTTTCATTAAAATAACATACCCAATTCCAGCAACCAATCTTTATATGTTTTAGCCTCCTGTCCCCTGATCATCTTTGTTGCTCTTCTCTGCACTCTTTCTAGAGCCTCAACATCTTTTCGTGGTTACCAAAACCAGATGCAGTATTCCAAGTGTGGCCTTACCAAGGCAAGAAAGGTTGCAAAATAAGGCAAAATTCACTCAACAACTGTCTTGCTTAGCAATGGAAATTTTAGGCTCAATTGTGATTGTAAGTTGAGGACTACAGTAACCGTATATTTAACTATCAAATCAGCATATTCTTGTCTTCTTCTTACTTCTTTTTCTCAGGCAAAGGCAGAACAGTCTTTTGGTATTTATTCTAGGAAATCCTCAATTTGCTTACTGTAAACTAAGCTCCATTGTCATACTGAAGCTTCTGGTCTTGTTTCCAGGGAAGGCTACCAAAGAGTAGAGCTATTAAACAATTGTACTTTTGGTGTTCCCCAATATCATTCAGCTTTGCCATCAATTTTAGCATTGTATTTACATGGTCCTGCCTTTGCTTTTCCCTGCCAAACCTCATTTGGTATAAATTTTTCTTAGGAGAATCAGCATGCTATTAATCTGTCCTTCATGCAGTGCACAGCACATGTCATCTCCTCTTTCCTTATATGGAATAACTGATCCTCTTCTAATAAAATGCTTAACTGGGCCTTTGCTTGCTTGTCATTCTTCCCCAAGGCTCTGGGTTATCTGTGAACTGCAAATGGTTTTACCTCCTATAGAGAAGAGCATTTCTAGTGGCTAGATTCACAGCTGGAAATTCAGATTATTTGGATTGCTGAAAAGCTTGAACTCAGAATTGATAGCACTCGTCCTGTTCAGGGATTCTTTTTTAGCTTACTTACAATCAGCAGGACACTCTGGGAACTTCCTTTGTGTCCTATACTCTTTTCAGCCTTCTTCTGGTTCACAGGCATAATCTGCATAGTTCATAATCTGTTGTAGAGAGGTTATGTTGTTGTTGGTTAACAAAGATCTAGTCACTAGCCTTTAAATGACATTTTACATGGTGTGAGATAGACAGGCCCAGCAAGCCTGATGAAAAGACAAAGCAAGCACATATTCACAGGTTGAGCATAAAAACAGTAACCAAAACAAGTGTACAGCACACATGAAAGATATTCCTTCTACTTAGGAGCAGTTGAAATAACATCATCATCAGTAACAATATCAACAAGAATTTCCATCCCTTCCTTGTCTCTCTCTGTACATTTCAGGTAGAACAATGCTATTTATTGTTCTTCCTAGTTCATCCTCATTCCAAAAATGATCACCAATTCTCATATTAAACCTTATCTCATTTTTTTTTTGTTTCCAAACTTGCAGCTCTACAGAGCTTCTGGGCATGCATTTGCCCGTTGCCTCCTGCTTCAAACTGCCTCCAAGTTTCTGGACTCTTCTATCTATTTATGATGCCCACCTACAGTATTAATTCCAAGAAATTATTCTCTCTCTCTCTCTCTCTCTCTCTCTCCCTCCCTCCCTCCCTCCCCCCTCCACTTCTCTCTCTCCTTCCAAGATATTTTAATAAAACAGAGGAATTACATCTTTGCAGTAGGGCAGTTTTTCCTCATTGCTGTGATTTTGTTTTGCTAGGCTTGTTTGTTTGCAAACGACCAAATGACTGTACATCTAGAACATGAATGTTTATTTATTTATGTTTATTTATTCCCAATGTTACTGAAGGGGCATAGGAAATTAAATATAAAATAACTCTCTCAAACAAACGTTAGGACAGTCAAGGACTAAAACAGAGCAAAAACCGAAAGGCATTTAAATTTTTTGAATTTATATTACAGTGACAACTGTACAATTAAATAAATAAGATAATAAAATAAGATAAAATAAAATAAGATAATGTAAGATAAAATTAGATAATTGTCAAAACATTGTCAAATATCTAACTCAAATGAACATTTATGGTTATAATCACTTGATGAGTTAGAAGACAGAATTTAGCAACTCCAATAATATTGAGATCTCTTATCAGCTAAAAGAAGTCATGTATAAAAATTATCAGAATCTCCTAGAAGTTGACGGAAAATAATCTGGATCAGCCTAGCCCTAGACCAGGGGTAGGCAACCTCGGCTCTTTTATGACTCATGGACTTCAACTCCCAGAATTCCTGGGAGTTGAAGTCCATGAGTCATAAAAGAGCCGAGGTTGCCTACCCCTGCCCTAGACTAAAAAACAAAAATTTATATAAAACAAATTGTGGTCTATTAACACAGCCCTACCCAATTCATATGAGCAAAGCCTCATATGAGACGAGTTTTTTCCCCCAATCTACCTGTTAGCCAAGCTGATGCTAGGCACTGAAGTTCTACTAAAAGCCAATTGGTGTCAGCACAGACAAGCATCTGGAATAACTTCAGAAGTTCCTAAGTAATGGGTAAGGCTTGAAAACTTGTTTTAGATGATTATTCAATGCCTTCTAGTCCTTCCTTAGATTTATCAGTCCTAAATATAGTAACTGCCTAGGAGAGAGTCCGAGAGGATTTGAAACTATGAGGTGGTACTTATGGCAATAATCCTGTTGGTACCAGCATAAGATTTAACCAGGCTGACAGCATAGCCACACTTTGGGGCAGCCCTGCTTCTAACCTTAGTACTATACTGCATGCATATCCAGGAGTAAAAAAAAACAAGAAAGAAAGAAAGAAAGAAAGAGAAAGAAAGAAAGAAAGAAAGAAAGAAAGAAAGAAAGAAAGAAAGAAAGAAAGAAAGAAAGAAAGAAAGAAAGAAAGAAAGAAAGAAAGAAAGAAAGAAAGAAAGAAAGAAAGAAAGAAAGAATTCTTTAAAATAACCTTTCCCCCCCTGCAGGTGGAATAGAGACCCAAACTGTGTTCCATATAACAATTAGCAACTGTGTTCTGCAATAAATAGCTTTGTAGCTGGAGGAATGAAGTTTGAACTTTGTTTTTGATGGACTTTGAATACTGCCCTGGCCCTTTTGTGAAACATGAAGATAGCATAATTGACATGAGCAAATCTCCTTTAAGAAGCTTGGCAATGAAGCACCAAGGTATTTGTAACATTTCACTTGCTCTATGTCATAGGTTCACCTTATTAGAGAAGATCGTGGCTTTTGTCTTCTGCTGGTTAATGATTACTCTCCCCTCTTAACACTATTGAACAAGGGCCTTGTGGGATGTCCTTAGGCCACCCTGGGTTAATGACAAGATGTCAGCATCATTCACACAAAGCCAAATGAGAAGTATTCTGTCTGCCAGCCTGGAGGCAACATAATCCCTCTAGGTCTTACAAGAAATGTTGTATAGATATTATCAGGAAGAAGTCAAGATGCAACTTTGCTTAAGTCATTTGGCCATTGAAACTGAATTGGAGAGACACTCACTGCTTGTGGCTGCTTCATATTTTAAGACTGGCACTGATGTGCAGTTGCACAGCAGCAACACCCCTCATCAGTTGTAATACTGTAGTTCCCTCCTCCATCAGAGGACTTTCATAAAGGAATAAAAGCCACCTTAAAATGCACAAAAGCAACACATAAATGAATAAAAATTAAATTAAACCCTTCTGCTGCTTCTGATACTTTCAAATGTTACAAAATCAAACAATGATCTATTATATATCTGCTCTGAAACCTACTTCCTCATTCTCAGGAATAGCTCAGGTAAGCTGTAGACTAGCTTCCTGCTCAAATTAGTCATTAAGCTCTATTTCCAACTAAACCCAGGAGAACTTGGTAAAACTCTGGCATTACAGCAAAAAAGAGCAAAGGACCTTCAGGCACTACAAATACAACAGAACAGAACAGAACAGAACAGAATAGAATAATAACTTTATTGTCACCTTAAATGTACACTAATCAGCATATTTTAAAATGAGATTTCATTGCATACAGCTCTCAAAGGGTAACCACCTCTAATATACATTGCACAAACATAACAAAAATAAAATAAAATAAATTATGCATATAGCCACATACACATGCATATGTGGCCCAGAGAAACAACACAGTCTAGTCCGGATGTATATATATACATGATGAGAAAATCGAATCCTGCAAATTTACAAGATGGATGGCATAAGGAACAAAGCCCTTACAGAATCTAGTAGTTCTGCTATAAATACTTTGAAACCTCCTCCCAGAGGGGAGCAACAGAAACAGACCGTGAAGTGGATGTGTGGGGTCTCTAACAATGCTTTGAGCTCTAAGCACACAGCGCTTATAAGCAGTGCTCTGAATAACAGGAACAACCTTCTCAGCAGTCTCTTTATGACTTACAATCATTCATTTAGTGACTGCTGGAAGTTGCAACAGCACTGAAAAAAGTGACTTATGACCAGTCCTCACACTTACAAACATCAAAGCATCCCCTTGATCACATGATCAAAATTCAGGCACTTGACAACTGGCATGTATTTATGATAGTTGTGTATCCTGGGGTTATGTGATCACCATTTGCTGACCAGCAAAGCTGGATTCATTTAACAACCAAACATCTCACTTAACAAGTGCAGTTATTCACTTAACAATTGTGACAGGAAAGGTAATAAAATTGGCTGCAATTCGCTTAACAACCACCTTGCTTAGCAATGGACATTCTGGCCCCCGACTGTGGTCATAAGGTGAGGACAGACTGTACTCCCAAATTATGCATTAACAGTGCACTGGATGATCTACAGCTCAACTTTTCAGATATAGCTATCTTCAACAAGCAGATAAGATACATAGAGATATTCTTCTGCCCCTGTTGTCAAATCTTATTATTGGAGTAACTTCCACCCCCCCCCCCCGAAAATTGAGGTATCACATAGAAGCTTCTGAATTGATTCCTACTTGGTTTGACTCTTGGTGTGAGTGGAGACAGTAATATGCAATAGGAAACATTCAATTCTACAATGATGTTTGTTTCTAGCTCAAAGTTAAGGCCATAAACAGTTTGTTCTGCCTGGTTTTCTTAATCAGTGTGAACAATGAATGTTCTTGGGGCTTTTATATTCATTTTAGCAATTTTATTTGGAGTCATGCTACTTGCTCTCCTTTGACAGGCTGACTTCCTCCTTGGGCTGTTAGCCATGAATTACTGGTGTTTTTAATAGATTTTCTGCATGCGCGATCTCATTTATATGCCTTAACTTTTCATCTCAGAGAAAACCGCTTCTTAAAAGCAAGCAAACAAGACAAACAACACCCCCTCAAAAACTCAATAGAAGACTTGGATGAAACACTAACAAAATACACAGATAGGCTTCCCAGGATGGCATCAGCACATGAACAGTTCTTCAATACATGATCCAGAAAATACAAGATAGCTTTTAGATAAGAATCTAATTGCAGTGCAGAGCGATACTATATGAATAAGCTACCGCTTTCCTGGCAAAGGAAATTGGCAAGACAAGACTGTAAAACAATGACCATGTTTTGAATTTTAAGTAGACTTCATTGCATTCAGCAGTAGGTTCTAATCATATATTTCATGGGTAGACAAGTATGAAATCCAGAAGTCTTACAAGGCTTCAGAATACATACATATAGCATTATTTCTTAGATGCCATCTGTATTTTAATTATTATGATAGAGAGGATGAATGCAGATAACCATTTAGCAAGCTAAAATGTAATATAAAGATCAATGCCCATTTGAAAAGCTAGAGGAAAGTAAATGAAATACAGTGTTAGGGAAAGTTGCGTATTTTGTTACACAAACACACACACAGATACAATCTTTCTCTGAAATTGGTATACAAAAGGCGGACCATGTATCCTTTAATTAAGAACTTTCTCCCATCTTTTTTTATTATTATTGTATATTATACCTATTTCTTTATAGGCTCAGTACTAATTTTGTCTTGGGCCATAATTATATTGGTATTAATTCATAATTATTGGCAAGTTCAACAGAAAGACATAGACCTTTTATATTTATTGCTTCTCCCTTGAAGAGAACTCATTTCCAAAGTTTATAGCTTTCAGGCAAATAAATTTATTTATTTATTTATTTATTTTGCTTTCTTTTCTTTTCTTTATGGCTTCTATGTTTGGTTTCATTGGAATAATATATGTTCTGCAATTCTTACTGCATTGTTTATAGTAGACCGCTTATGTAATCATGAAAGGAGTTAATTTCTACAAAATATTAAAGAATCTGAAAACCATTTCCTCAGACTGGAAATCCAGCTGATTAAATACGATCTGTTGAATCAGTAAAGAAAAAAAATATGAGGTAAGTAGAAAAGTATGATTTGATGTAGATTAGGCAAATTGGCGTGTCTTTATCCTTTTTAACCTTCTCTTTGTACAATAAGCAGTTGATCTAATCTGGGTATTCCTGACGTTTCCACTAGTTGACATATTGCTTGAGAATGAACTGAAATATATTTTTCCTTGCTTTAATCTAGTCCCTTCCAACATGGTGCTAACATGACCAGCCTAAACAGCAAGTGCTAGAATCAGCAATAGATAAGAACTTTAAGGCAATATTTTGCAGTATAAGAAAAAGATAGAGAATAGCATATTTGCCAGAGTAAGGTAAGGAAATTAATAGAGTGGGATTTCATAGATAAAATCTCTATTCAGAAGGTTGCCAGACCATTCCTGTGTTGTTGTTGTTGTTGTTATTTAACTGACTAGAGAGTCACATATGAAAAACCAGTGATAACACCACTGATAATGTAATGCAATATAAAGTGAGGAATCATCACATTACGGTGATGGGAATAGGGTTAATTATTTTAAGAACTGTCAATGCTCTAGACCAGGGCTTTTCAACCGGTGGTACGCGTACCACTTGTGGTACATTAATGAGTGGCAGGCGGTATGCAGCCCTGCCTAGCCAAGTGTAGTGGGGGAGGGAAAGAGCCAGCGCAGGCAAGGACTTATTGTGAGAGAGTCCTCTGGAGTTGCAGATTGGCTGGGGTAGGCAAAGGCCCCAGGCTCACTTCTGGCTCACCCTCCCCCATGAGAAAGGAGGAGGAGGAGGAGGGGGGCGGAGACAGGAGAGGCTATAAAAGGAGGCAGTTTGGGCGGGAGAGGGAGAGAGAAAAAAAGAAGCAGCCTTGGGAGGAGGCAGAGTCAGCTCTAGCTGCACCGAAGGGAAAGAAGGAGGAGGAGGAGGAGGAGGAGGGTGGGGGGAGAGGAGAGGAGATTAAGCAGGCCGGCCATGAGCTGATCTACAACTGCTGTGGCAGCCACCTGTGCTGGCAGCAGCAAACAGGCAAGAAATGCAGTGGGGGAGGGGTCGCCCTCCAAGAGGAATGAAAAAAGGCAGCAATGGCTGGAGGTGAGGCACGAGGGAGGGAGGGAGATGGAGAGTGGAAGGGTTCTTATGTGCTTTTGTGACTTTGAAGTTCTGGAATTTGTGCAATGTGGGCTTTGTGTTCTTAAGGAGTGTTTGGCAATTTCTATTTGGCTGATGGCTGATGTCTCATGTTAGCTTCTATTGCTCTGCTATTGTTAGCTGTAAGTTTTGCTGTAAGGGATTTTGAAGTATTTTTCTCCTGAATGGATTTTGCCTGTAGCATTCCTTTACTTATGAATGGAGCCATTTGGGGAAGCTGCCTTAGCCGGCAGCCAGTACCTATTTACATTTTTTTCTTCCTTAAGTGCTGGCTGCCTGCTCCTTAACTTTCTTTTCTAGCCAGTAGCTAATTCTTAAAGGGGAATGCGCCTTTTTAAGCTAGTTCCCTCAATGGCTTCTCTTTTCTGTCTCTGGAGGCTTTTCCTTGTTTGATGAATATATGGAAGAGGGAAAATATGGGGGAGGAGGGTTCAAATTCTTCCTTCAGAAGGAGGTGGGCATGAGAAAGAGGGAGGCAGGGAAAGAGGGAGGGAGGGAGGGAAGTCCCGCCTTAGCATTTGGCCACCAGCAGCCCTGCCATTGACTTTGCTTGTCAAAGGGTTGCAAAAGGGGATCACATGACCCTGGGACACTGTGACCATCATAAATATGAATCAGTTGCCAAGCATCCAAATATAAATCACATGACCCTGGGCATGCTGCAATGGTCATAAGTGTGAAAAATGGTCATAAGTCATTTCAGTGCAATTGCAACTTTGAACAGGTTTTTTTTTTCTTTTGGTCATCAAGTTTTTGACACCTTGCTAGGTGGTACTCGAATATTGCATATCCTAAAAGTGGTACAATCGGTGAAAAGGTTGAAAAGCCCTGCTCTAGACCAGTCAGCCATGCTGACTCAGATATTCTGGGAGTTAAAGTCCACAAGTCATAAAAGAGCCAAGGTTCCCTACCCCTGCTCTAGACCAACATAGGTAACCATGCCAAATTAACCCTGACCGTAATTCAAACATAGAATTTTCTGACAGCAATTGAAGTTAAGCACAATTTAGGAATGTTTGTGGAAATTTCAATAGAATTGTCTATTATTAGTAGAAAGTGCATAACCTCAGATTCAGACCATCCCTTACATTTTTTATTACATTTTTATTAAATTTCTATGTCGCCCATCTCCTAACTTTAGTAAGGATGTATTGTATTAACTCCAACTACCAAGTCTGGTACGAGAGAAACCAGAGCAAAAATTGATGTTTATTGCTTCATCTGATCATGGGCACAGGACTCAGTTCCAAAAACTAGTGAAAAAGAGAAACTGGATGAGGATAACAACATTTTTTTTCCTTGATGGAATCAATATCATGTGAAGTATTAATACCACTATAATGCCTTGGTGAGGTCATACTTGGAATACTGCATCCAGTTTTGGTCACCACAATGTAAAAAAGATGTTGAGATCTAGAAAGAGTACAGAGAAGAGCAACAAAGATTATCAGAGGACTGGAGGCTAAAACATATAAGGAACGGTTGCTGGAATTGGGTGTGTCTAGTTTAATGAAGAGAAGGATGAGGGGGGACATGATAGCAGTGTTCCAATATCTCAGGGGTTGCCACAAAGAAGAGGGAGTCAAGCTATTCTCCAAAGCATGTGAGGGAAGGACAAGAAGCAATGAATGGAAACTAATCAAGGAGAGAAGCAACCTAGAAGTAAGAAGACATTTCCTGACAGTTAGAATAATTAATCAGTGGAACAACTTGCCTCCAGAAGTTGTCAATGCTCCAGCACTGGAAATTTTTAAGAAGAGATTGGACAACCATTTGTCTGTAGTGGTATAGGGTTTCCTGTCTGAGCAGGGGGTTGGACTAGAAGACCTCCAAGATGCCTTCTGTTATTCTGTTCTATTCTAATAGACAAATTTGGCCTCAAATGTTCTGTTGTAGGGGCACTGGGATGCAAAAATCCAAATGTGTAGCAGATTATGCTAATAGGAGTCTTTCCCATCAGTGGAGATAATATATGCAGAGGAATACTAATAGTAGGAAAGAGATGCAAAGCTGTCATCCAGTTGTTGTCTGGATTTTTACAGCCCAGATCTGAAAACCTTAGTATACTTAATATACATAAGCATAATAGACATGTTCCACCATGAGGTAATGTTCAATACTTCTTGAGAAGGACAGTGGTGGATAAACTTATTGTATGTGCAGAGCAAACTGTCCTCCCTAGATAAACTGGAAATACAGTTTTCACAGTTGTCACCTAACATTGTAAAGTTCCGTGATGCACAATTCTTACTTTGCTTTGTTGGGGGACAGGTGGAGTCTCTAAAGTAGTTACAAGAATCCTCCTATATTCAGTTTTAATACTTGCATGTTTTGGTTTGAGAGATGTATTAATAATGCTTAAAAATGTTTAAATTCTCACATTATTCCCCCTTCCCCCTTATTTTAAGTTTGTTTTCTTTTGCCAACATGTACCTTGTTCTTTGTTTTTTTAAAAAAAATCTGGTCACATCTTTGGTTATCTCAAGAAAGCCTTTTTGCGTTGCAGTTTGTCTAGACTCTCAATAACAAGTCTGTCAACTTCTTAGATTTGGTGATATCTTTGCCAATTTGTTGTATCGATTTTAGCCTTTAAAGTTTTATTTTAAAATGCCGAGTCCACATAATTCTTCAAACAGTATCTGAGATTACCTCTAATCATTCTTTCTCTGCATCCTGATCCTCTCACGGGAAGACTGGCACTTGACTTGTGTAGATAAGATACTTTATTGCAGGAATCTTGGTTACAATTAAGAATAGCCTTTGTGAAGACTAAAAGTCTGGGTTTATATATGTGTGTGCATGTGTGTTTGTCCCAAAGTTTAAATCAAGAGCTTGTTTTACTCCTGCCCTTTTGTAGCAGACTGCCGTCCATTTCTTAACCCAGGTTGTTGATTACATCTAGCTGGTGTTTACAAAATGATTATGTGTTATCTCTGGCTCCTTGAAGTCCAGAACTAGAATCTGTAGGCCATGATTTTTGTTTCTGATATTGTATGGACAATTGTCTCATAATGTCACTGGATATTAAAATCAATTGGATCTTTGGATTATTTTTTCAACTTCACAGAATAACAGAGTTGGAATGGATTTTGGAGATCATATAGTCCAGGGGTGTCAAACTCGCAACGTCACATGTGTCACGACGTATCACAACTTTTTTTTCCATTACCGGCAATGGGGTGGGCGCAGTTTCTGCATGACGCATCTGTCCCACGGGCCGGCAGTTTGACACCCCTGATCTAGTCCAACCCCCTGCTCAAGCAGGAGATCCTATACCATTTCAGACAAATGGCTGTCCAGTATCTTCTTGAAAGCCTCCAGTGTTAGGGCATCCACAACTCCTGAAGGCAAGCCATTCCACTGGTTGATTGTTCTGACCATTAGAAAATTTCTCCTAAGTTCTGGGTTGCTTCTCTCCTTAATTAATTTCCATCCATTGTTTCTTGTCTTGTGTTCTGGTGCTTTGGAAAATAGATTGACCTCCTCAAATATTGGAATACTGCTTTCATGTTTCCCTTGATATGGTTTATGCTTTAACACCATTCTGTCAGAACTCACTCACTCACTCACTCACTCACTCACTCAATGATTCATTCATTCATTCATTCATTTTCTACACATATGTTTTATTGTTACACAATAGCATAAAATCAGTAAATTATAGAATTACTCAAAACAGGGCACACAACATAAACAACACAAGAATTCAATTATGCTCAACTTCATTCAACAGCTGCCACGAACGCTGATCTAGGTACAATCTGAAAAAAAATTGACACATTCTGCAAGATAAAATCATTTTGATCTGATGGAAGTAAAGACATGTAAAATTGCTCTGAACAGCCTGAGAATTGCAGCAAAAGAGCACAGAACTCTTCATAAAAGGTACAATATAATAAAATATGCATAACATTCTCTATCATCTGCAAGGGTAGGGAAGAGTCTCATAATCAGAGGATAGATGCAGTATCAGACCTAAAACTTAAAGAATCAATAATAATTCAACCACCTGCAAACATGTACAGTTCATTCTAATGAAATTATATATTTGATTTTTTTCTTAAAAAATATACTTTATTTCAGAATCCATTTCACGGTTTGCATAACAGCATGGATGCATCCTCTAATAGTGAGTTTATAGATATTAACACTATGAACGAAAGATTTAGACATTTATATAATAATTTCTCTTCACATCCTTCTATAACTGACAGGTACAATGAAGACTTATTTTCTGCCTTATTATAAATCTCAGTTTTAAGAGCTATCTGATCATTTGGCCTGCGTTTGCGGTTTTATTGCTTTTTGTAAGTATCCAAGATCCTTTTTCCTCTAACAGTATAGATTTTAGCATTTAATTATTGTATGTTCCTAGTTGATTTTTCCAGATGGAGAAAGTGAGTGACATGATTTAACAAAGGAAAAGGAGTCTCTGTATATCTGTCAAAGGCATGCTATCTTTCTCTGTCTTGCACCACCTCTCAATCATAGCCATTCAGAGAAAAATAAAACCCATTTCCAGAGCTAGGAAGCTTTTTGCCTGGCTATCAACACTGCTTCAGAAAAATAAAATAGATAAGTACTAGTTTCGAGGGCTGATCTTTTCCTAGTGTGTATGTTTCTCCCACTCCTTTCCTTACCCTTATAACTGTGATGAAATGTTCTTGATGCAAAAATCACCCCCCTCCCATTTGACACAAGATATTTTACTCACAATCTTTGTTAAAGCAAACTATTCTATTGAAATATGCAAAACTAACTGCTTATACAGGAAGCCTCCACTAGGGATCTCTCTTGCTTTATAATTTAGGAAGTTGATGCCTTAGACTTCTCTCTCTCTCTCTCTCTCTCTCTCTCTCTCTCTCTCTCTCTCTGTGTGTGTGTGTGTCTGTGTCTCTGTGTCTCTGTGTCTCTGTGTGTCTGTTTCTCTTTGTATGTCTGTATATGGTAAAGGTTTTGTTCTGCTTTTCTCACCCACATAGTTCTGCATTGATAATCATTAATTGAAAATATAAGATATGGCTGTCAGAGGAGACCAGCACTTCCTGATGAGTCACGCTAATCATGTCTGCTTTTTCCGCCCAAAATCAATTAGCCACCCAAGAAAGACTTGAAGCATACAATATCTACATGTTCACTTTCTCCTCCCCATCTCCCAGTTGTGATGTGAAGATCTTAATAAAGGGAATGGATTTCACTTTTATTTGTAAGGATCAGTTGGACAGCATCATGCCATGCAAGAATAATGTCCAAATTCCTGCCCTAAGGCAAATTGCTTATAATTAATGTAAGCACCGAGCCAGCAATGAAGGGTAGGAATTACAAACAGGTCTGCTCTTTGGATTTGATACAATTACAGATAGTCCTTGACTTGCGACCACAACTGAGCCCAAAATAGACAGATAATGCGAGGGCTGGACAAATTATTAAAAGGGTTGCTTTATGATGCACATTACCAACATTCCTGCTGCACTTTATGGAAGGCCTGGGTGACTCTTTCAAGGTTTTTCTTGGACTGTGTATGTGGAGACAACAACATGTCTCCTGGTATGGCTTTACATGCATGTGATTGTGTGAATCAGCTTTGTACAGCTACACTGAACCTTTGGGAGTGTATGGGTACCTTGGTGTTTCACAGTTATAACATAGAATCACAGGGCTGGAAGGAACTTTGGAGATCTTCTAGTCCAAACCCCTGCTCAAGGCAGGAGGCCTTATACCATCCTGGTCAGATTTTGTCCAGTCTATTTTTAAAAACTTCCAGTGATGGAGCACCCACAACTTCTAGAGGTAAACAATTCCATTGATTAATTGTTCTCACTGACAGGAAATTTCTCCTTACTTCTAAGTTGCCTCTCTCTTGAACAAGCTTCCATTCATTATTTTTTGTCCTGCCTTCTGGTGTTGGAGAATAAGTCAATCCCCTCTTTTCTGTGGCAGCCCCTCAAGTATTGGAAGATAGCTATTATGTCCCCCGATTCTTTTCTTTGGTAGGTTAGACATATCTAAGTCCCTCATTTTTTTCTGAATAATTTCTTGATTTGTTCTTTGTTTGGAACATCAGCCAAGATTTCTAAATATGTTGGTGTGCTGCAAATACATTGAAATAAAGGAACTCTAAAGAAGTTTACTTAGCTATTATATATATAGACAACCCTGACATATACAGAAAAAGACATTTAAAACTGAACATTGAAAAAACTATAAATGGAGTGCAGCCATAATCAACTCATTTATTCTATCAAAAGTTAGCCGACTGAAATATATTTTAAGGAAGTAATAAAATACAAGAACACAATGTAAAATGGGAGAGAGGAAGTAATTCAGTATAAATATAATCCTGAAGGATAATGTCATTTAAATTAACCCACAAAAAACGAATCACGTAATAATCACTTTTAAAAGATTGTTATTTTAGACATTTATTTTAAAAGAGCATTTTTAGCTAATCTATGGATTTGATATTTAGAGTAATTTTCTTGTAAATTAGGTCCACCAAAAGGAAGAACAATTTTGGGTAATGGGAGGTGGGAGTGTGGGAGAGACGACTTATTCTTGGTTTGTGAAGAGCTTGTAAGGAATAAGGAGTATTCACAATAGTACTATGAAAAGCAGAAAATAATTATTTGTAACCTTCAGAAATATGACTCTTGGATCCTCTTTTTTTTTTCCAGCCACCAATTGCTATCTCACTGTCATTTCCACGCCATCAATGTTAGATGAAAAATAACAAAATATTGTGACAGGCTTAACTAAACGGAGTGGGACAACTCGCTGTGGCCCGTCCTCCGCCACCAATACAAAGCCTACTTCTTTGTATTTACTCCTGTTATAAGAGGATAAATGCCACCTTCTGGCTATTTATAGGCACTAATTTACCAGCTAAGATTGGAACCTATGAAATTTCGCTCCTTAAGACATTGGCATACTTTTATTTTTATTTTTATTTTTTTAAAAATGATCTTCCCTGATGATTGACTTCTTCTACTGAGTTTCCTTCAAAGTCAGAAA
Source organism: Azemiops feae (assembly GCA_023970755.1). Lineage (NCBI taxonomy): Eukaryota > Metazoa > Chordata > Lepidosauria > Squamata > Viperidae > Azemiops > Azemiops feae. The sequence continues at coordinate 711,975 of JALGBA010000679.1, forward strand.
ATGTAACGTACTTTTGCTCAAAGTCAAATTCAGAAAGAAAAATATTTCCTCCCCCAAAAGTATCTTCCTTTCTACATAGAATGTGAGTATGTTCTATCACGTATGTTTTAGAAAACATATATAGATCTAGTTAATTGACTGGGAAAGGAAGGAAAAGAAGGGTGGTTTTCTGTTTAGTATATATATTGCTATAATCAAGGTCATATTGGTATAATAGTTGAACCAATTCTTCATTTTATCTTCAGTCCTATGAATGTGGGAACTGAAGTTTCCATTTCCAAAGATATAATGTACAAGTTTCCCACATTTTGACATTCATCTCTGATTCATGGTCATGCATAAGAAGGAAAAGCTATTCAAACCCACACTGTCCAGTTCAGACTTCAACATCTGGCATTTTCAAAAAAAGCAATGTGATGAATATAACACTGAGATATGGCAGGAAGCCGTAGATGTTCTATTGAATTCCACCATCTGTTGTAGGTCACTGCTTGATAATGGCACAAAGGGAGAGAGAGAAAAAAAAATATCTCTGCTTCAACTGAAGCATAACTTATCAACCTAATTTTTAACAAACCCAGAGAAATATATTGTGCACATTTTTTTTTCTTTAAAGTTAGGGCTGCCTCGTTAATATCTGCTTGTCCCCCACCCTTGCTGGCTATGACATCAAGAGATGCTTGCTTTGGGTGGATGAGAGATTGAAGATCTTGCCCTATTTCATTTCACTCAATGTCACTTCAAATGCAAGTCTTTTTAATGGTGCCGGTTAAACATTTGGCTATGGCTCATTAAGTGTACCATAATCAAGTGCTGGGTAATTAAGTGATGTATGTGAATGTGTGAACCACTCCTCCTTTCAAGTTAAGAATCACAGTCTGAGATTCATGCTGGATATCTATTTAGCAGGTGCATGCCAATTAGATTGTCTGTGCAATTTTCTCATTATCATGATTAAGCATTCCTCTTTGCATCTGACATGTGCTTGGTTACTGTGCCACATTGCCTCTGAAGAAGCATTACAGCATACCAATCTGCACAGAGATATGAAAACAGATTCTTGTTACCATAGAATCTCTCTTCAGAACATTATGATCAGAATGAGAAAAAAAGAAGGAATTTTAGAATCAGAAACATATTTTTTTCCTTCCTTAACTCTGTATTATGTATGTCTTTCTACATCAGGCATGTCAAACTGCCGGCCCGCGGGCTGGATGTGTCACACCGAAACCGCGCCCACCCCATTGCCGGCAATAGGGGAAAAGTCGCGATACATCGCACGATGTCACGTGACGTTGCGAGTTTGACATGCCTGTTCTACATCTTTAGGGCACCAAGTGGTCATATTTGAAAATAATTTGTACAGATTCTCTTCCATCGTTCATTTTGCACAACATGGAGGAAAAGCATCTGACTCTAAGCATTATTCCTGGAAAACATGCAAGTTTTCAGTTCCTTACAGTTCCTTATGCAGCTGAACTCCTCCACAAGGAATTATTTTTGCTCTACAGGGAAAAAAAATACAGAGATGCTTCATAGTTGTTATAACTGACCATTTTATAGCACTTTTAAGGAAATAAAACTCCTACTTCCCTGCAGTTAGTCATTCCTGGTGCTTATACATTTCCTGCTTTAGTTCTCCAGTAGCCTCTGGTGATATGTAATTGCATTGAATACTTTAATTGTTTGAAGTAGAGCTAGCATGTTACTGATTCATTTCATTTTGAGCAGCAACATATTTTGGTGTAGGATTCCGGTATTTTATTACTCGATGGGTATTTGATTGCATCTTTTTTGCATGGTGCAGTAGATACATGATGAGATGGCCTAGAGAAAATATGGAGCACCTGATAGTAAAATGTGAGCATAGATTGGGAAAACAGGAAAGTGTATGAAATATGTGATTGTCCCATTTTGATTATCTTTGGATTCAGAAAGACATGCTGCCAAATTTTCAAGATTCTGTTATGGTGGCCTATATCAGTGGTGGTGAACCTATGGCACATGTGCCAGAGGCGGCACTCAGAGCCTTCTCTGTGGGCATGCACGCCGTCGCCCCAGCAGAGTTCGCCAGAGTAGCGAGCACGTGTGTTTGGAAGTGACGGAGCAGGAAGTGAGCGAGCAAGCGGCGTTGGCCCCCTGGGGATGCTCCGGAGATGGCGAGGGACTGGTCCCGGCTGCCCTGGTCCCGGGCCGCCCAGCCCGGCCATGCCCACCCAGTCTGCCGTGACCACAGCTATGCCCACCCAGCGGCCATGCCTACCCAGTGGCCACACCCACCCAGTGGGTCACGCCCCCGCTCCCCCTGAGAGCACCACAATGCTGATGCGTCCCTGGCACTTTGCAATAAATAAGTGGGTTTTGGGTTGCAGTTTGGGCACTCGGTCTCTAAAAGGTTTGCCATCACTGGCCTATATCAATAAGACAGAATTATAGTTTTTCTTAAATTTCCTAACCTGGTCTACTGCAAAAGGACTGACATCTATCTTGAAAGTCTTCAACTCTATCTACAGGAGCAGATTTCTCAACTCTCCTTAAAAGTGTGATAAAAGCTGCTTACTAGTAGGTCACAGATATAGGCAAATGAATACCAAGGTTTGCAGGGGAAGATTTGATGTCAAAGAATAATAGAATCATGGAGCTGGAATGGACCTTGGAGGCCTTCTAGTCCAAGCCCCTGCCCAACCTCCAGTGATGGAACCCCAACAATTATGGGAGGCAAGCTGTTCCAATGATTGTTATTTCTGTCAGGAAATTTCTCCTTGGTTCCAGATTGGATAATTCCAATCAGGTGCTTTGAAAATAAGTCAAACCCCTCTTCTCTCTGACAGACCCTCAAGTACCAGAAGAAGGTTATCAAATTGGTTTATTACTGAGCTGTAAGCTTTTTTTTTTTTGGCTTGTAATTTATAGTAATTGCTTCTAATAAATTAGGTGTCTCGAAGCTCAAAATAATATTGGGCCAAATGTAGTTGCAAATACTGCCAATGGATTGCCATGGACAATGTTGCTTATGTTTTAATATAGAAACTGATTATAAGGTGCCCTTTGTTTCTTTTCTTTGTGTTTTTTTTCATTCAGTTTAAATGTACAGTTAGAAAATGTGTATTTACCTGAATTCCAGAACCGTAAGATGTATTACAACTCTATAAAGTATATGAATGGTGCCATGTGCTCGTTGATTATGCATTGTGTTGATACACTGACCATTGAGATAGGGTGAATCTCCTCATCAAGGTAAAGAGACAACACACTTCCTCCAAGAAAGCATTTACATTGTTCCAAATCTTTCATCTAGAGCACGGGTGTCAAACTTGCCGTGCCAAGTGACGTGTTGCGATTTTATTTTGCATTGCTGGAGCTGGGTTGGGCACAATCTCCGCATGATGCAACTGGCCCATGGGCTGGCAGTTTGACATCCCTAATCTAGAGGTTTGGTAAGTGGAAAAAAGATTTTTCAATATATGTGAAATCATTGGAAATTTTATCGTACTATTATATTCTTCTTTTCAGAATATGAAAATTTAGTTTCGCCAATCTTTGCAGATGAGAAGGAGCTGGGCTTCATATAGAGTGGAATTTTTTTTTAATCTGGAAATTACCCCCATATAATGTTCTTATTTGGAATGGAACTATAAATGGAGAGTTAAAGGTTCCTTATCTCCTATGCTAGATTCCCAATCTAATAATCTGTGCTTACTTTTCAGTAAAAGAGAAACAAATATGTCACTTCTAGTTGCACCTTAAATTAACCCTTACTTTATCCCTAATCAAGTATAGTATACTTCAATTTGTTAGAATCCTATTGAAAAGGAATTTAGTATGATCTAACATAGTCTTTGTGGAACATATTTGTTTGTTTAATTTCTATATTCCTCTCAATCAATGACTCTGGGCAGTTTACAGTTCAATTTATTGACTATGGATAACCCATGAAGCAAAGGGAAGTTGAACACATGAATTCCAAACTAATTATATGAAAAGGATTGGTTCTGTTTGTGTAGGAGAAACATGCAGGCACAAATAACACAATCACATTGTCCAGCTACTTTATGTTTTATGCCTATAATCAGTCAAAGGAAAGGTAGCTCCTCAGATGAGCAAGTATATATGGAAGACTTGCTACTCTGATACATATCACTAAGGTAAGGAGAAAGCAATATCTCATTCTGAGAAATGTTAAATACAAGCCATTTTGTTTCCCTTCTACTTTTTTAAAAAAAGGGATTTTCATAAGCAGTCCGTCTCTCTTTTTATCTTTTTGTCTGCTGTTGCATGCGAGCCTTTAAATATATAACATGGAACATTTATGTTTGTGGTGTTAATAAAACAATAATCTACTGTGATAAAATATTCCCAGCACAATGATAATAGATAATCACCCAGAGCATCAGACAGTCTAAGTTGTTCATTTGCTATGTGTCTCTGCCGTTCAAATCACAGAGTGTTGAAAGGTCACAAAAATAGGGATATGCATTTACAGTATTTATTTAAAAAAGCTTGTGACATATTGCAGATCGTTGAACTGATTTGTGCTTGCTACGAGCTATTTTTGCTAACAGGTTCAATGAAACAAATTCAAATTAAATTACTTCTGTCTTAGAAAATTTCCATCTCAATGTTGTAAATGATACTTTTGAACTCCAAGAAATCTACCTTGTGATTACATCAAGATTTTATGCAAGTATTAGTAGACAATAAAACTTAGGTGATTAAATCAGTCTTTTCTTGCTATTGGCTGAGCTAGATGTCATGGAAATATATGGAAAACTTTCAAGGGATCACATAAAATAATATTAGAACAATTCAGAGAATTTTGCATGACTCCTGGGCAAGGATGAAACCCAAAGGATCAGAAAAAACGTCAGAAACATGGGCCCATCAAAAGAATGAATCGGCTAAGCCTGCATTCAGTAAACCTGTACAAAAAAAATCAGTTATAGGAACTGGGTAGTAGAAGTTAAGCTTTCTCATCTACTGGTTTTCCACTGTAAAGTAAATATTTGGTCTTACGTGGAAGAATATGGGCAATCCTTGGCTTATGATCTTATGATCTTAACTGAGCCTGGAGTTAGGATTGTAAGTCATGGTGGCAGATCACCATATTACTGTGCTTGATTCTACAGTCTCTTTTTGTGGCAGTTGTCCAGCAAAGATTGCAGTCGTTAAGCATATGCAATGGTCATTAAGCAAACCCGTTTTTTTTGCTGGAAAACAGAAGTGCCAGAAAGCAGCAAAAAATGCTAAAAATTGCAGTCACGTGATTGCAGGATGGTGCAAATGGCCATAAATGCAAGCTGGCTGCTAAGCACCCAGAATGCAATCACATGACTAAAGGGTGGTATGGCCATCAGAACACCAATATCTATCTGTCTCTCTGTCTCTATCTATCTATCTATCTATCTATCTATCTATCTATCTATCTATCTATCTATCTATCTATCTATCTATCTATCTATCTATCTATCTATCTATCTATCTATCTATCTATCTATCCATCCATCCATCCATCCATCCATCCATCCATCCATCCATCCATCTATCTATCTATCTATCTATCTATCTATCATCCATCTATCTATCTATCTATCATCCATCCATCCATCCATCCATCCATCCATCCATCCATCTATCATCTATCTATCTATCTATCTATCTATCTATCTATCTATCTATCTATCTATCTATCTATCTATCTATCTATCTATCTATCTATCTATCTATCTATCTATCTATCTATCATCTATCATCTATCTATCCATTCATTCATCCATACATTCATCTATCTATCTATCATCTATCATCTATCTATCCATTCATCCATACATTCATCTATATATCTATCGACCTATGCTCTACTCCTGCTAATCAATTTTGTGCTGATGACATATCTTCACACACACACACACACACACACACATACATCATACATGCACACATACATACACAGAGTGGTACCTCAGTATTCCTTGTTAATTGGTTCTGGGAGGTGTGATGAGTAACAAACATTTTTCCCATAATTAATAATATTATGAGTCACAAGGCAGCCAACACTGACAAGTTCTAGCTTGTAGATTGAGTACCAAACAATTGATGAGTACCGAGACAAAATTTTCACATCAAAATGCGTTGAATACCAAATTTAATGAGTTTCAGAGCAGTTAAGTACCAAGGTACCACTGTATGTATGAATGTGTGTGTGTGTGTGTGTGTGTGTGTATGTACATGTGTATATTAAGTATATGTATATATATGCATGTGTGTATATGTGTGTTTGTGTGTGTGCATGTGTGCATATATGTTACTTTCCTCTTTTGGAATCTGCACTGTGTGAGAGAGACACTGCTTAAAATGATTTTTTAAAAAATCTTTGTAAAAATTAAAAGAATAGCATTGCTTCCAAGCGACCCCTAATTTTCTTTGAGTCCTGTGCAAAACTGCTTTAACCATTTTTATCTTCATCACTTTCCAAAATGAATTCAACCTTTTGAGCCTAGCCATAGAACATTGTTTTTGAACAGGCATTACCTTTGAACAGGTTAATTGTCTAGCAACAAGATCATTAATAATGCCAAAGCTTTCAAATATTATGACATGGAGCAGATTACTGCTTTTATATCTTATAATTCTTATGCATAAAAAACACCCATTAGAAAAGAAGTTTTTATAAGAGCCTGAAATAACAGATCTAGGAAGAAAGAAGATCAGAATTATTTAAGCTTGAATGCTAGTGTAAATGCGAAATAAAAACTATTTGTATCAACTGCATCTTTTCCCCAATGAATCTCAGAATTCCTTTATTGTGGACTGGGGAATTTACACACAAACGCATCCCCTCAACCCTATGCACCTCAATTCTTCTCCAGGTTACTTTTTTTTTGCTGCTGCTGCAATTTATGGAGATGATCTCTTTGGCTTAGCATAGGGGTGACTATGGCAAAAAGGACTTACAACTCTTTTCTGTACGTGGGTAGAAAAGGAAGAGATACCCAGTATGCTGCAGAAGAGGTAGCCAAGAAATCAATAGAATCCCTGATTGGTGAGAATGGAAGGCAGGCATATCTGAAGCCTGCAGTTGTCACAAGTCTATTCTTAATTAAAATAGGTAGACATTTTGAGACTCCCACTTACACATCCCTTCTTAGAACTTCATTTAATGCATACATATTTTGTAGAGTTCATCTGTCATCATGTTTGAGCAGCAGCACTTTGGACTGAATCCGTAGCTGTAATTTTCAAATCTACAATTTAGACAGAGAATGAAGGCTTTGGTGAGAGTCCAGAGCAGGGGAAGCCTTTATATCCAGCCTAGTTCATGGACTTAAAGACTGATTTCCTATCCCCTTAATGGCAGGAGAATATGGGATCAGCTTGCGCCAAGGTGCTCTACACACCGTCATCTCTGAGAATTCTCTGTATCTGGTTGGGAAGGATCAAGCAGTCAACACTGACTGCACTAAACTCAGTTCTGTACCTTATGCTAAATCAAATCATAATGTCAGCTGTCATCAATGCTATTGCAGCCACTTATTGTTCCACTTTTTAAAAAAACATATTGTAAAGAAGCTAATTTGCATGCCAAACTCTTGCAGCAAAGTTGCATGGAGAATTGCTAGGCATTTGTTGGCTGCCAATCACTTGAACAGTGAGGAAAAGAAGATTCAGCCTTCATTATGGCTTCTTGTACCAGGTACAATAATGCCATATTGCATCACTATATCATTTCACAAACAATGTGAATAATGGAGGGCATCATGTATGCCAAAGTATAATGATATATCTGATATCACCATCCACCTATCCCCATTCCCCACCCACTGAATATCCATGCTCTGTGTGTGTGGTTCTGCAGATTGCATAAAGAGTAGTTAAATGTATAGGCCATTTTTCAGGTTGCCTAGATGTTCTTCATTTGATATCAGTCCAGTTTTCCCTCACATAACTCTTATTACCAAACGCAGTCTTGCCCTCACCTTCCTTCCTTCCTTCCTTCCTTCCTTCCTTCCTTCCTTCCTTCCTTCCTTCCTCCCTTTTTTCTTTTCTTTCTTTCTTTCTTTCTTTCTTTCTTTCTTTCTTTCTTTCTTTCTTTCTTTCTTTCTTTCTTTCTTTCTTTCTTTCTTTCTTTTCTTTCTTTCTTTCTTTCTTTCTCCTCTCTCTCTCTCTCTCTCTCTCTCTCTCTCTCTCTCTCTCTCTCTCTCCCCCTTCCTTCCTTCCTATCTGTAAGGTGATTCTTTATAGCAAAATGACCATAACACCTTATTATATGAATTCCTTAAGTAATGCAAATTAATATTTTTGAATATTGGGAAATCAAGATGTCAACAAGAAAGATATTTAGACATTTCAAAGGTATACTTATATAGGTTTTTCTTGATGCATTTCCAGTGAGAAAAGTAGAACTAGATTAAAAATAGGATAGCTCTAATGAACTAGGGCAGGGTTAATTCATAATTTAATAAACAGCAATAAACAAAAACAAAACAAGCAAATCAATAAAGTTTCAAAGGATTATATTAATAAAAAACGTTTGTTGCATATTAAAAGTGTTTTAAAAGATTAATATATCAATCATATTCTTTCAAGAATTTCAATTAAATTAAGATGACTATTTTTCTTGAGTATGTTCTTTTCAGGCAGATTTAATAAACTGTGCAAAATCTCTTTAAGGGCAATTTAGTTCCTTCCTTCCCTCCACAGCAATAGAGGATTCTGCAGTAATCACATTTATTTAAAAAACAAACACAACAGATCTCATGATTTAAATGTAAATGTCAGGTGGAAAGTTTCACCTCTCAGTTTTTTAAAGGGATTTAAGATATAGTAAACTATCCAAAGTTTTACACACAATGCTTGTTTTACCTAATTTATTTCTTTCCAAATATTAGCAGGAAACCTCAATATTGAAGTTCAGTGATTTGCTTCTAAATATTGGCAATATGATTTCAAATGTTTACAGAGAAATCCCTGGAAGTGGTGGTGTGAATTGATATTTGTTTCATGTGGAGTCAGTAAATACAACACAAGGCATCACTGTGCGAAAGCCATGTTGTTATAGAGAGGGAAAGAGAGCATACAACAGAAACAGGAAATGCACCACAGGAACAATAGAGATATACCATGGAGTAGCAATGTGACACAGGAAACAAATACAATAGAGATGAATGATAGAGCTGCATATAAGGTAAACAACACCCATAACATCTTCCCCTTTTTATGTTAACCCAGGAGTCTTCAAATTTGGCCCTTTTATGACTTGTGGACTTCAACTCCCAGAATTCCTCAGCCAGGCACGCCTGGCTGAGGAATTCTGGGAGTTGAAGTCCACAAGTCATAAAAGGGCCAAGTTTGAAGACCCCTGGGTTAACCAAACAATCTTCCCAGTGTGGCTGCCTGCATTGCTGCCGGTTTGTCATTTAAGCCTCTGACTAGGGAGTAATCCTCAAACTCTGCTCTGAAGTTGGCCCAGTTACTGCTGCAATCTCCACTTACCCATATTGACTCAGGCAGTGGAATGCTATTAGCAGCTGCCATGATGTTGGTTTCCTGGCTTCAAATGTTTGGCTTCAGGACAGGGCTCCAAGTGCTACGAGGGCAATTTGGAAATAAACCTCCATTTGGTTATCAGTGACAGACACTCGCAGATACAGAACTTTTATTATACACATTAGAAGACTACAACATTACATTACTTTTTGACATAATCGCCATTCAAATTGAGGCACTTGTCATAACGTCTTACAAGATTTGAAATTCCTTAGTAGTAGTCACTCGGCACCAAATCTGAGCTATGGGGGGGGGGTGATCAAAAACATCCCGACGGAACTACTTCAAAAGTCCTTGGGTACGTCTAGCGGTGTGTGGGCGAGCATTATTGTGAACCAACACCACACCAGAAGTGGTGCCATAAAAAAATCCTGCCAAATGTGAAGATGCCAAAGGAGTACTGCTAGTGAAGTTCATGGAGCGTGGTTCTACTGTGAAACATTACAAAAACTCAGATGAGCCATCCATAACAAGCATTGGGGCATGTTGACTTCCAGTGTAATGTTGGTTCACGATAATGTTTGCCCCGGGGGGAGAGAGAGAGAGATCCATCAAATATTGAATGATTTAGTCAAACTGATTCTTGGTTCAAATATTTCTTATAGACTGCAATCTGAAGAACTTGATTCTTTTTAACAATTCTGAAGGACTTTCAAAATCTGATCAACCCAGTAAGTACTAACTGCAACAACAACAACATTTTATGTTTACTTTTCCTTTCTTCATGTCATAACAAAATGAAACATCAGGAATTACCTATTATTATTATTATTATTATTATTATTATTATTATTATTATTATTATTATTATTATTATTATTATTATTATTATTATTATTATTATTATTATTATTATTATTATTATTATTATTATTATTATTATTATTATTATTATTATTATTGTTGTTGTTATTATTGTTATTATTGTTATTATTGTTATTATTGTTATTATTGTTATCTTTTATTCATTAAACATGAACCTCAGTCAACTGAACATTCAAATTGGCTGGCGCTGATGATTGACACGGGTTGCTACCAGCATCCTAGGTGTCAACCAGGTACCTCCTTAAAATATAAGGTGTTCCGAGTAGCGCAGTTTTTTGTAACATTGCTGGAGTTATTGCAGGAAGCTGCAGTTTCTTGATGTATTTTGCAAAGTTTTTGGACATAGTTCCCAGTGCCCCGATGACAATGGGTACCACTGTTACACATTTCATCCATAATCGCGCAGTTTCGATGGCCAGGTCGCGATATTTCATAATTTTTTCCAGTTCTTTTTCTTCGACACTGGCATCTCCTGGTACAGCAATATCAATCAGCTGTACGCTTTGGTTCTCTACAACTGTGATATTCGGCGTATTGTGTTCCAAATGGCGATCTGTCTGTATTCAAAAGTCCCACAAGATCTTCACCATCTCATTCTCAACAACTTTTTCCACCCTGTGTTCCCACGACTTTTAGGACACAGGCAAGTCGTATTTTTTACACAATGCCGAGTGGATTAATTTAGCAACTTGGTCATGTCTAGATTTGTAATCAGTTTGTGCGATTTTGCTGCACTCACAGATTAGGTGTGAAACAGTTTCAACTTTGTCATTGCAAAGTCGGCAATTTGGATTGTCAGTGGATTTTTGTATCTTCGCTTTCATGGCATTAGTTTGTAATGCTTGTTCTTGAGCAGCCAGTATTAAGCCTTCCGTTTCTTTCTTGATGGTTCCCATCTTAAGCCATGCCCATGTCAAGTTGTTACCACATTTTCCTTCAATGTTTTTCAAATGCTGTCCATGCAAAGCTTTGGTTTTCCATCTATTTAATCTGTCATCCAGCCATTTTTCCTTATATTCTGCCTTTGTTTCTGTTATTTTTATAGTGCTCTCTGTTTTCACAGCCTGCAGCAGTTTTTCTGTACTTTGATTCACATACTCATTCAAACTTCGTTTTTCTTCTTCTACAGTTTGGTGGATTTGCAATAGTCCTCTGCCCCCTATTTTTCTTGGCAGGTACAACCTGTCGATGTCACTTCGTGGATGTAGAGTGTGGTGCATATTCAAAAGTTTACGTGTTTTCCGGTCTAGGTTTTCCAGTTCAGCCAAAGTCCAGTTGATAATTCCAGCTGGGTAGCGTATCACTGGGACTGCCCATGTATTAATGGCTTTAATTATGTTTCCAGCATTCAGCTTTGATTTTAAAATTTTGCGGACTCTCCTGATGTATTCCTTCTGCGTTGACTCTTTGACTTTTCCATTCAAAATGTTATCTGCTTCCAATATGCCTAGGTATTTGTAACCGTCATCCTTTGCTAGTGCTTTCACTTTATTATTGTTGTTGTTGTTGTTGTTGTTGTTGTTGTTGTTGTTGTTGTTGTTGTTGTTGTTATTATTATTATTATTATTATTATTATTATTATTATTATTATTATTATTATTATTATTATTATTACTTATTCAATCTCTGACTCTGGGAGAGAGTACCACTGTGATTGCAAAATTTACCCCAAGATGACTGTCAGCCTCTCACAAGTTGGCAATTATATGGGGACTGCAGCTTCACTTTCATATGGGAAATCTGGGATTTGATGTATCAAGATATCATGAGGGTGTCAGATAGAGAAGGGTGATCCGCCTATCCATTCCATGATAGGTCTCAGAGAGTAAGCAGCAGTCACATTTAACCCAGGAAGAAAGAAAAATCTTAAGTGTTTAAGAGTTTCTTCCTGCTACCTGCAAAAGCATTTAGTTTCCAGACAAAGAAAAGCTAGATTAGGGCAAAATCATTTATCTGAGAGGACAGTTTGCTCCAGGTTGGATGAGCCAATTGGTATAGGTATGCAGAGATATACTGTAATGTGGGAATTGACAGATGATAAGGCAAACAGATGCAGCCAGAGGAATGGTTAGATAAAAGGAAACAACCCACAGAAGGAATAAGGGTGGGGCACATGGCTTAGAAAGCAACCCTTCTTAGTTTCTTGGGCTCTTGAGAGGATGGGAGGAAAAGTGCTTTCAGACTTGCAAGATTCTTTCAATGTATCCTTCCAATAAAGGGCTTCTGAGGATGGGCTCCAGCATGAGTCTAAAAGCTTGTGTGGGAAGTCAGCACCCCCCAGAGAAGGAAATATTAAAAAGGCAGAATATTATATTTCCTCAAAGGATCTTAAAAACCAGAAAAGCATGCCCAGATTTTCTTAATAGCCCCAAGTCTTCCTCCCCCAAGCAGAAACCAGGCAGAGGCCAGCTCTATAGAAATGCAGATTTGGTGATTCATTCAGAAAGTCTTGAGCCAGGAAGCTTGGAGCTGAGGAGATTAGAAAGACAAAGATCCCTAAAATCTACATCCCCCACCCAAACTCTAAAAACATGACCATTAGGACACAATAGGATTAACCCACCAATACCAAAAAAGCGACACACTGAACCTCAGGTCAAAGTTCATGCCACAGGAATAGGAAACAACCTCAGAAGCCCAAGAAGGTATAAAAACCCACCACTCCCAGCTACATGTGGTCAGCTTTCCTAGAGCCCTCGGTCTGGCTCTGCTCTTCAATAAACTACAACCTTCTTTCTAAAGCAGTCTCCATTTTTATTCCTGGCTTGGACTGGACCCTGATGAAGATTTTTCTTTCAACACTTGGAAGACTAAACCTCTGGTCCTGGTGACCAACTCAGATTGGATCCTTAAGTAAAGTTGAATTAGCTCATCTGGTCATATTTCCTATCTGGTCTACTTCATAAGTCTGACAAGGACTATAATTATGTTTCTCTGGTATATTTTCCTCCATTCTCCATTAGTGAGTTGAGTCTGCAAAGCTTCAAAAGGTGTTCCAGTTCTAAGCTGGTTTGATCATCTTTAAAATTTTAACCTTTGAATCAAAACTATCTGAATCGGTAGACTTTTTGGCTTTGCAGAATCTCAGATACAATTGTATGGTTTTATGTTCCATACATGGGCAAAGCTGGGGAAAGTTGCAAGAAGCAAGTCAAGGACCGTTTTCTCCTCCACAAATCCTCTTGGTCTGCTTTACAGAGAGCTGTTGGCTCTCTTGTTTGCATCTTAGAATTGCAATATAATTAATTTGGACAGATTTTCTTGGAGGGAGAAAGACTCACTCACTTTGACTTTTTCCCTGCTGCTCTTTTTCATGCCACTTATTCTATTTGTGACATTCCCTGGTAGTCTTTGTGTTGAATCTATCTGCAATTCTTCAGCTCATTCAGCCCTTCTGTTTTTATTCTCCCAACTCCCTGTTTTGAAATTAAACACGAGAACAATCTTGTTTTGCTTTGTTTTTGTTTTGTTGTACTTGTTGTTACTTTTCTGCCTTCTGATTCTGTTATGAAATAAACACATGCTTGCAGTTGGGATTCTCACACAAACTCTCACACGTTGTGTTACCACATTCCCTAAAATATTAACTACATTTGTGTGACATCCTGTTTGCCTCCCAAGCATATAACTAAATTGGAAATAGGCCAGAGTTTGAAAAAGAATCCAACTAATTTTAATAATTGCATTTTAATTTCTGTATTACAGATGTTCTCAGACTTTGCAATACCATACCTGCACATTGAGACTTGGGCAAGCAAAATTAACAACTAATTTTGGAACAATGGTGAACCCATTCTATTTAAATAAGCCTGATCAGTTGTATTTGTTTTACAAATTATGGAATATAGGTACCGCATGATTATAAACACTAGACTCATACTGTGTGTGTGTGTGTGTGTGTGTGTGTGTGTCTATTCAGTCAATCAGAATAGAGCTGAAAGGGACCTTGGAGGTCTTCTAGTCCAGAGGTCCCCAACCTTTTGGGCACCAGGGACCAGTTCCATGGAGAGAGGTTTTTCCGTGGACCGGAGGGTGCGTGGTTTTGTGTACTGCCTGCATCCCACGGATGGGTTTTTGCTTGTTTCTGTGGACCAGTTGCTGGCATGCCGTGGCCCGGTACTGGTCCACGGACCGGGGATTGAGGACCCCTGTTCTAGTCCAACCCTCTGCTCAAGCTGCAGATCCTATACTATTTCAGACAGGTGGCTGTTCATTCGTCTTTTCTTAAAAATCTCCAGTGATGAAGCACCCAGAACTTCTGAAGGCAAGCTGTTCCACTGGTTTATTGTCCTCACTGTTAGGAAGTTTCTCCTTAATTCCAGGTTGATTCTCTCCTTGAGTAGTTTCCATCCATATCCCACTGCTTACTTCCCTCCATGTAGATGTAGGACCATTAAAGGACTACTTGTTGAGTATGGTTTGCCAGCCAGTTACAAATCCATCTAGTGGTGATGCTGTTTAGCTCACATTTTTCTAGTTTACCAAGAAGTTGGTTGTGGTCTACTTTGTCAAATGCCTTGCTGACATCTAAGTATACTACTGTATGCCCACATCATTTTGCTATTCAAAGTATGTATATACAAGCTAAATATATTCTGTAGAATATATAGAATTAAATATATTTCAAAATATTCCAAAATGTATATATTCTGAATTAAAACAATATCTGTCTCTATGTATCTCTTTCTAAATCTCTCTCTCTCTTTCTAAATCTCTCTCTCTTGATCTAATCAGTTCTACTTTGTTTGAAATCCAAAAGTGTTATAATTCTATTAAAACAGATTTTAAAATGCAACACTCTGGAAAACCTGTTGGGGAAAAAAAATAAGAGAAACAGAGACAGAGACAGATGTGATATGTTAGTTCAGTTTTCAAGGCAGCAAAAAGCCAGGCACTAAAAATGGGGTTACGAATTCAAGCATCTCAGGCTGGCAGCAGATTCGAAGCAGGCTTTAAATAAAGTGTTGGAGAGCTGAATAAATTAGTGTAGGAAAATCATAATTCACTTTGCAGTAACTTACAATATGCACAATAAAGTTATGCTTAAAATCCTACAAGTTAGACTCCAGCAGTATGTGGATTGAGAACTTCCAGAAGTACAGGCAGGATTTCGAAGAGGCAGAGGAACTAGAGATCAAATTGCCAACATATGCTGGATCATGGAGAAAGCTAGGGAGTTCCAGAAAAACATCTACTTCTGCTTCATTGACTATGCTAAAGCCTTTGATTGTGTGGATCACAACAAATTGTGGCAAGTTCTTAAACAGATGGGAGTACCAGACCACCTTATTTGTCTCTTGAGAAATCTATATGCGGGTCAAGAAACAACAGTGAGAACTGGACACGGAACCACTGATTGATTCAAAATTGGGAAAGGAGTCCGGCAAGGCTGTATACTGTTGCCCTGCCTATTTAACTTATATGCAGAGCACATCATGAGAAAGGCAGGGCTAGATGAATCAAAAGTTGGAATTAAGATTGCCGGGAGAAATATCAACAACCTAAGATATGCAGATGATACCACTCTAATGGCAGAAAGTGAAGAGGAACTAAAGAGCTTCTTGATGCGGGTGAAGAAGGAGAGTGCAAAAGTTGGCTTGAAACTCAACATTAAGAAAACCAAGATCATGGCATCTGACCCTCTCAATTCCTGGCAAATAGATGGGGAAGAAATGGAGGTAGTGACAGATTTTATTTTCCTGGGCTCCAACATCACCGCAGATGGGGACTGCAGCCAAGAAATTAAAAGATGCTTGCTCCTGGGGAGGAAAGCTATGGCAAATCTAGACAGCATACTAAAAAGCAGAGACGTCACCCTGCCAACAAAAATGCGTATAGTCAAGGCTATGGTTTTCCCAGTTGCAATGTATGGCTGTGAAAGTTGGACCATAAGAAAGGCTGAGCACCAAAGAATTGAGGCCTTTGAACTATGGTGCTGGAGAAGACTCCTGCGAGTCCCTTGGACTGCAAGGCGATCAAACCGGTCAGTCCTAGAGGAGATCAACCCTGACTGCTCTTTAGAAAGCCAGATCCTGAAGTTGAAACTCAAGTACTTTGGCCACCTAATGAGAAGGAAGGACTCACTGGAGAAGAGCCTAATGCTGGGAAAGATTGAGGGCAATAGAAGAAGGAGATGACAGAGAATGAGGTGGCTGGATGGAGTCACTGAAGCAGTAGGCGTGAGCTTAAATGGACTCCAGAAGATGGTAGAGGACAGGAAGGCCTGGAGGAACGTTGTCCATGGGGTCGCGATGGATCGGACATGACTTCGCAACTAACAACAACAACAATGATATGCCCAAAGTGGGTCTGAAGATAGACAGAAGAGGGGAGGTGGGCCAAGAGAGTAAAAACCTTCCCCCCCCGAAATGGATAACACTGGAGGGTGCCAAATAGTTAGCATTATACATTAAAGTAAAGCTTTCAGAAAGGAAATTAAGAGGGGTCCTTGGTGTTCTCTGGGCTTGGTTATTTTTTTGCAGATATTTCATTACACAAACTAGGTAACATCATCAGTGCTACCATGTTTCTCCGAAAATAAGACCAGGTCTTATATTATTTTTTGCTCCAAAAGATGCCTTAGGCCAGGTCTTATTTTCCAGTTAGTGTTGTGAGTCCGTGCCAGCCAGTGGACCCGGCAGCTGAGTCCGGGGAATCAGAGGGGGAGGGGTTTGGAGAGCCAGCAGAGTCAGAGAGAGACTCTGATGAGTTACAAGACTCACAATCTGATGAAGAGCCTGGCCCCTCCAATGTGTTCCGGATGAAACTCAGCTGTGTGGAGAGGATGAGTCAGACCTTGAGGATTCATAGCTGGCAGACATTATTGATGTTCGTAGACACAGGCAATTATCTGGAGCAGGTCAGCAGCAGTCAATACGACAACTCCAGGGGAGGAGGAGAAGGCTTTGAGAAGCCACGCCTTGGGAATGCTTTATAAAAAGGGAAGGTGTGGGCGTTGCTGGTTGCTGAAGGCAACCGTTTGTAAAGAACTTCCAGGGATCATGGTCTGTTTGTCTTACCGGTGAATTTCTTGTTTAACTCCTGCTCTGTTTTGCTTTTGTAACCACTTATCTGTTGGGAAAGTCTTTTGTGTTTTTGTTTTGGAGAAAAACCTATCAGGACTGTTTTTGAAATAAAAAGAGGTTGGTTTTTCCAGCCTACTGTTAAAGAGGGGTTGTTCTTGTGACGCAACAAGGACGGACGTAGGCTGGAACAGAACAGTTAGGGCTTATATTCGGGGAAATACAGTACTAAATGTATCTGTCTGGCTGACGATCTTAACTGGGGCTTATTTGGGGTGGGTGGGCTTATATTACGAGCGTCCTGAAAAATCATGCTAGGGCTTATTTTCCGGTTGGGTCTTATTTTCGGGGAAACACGGTAGCATTGTTTTCTTTCTGCAATAAAACAACCAAGCTCAGCGAGCACCAATGACCCTCCCCCCCTCATTTCAACCTTCAAGCTACAAATATTCTCCTTTATAGGAAATTAAGATGATTTCCTTTCCTCCTTTCTCATGCACACCTCTGACTCCACCCCAAATCTGGAAAGGATTTGAGAGTAGGGTAGAATCTAACAGTCTCAGGGAAGCTGACCACTTTCTACCCCATAGCAGTTTAGAATGATTGTCTCAACCTCTATTTGCAAAATGTAAAGAGCCACCTCAAAAACAGAAACATAAACCTCACAGATTTGGGTATGAAGAAACCATTCCCCAGCCTTTTCAGACCTGGGGTATGTTTGGAATGAAAATGGAAGGGGTGAGAGATTGCGACCAGATGGTTTGTCTAATGTGCGATATGCATGGTTCGTTAAGTAATTTCATGGGCATCCAGAGGGCCCTTTTATTCAATTCTCCTCTTAACAAGGATCATTCATTTATACAGAAAGACCTTAAACAAGAATGCTTTCTGAAGATATCAATGTCCCATGGTGCTTTTCTCCTATAGATACAGTACGTTCCTTTCTCTTTTATTCATTTCTGCTGACTTTCTAAATATCCTGGTGGTGGTGCTCTTACTACAGCTACTGCTATTACTTACTACAGCTACTGCTATTAAATCAGGATTCCAGAATTTCTGTTGCATTTGAGATTAATTTCAAATCACAAATCCTTTTGGATACATCATAAGAACATTTTTTTTTTTTTACCAAACAAAACAAGAACAAATTTGTTACTGGTAATCCTTGACTTATAACTAGTTGCTTAGTGATTATTCAAACGTATGACCAACTCTCAAAAACCGCTTACAACCCATTTTTGAATTTACAATGGCCACACAGACATCCCTTAGTCATGGGATCACATTTTGGGTGCTTGCCAACCAACTCACCTTAATGGCTGTTTGCAGCATCCTGTAATCACACAACCATGATTTGCCACATTTTTTTGCTGGTTTCCAGCATTTACTTTAGGTTTACAGAAAATGCCTATTGGGAATAATTGATTTGCTTAATGATGGAGGTGTTCATTTAATGACTGCTGCAAAAGAGTTACAAAATTGTAGCCACTCATGTGATGCCTCAAATTATGACAGCAGTGACTTATGAACATAACTCAAGGCCATAGGGGTTTTGAGGATAGAAACATATAGAGGATAGCAGAAAATAATCAAAATATTTTCTTTGTGGATAATTCCTTAGCTCGTTAATCACTTTTAGTTGATCTTGTGAATTCTATTTTTGTTTGTTTGTTATGTAGTGGAAGATGAGGCCTGAATGGTAGGCTAGAAGCTGAGAATGCTGATTTCTGGCTCTATTGTTCCTCAGAGGTTCATTTTACTGCAATTTTGTAAAATACTTTCATCATAATGTTTTGGTCAAATTCCGTGTGACAAAGACCTGCAAATAGAACAACTGTGGCAACAGAAAGCAAAGATAGTAGGAATAGTAGTAGGATCTTAGGTGCAATCCCAAAATATCTGGAGCACAGCAAGAACCCATCAGCATTGACAAAATCACCATCAATCAATTGCAAAAGGCAACTTTACTTGGAACAGCTTACATCCTGCAACAACACCTTTAACAACATCAAACAACATCTGCCTATCCCAGGTCCTTGGGAAAGACTCAATAAAATGTGGATAAAATGTGGAAATCAGTCTAAACATCTGGCTGTCTGTATGATCAACCATAATAATAATTATAATAATAATTATCCTATATTCACATAGTGCCTTGCATTTTTTAACTTCAATATTGTACATTCATCATCTTTCTGTGTTCAAATAATTTCTTGTATTATTCCATTGTTTTTCTGTGTAACTGTACTTTCTGCATTTTTTAGCATTTTTCTCTGTTTCATATCAAAGGTTGCTTCCTGTGGATTG
Organism: Azemiops feae; assembly: GCA_023970755.1. NCBI lineage: Eukaryota > Metazoa > Chordata > Lepidosauria > Squamata > Viperidae > Azemiops > Azemiops feae. Next base: position 731,672 of record JALGBA010000679.1, read on the forward strand.
ACATTTCAATTTCTTTCTTTCTTTCTTTCTTTCTTTCTTTCTTTCTTTCTTTCTTTCTTTCTTTCTTTCTTTCTTTCTTTCTTTCTTTCTTTCTTTCTTTCTTTCTTTCTTTCTTTCTTTCTTTCTTTCTTTCTTTCATTCATTCATTCATTCATTCGATGAATAGAATACTGTGATATACATTAGTTTAAACTATCTGAATGATATGATACCAGAGATGTTGGTAATTATTTTCTTCTCTTTCTGAGAAGAATTGTTTTCTTCTCTTTCTGAGAGATCCTATAGATCATGGCTGTGAAACTCGATTGCATCATGTGACGTATCTTGACGTATCATGATGTTTTTTGCCTTTGCGGAGTGGCCTGCACATGACGCATCTGACCCGTGGGCCACTAGTTGACACTCCTGCTATAGATTGTAACTCAGCTTCATGAACTAGATCTGCAAAAGGTAATTGTAATAGTAATATGAAAGCTGACAGGAATGTACCTGAATTCCAGTAGAGAAAGATCAATCAAGACTTTTAACTGAGAACATTTATGTCAGATTGCTAGAATCATAGTTAAGTTTTTGTTAGGATTAAGAGTTCCATTTTATTTCTCATGCCCTTGCCCAGTTTGGAAGAAATGAAACTGTGCTTCCCCCCCCCCTTATTTGTGGCCAACCCTTTGTAAAGTGTGAAATGTGAGATACCACATTATGGGAAGCATTATGGGAAGTAAAGTGCATCTGGAGCTTACCCACATTGGGAAACATTGCTCTAATAGCTCTAAGCAACACATTTATTCTTCTCCTATCATATTACCTACATTATAATCATGATAAGGAAGTTAGGATGCAAGATGGGAATCATATTTCAGTGATTCAAACCTGAGGATGACTAATTCAGTCCTAAGTGTTGCGCTGAACTTACAATCCAATGCAAGCAAAGAGATAAAAGTTTGTTTTGTGTTTTCCACAACTAATATGTGCTTGTTATAGAGCTCAGCAGAATGAGCTACTGCTTAATTTGCAGAATTTACAGCCTAATAGACATACTGTATATATTCCATACATTCCTAGCTCACTATTCCCTTTCAGGGTGAAAAATTTATGAAACACAGAAATAAAAAAGGACAAAAAATAAGCAGAAGAAATTAGAGAAAAGAGATAAGAGAGAGGGAAAAAAAGGGAAATATAGTGAGATCTAGATTACACCACACTCTTTACTATACTTCTCTTTACCATTCTGTCATTACACTTATTTCCTTACTTCCACTATATCTGGACTCCATTTCATACATTGTTTATTTTTACTTCTTTCTCTTTTAAGATCTTATGAATTCCACCCAGTTGTGGTATTTCTTGATCTTTCTCTTCCTCTTGGCTTGTTCTGTCTTCTTTTGTTCCTTTGTTTTGCAGTTTGATCCTTTTTCTATCCATGGGAACAAGTCACCTCAACAAAGAGCTAAACTTGAAATAGCAATAGCACTTAGCCTTATATACCGCTTCATAATGCTTTTTAGCACTCTCTAAGCAGTTTACAGAGTCAACATATCGCCCCCAACAATCTCAGTTCTCATTTTACTGACTTCGGAAGGATGGAAGGTTGAGTCAACCTTGAGCCGGTCAGGACTGAACTCCTGGCTATGGGCAAAGTTAGCTTGCAGTACTACATTGTAACCACTGCACCACTGCAGCTCTTATGGAGTTAAAGACTGCCATGAAGTTCAAAGGCTCCATGGACAATTGGGCATTTATGCTACCAGTTTATTTATCCACTAGATGCTGTAAATTCAAACAGTAATCTATCAAAGATTTTCCTTTTCTGAACTCCATCTGCTCATCCTCAATAATATTCTCATCCAGTCAGCCACAAGATTTACAGCACAGATGTCGGCCACATAATTTGTTGCTGATGTTCAGTAAACTAATTGGTGTCTAATTTATAGGACCATTCCTATTACCTTTAAAAATTGGGTACCACAATGAATACATTCCAAGTATCTGGTATGTTTGCATAGCTCATGCTTTTCCCCCCATACAATATTCACATCCTCTTTCCTTACATTCACTTTCCATTTCTTCTGTTGGAAAAATAATCTATCATCTCCCCCCCCCCCATACAGTACTTATAAGTTCTCACCCACAATGGGACTTTGTTCTGTTTTACTTCATTTTTTTTTCTTACCAACTGCTCTTGGCATTTCATTCAGTGGTTTCTCTCAGACTCAGAACCTTGTGTCTCTCTTGTGGCCTTTATTTATTTTCTCATAAACAATCAAATAAGTCATGCTTTTGTATTTGTTCTTCCCTGCTGTGTGCTGATACAACATATCAGAAATAAACAAACCCATTCCTAAGTATATACTCACCAAACGGTCATGATTTTAATCCAGGCTTAGATCTTGAGGTGGCCCAATCATTGTTTCTCTACTCTCTTCTCTCATTTCCATCCACCCACCCACCCAGCCATCCATTCATATTCTTAATAGAATATTTTATTCCTCTGGACTGCTGACAATTCAGAATATTGCAAAATTCTCCTCAAAACATTGCTAGGTCATAGCTTTATGGAACGTTACATTCAATGATCTATGCTTTAGTACACAACATCAATATGCAAGGCTAAAATAATTGGAAATGTTGTCTCTACATCCTCCCACACCACCATCGCAGGCACCCAGGTCAGCTGATCCAGGGGTATGACAGCATAGTTGCATTTAAAAGCTAGAATTGAGCTTCTCCCATTTTTCCCTCTGCATTTGCTGACTCATGCCAGGATAACTGTAGCCATACTAGGCTACTAAAAAAAAAACCCATATGCCAAAAGGGGTATCGTTAGAAATGATTGCTTTTGCTAGGTATTCCTTTCTCTACGTTCTCTCTCTTGGCCAAGTTGAAGGTCTATCCAGGAGGTCTTTACCAAGAAGAAAACTTGGTAGCATAAAATTGGTTGCCCCACTAGTGAACATACTGCAGATGCAATGGTGGTCTCCTTATTTTGTGGAGTACAAGGCACTTTAAAATTAGTGATGGGTTCGTTTTCCTGGTTTCACTTGATTTGCTTTCCATCAAAATCTGTGTTTTGTACCTTATCTTGATCTTCTTGAACTGCTGATACTGAATGTGGGGAACATTTTAAAACATAAATCTGAGCGCCATCAGCAAATTGATGAAATTACACACTAAACAACTTAATCCTCTCTGCCAGTAATGATATGGGGATGATAAGAAACGACCAGAAGTTATCCAGCATGGCAAGACAAATTGTAGCAGAAATAACTCAGCATAGGAAGCTATTTAACTGTTTCACAGAAGTATCATAAAAAATAAAATGTATTCCTATTGATTCTAATAACAATGAAGCTTAATTGATCATATAGATTTTTTTGAAAGAAAACATTCCCCCTTCCAAATAGGTTTTAAAACATGCTTTAAAAAATATTTCTGTCTTTTTCTTTGTTCTGAAATGCTGCCAATAGTGTACAACCAGGTTTTATAATAATATTCAGTATATTTCTTTAATTTATTTAACTGAAAGTTTGAAAAAAAACAACACTTTTCGATATGACTCAAACATGCACATCTTTTGAGGTTCCTTGAAATATATGCTTTTTCTCCATCCCACACAGTTTGTCTTACAATTCTCTTAGCTAATTTTCACTCTCTACATTACTTGTGGTAAGAAAGATGCCTATTGCTGGACACTTTGCTGGTTTTCATTATCTTTATTTTCCCTTTCCAAATCATTCCTACTGAAAGAGAAAGGCAGTGACTTCAGGTGATATATTTGTCCCTTAGTTTTATTGTCAAGAGGCTAGGATGTATCATCATGAAATATGATTTATTTATTTTATTGAGCGTATGATATTGATAGAGTTCATGCAATACCGGTATACAATTTTTTTAAATAAAGCAAATCAGCATGTATGAAGTACAGACTATCTCCACGATGGTATACCCAGCGCAACCTTCTATCTTTACAGATTGCCTATATCCAATACATTTAATAACAATGGCTGTGGAATTTATTCGACATGTTTGGAGGGTGCTAGATTGGAGGTTCCTAAAAGTTCTTAAAAGAAACTGTGTGGGATGTGTAACATGGTGGGGAAAGTGGGGAAAACCAATAACTTTTTTGGGGGGTATCCAAATGTTATTCAGGGAATTTGAGAGGGAGGGAGAAACAGATTGGAAGATAATTAGACATAAGAATACTTTAAAATATTGCTGTTAGCAACAGAAAAACAGTTCTGTGCCCTGTTAATGACAAATTAGTTGGGCAATAAGTAATTTGGTCTTACAGTCTTAAACTATATTATGGGAAATTAAAGTTTAAAAAAAATACTTCAAGATTTTATTTCCTTCTTCTAAGTAAATCAGTCTGTAAACTTTGCCCTTTGGGATGTACAGAGAAAAGAATTCATGATGGTTAGTTTCTAGATTAAGGATAAACCATGTTTTGGTGTCTGACAAAGCAGTGGGTTAACATGCCACATTAAAGCAAGGACAGGACCACCACCTCTCTTCTTCTTCTTCTTCTTCTTCTTCTTCTTTTCTTCTTCTTCTTCTTCTTCTTCTTCTTCTTCTTCTTCTTCTTCTTCTTCTTCTTCTTCTTCTTCTTCTTCTTCTTCTTCTTCTTCTTCTTCTTCTTCTTCTTCTTCTTCTTCTTCTTCTTCTTCTTCTTCTTCTTCTTCTTCTTCTTCTTCTTCTTCTTCTTCTCTTTCTAAAATTGTATTAAGCTTCTTTTAGGAATGACACATATATTTTCCCCATAAAAATGGCAGAAAACTATTTCATCAGTTTGGCAACTGTAATAAAAAAAGAGCTCAAGGGCCAAAAATGGGGCTTAGACAGTTGCATACTGTTTTTCAATCTGATCCAGGCAATATCAATTGACCTAATGTTATATGTAGGGAAAATGTTGACAAAGTTAGAATATTACTGTGGGTAATTGTCACTTCACTTTGTATGCAGCACACTCCCAATCAATCCTATATTCTCCTCAAACAAAGCACACATGCCAATCAGTACAGCTAGCAAAAACATAGCATGAAGTTTACTTGTTAAACATCAACAGATATCAAAAAACAAACAAGCAAAAAACAGGAAAAGAAACATGAACCAACCTATATCTATAAATTAAAAGGGACAGACCTTTTCAGAGTCACTGGGCACGATACAGTGGATAATTAGTTTGGATTGTCTAAAGGGAGTGGCTTTTGACTATCCCAGTTTTAGCTTTACCTTTTGTATATAACGGTAGCAGAAAACTGATATCATAGATGATAGATGACATCACATGTATGTATGTTTGCGAGCTGTATTTATATAGATGAACACTCTGGGTGTTCACCTTGAAGGAAACAATTTGGTGGATGGGGATATAAATCTGGTTGCAATTCTCCCGTTAATTCCCTGGGATGCATATTTCTTAGAGCATATGGATATGAGTAGAGCCAACTTCATAAGAGTATCAAGAGACAGATGATTAAAGTTCAAGAGAGCTAGTAACATTTATGTAATGAAGTTATAAGCTTTAGAAGAAAGCTTGCATCTCTTAGCTTTTTCTTCTCACAGTGGGGGAAAGGAGAATAAGACATAATTAGTCTTTCTGCAGGAAAAAGGCCAAATGGAACATTTTCTGAAGGTTGAGAGGTCAGGGTCAGTCATATAATGTAAGGAGATAATTCCAGAGAGCAAGTGCCACAGTGGAAAAGGGTATTTGCTTTTCATGCTCACTGACTTCATAATTAAAGTTGTTCAAATAAATCTGCAACCTGTGATATGTGAACCAGAGGAAAACTAGTAAACCTGGTTTTGCAATAGTGAGTCGCATTTCCGTTCAAATGTTCAAATGTTCTCCAGTAATGGAAAAAGAATGAAATGAATTTTTAATGTTTTGCTAAAGCATACAATAATTCTGGTTGCTTAGGTACCAAGAAGAAATATATACTCTGCATGCATGGGTCCTTATTAGGAAAAAAATAAAAATAAAATATGCAATTATGATAAGGATGGCATGGAAAAAAAGGTTCCCCATCACTCTTCCTTCCTTCCTCCATTTGAAAAATAGAATTTTAAAAACTGAGCCTGGACATATGAATGGCATCTTAGGTGATGCTTCTGGTTGAATTTTTTTTGTTTGGAAAGAAATCTGTTGCATTTCCACCTGATGATGTTAGCAGTTAACTGAAGGCTATGTTGGTTTAGAGCATGGAAAAAATGTCTTTATCCACACAATAATTGGCTAGATCAGTTAAAAATGTCACAATTACATCTGCAGGACATGGTAAGGTTGGTTAATTTGAATATTTCTGACTTCAAGGGAAAAGAGAGCAGAGACAAAATTGCTAATGCTATCAATGGTCAAGAGAATGAAAAGAAGCAAAGTACCAGTTTTTGAAGATTGTGTCCAATTCAGACATATAATTAGATAATATTAGGAATTTATGTTCTTCTGGCATCCCAATACTGCATAAAATAGGTGTATACTCATATAAATACCAACGAATTCAGCTAAGAAAGGAAACCAAGGAGAAAGGGAAAGCCTAAACATTCATATAATGTTAAATTGCTGACTTTGATTTATAATCACAAATTAGCCAACAAATTTTGATTAAGCAAAAATATATTTATGTAATCTGCACAATCCAGATACTGTACGTCCTATAGGCCATGGGTGTCGAACTCGCCACGACACGTGACGTGTTGCAATGTATTGTGACTCTTTTTGCATTGCTGGCAATGGAGTGGGCCGGCTTTGGTATGATGAAACCGGCCCGTGGGCTGGCAGTTTGACACCCCTGCTATAGACTATTCTGAGACTTGCCAAATGCTGTTGTCCACAACAATAACTCAAGATGTCCACTGACAATGTACTTCTTCATTTTTTTCCCCCCGGAACCAGCAATCCATCTTTATAATTCATACAGGTGGGAGAAATGGGAAGTGAAGTGAAAACACCACCAAATCAATTTTTAAGATGGATAGAGTTTGTGGAAGATTTAGAACTTCAATGACTTTGAATAATTCAATTGTCCTATAACTTCACCTAGGAAAGAAAGGTAGAGATATTCTTTCTTTTCTTGTGCTTTCTTTTGAGCTGAATTCTACATTAACCTAGTCCATTTTGCTTTAAATAAATGGAGGTATGTTATCAGTTCTTCAGGGAAACATGATTAATTGCTCTTGTAAAGTGGAAGTCCTAATATTGATTCTTTTTTTTAAAGACACGCCAATACCCAAGGAGCTAAAATTTCTTTCTGCAATGCTAATACAATGTTATGTCTAAAACTCAGCAAATAGCAAATCCACCTGACAAATGTCTTTGATTTAATTTTTAGATTTATCATGATTCTTGTGTTCAAAGATAACTGTTTTAAAAGGTGATTAAAAGCAGCTGAAAATCTTGTAATTACTACCAAAAAAAAAGCAGAGATTAATTCAAGGGCTGTTCAGTGGAAGTTCCATGCAGTAGAGAAATGGGAATGGAGGATTTGTTAGGTTAAAAAGCTTTCATTTGAGAGAGAATATTTTATAAAAATAATTTTGCAAAAGAACAATCCCTTTCCATTATGAAATGCTCTAAAAAGAATGCATAGTCTTCCTCTTACTAAGGACAACTTCAAGTGAAGACCACAATTCCAAAGCTGGGTAGGACGCGGAATCAGTTCGTCTCATTTTAATGCAATTTAATTTGAATTAAAATAAAACTGTCGAACATAACTACAAATTTCCTTCCCCCAAAATAATATTTCTCTTTATTACATGCATTACAAATTAGAATTTAGCAGCAATTTGTGTGGGATTCTAGGGTTTACTTTCAAGCCTTTTGTAGATGCTTACATCTCTGCAAGTTCCTTAAGAGTATTTAAAAAGAAAAAGGAAGTGATTGTCCCACAACAATAACTTCACAGTCTAACTTTTAACAAAAGTAAATAATAAGAGAAGACAGAAAGGGAAGAAAGATATCAGTAAACAAGTTTGAAGAATAACAAAATAGATTTGAATCCTATGGCCCCCAGAACGGCACCTGTAGTGATGAGGTCTATAAATAAGATATAATACTTATCTAGCTTGATGTTCTGTAAGTTGCAACTGCACAACCTGTGTTCCAGTTGTGGCAATTGTAAAAAGAATTATGATGGGAATAAGTTGGATAGATTGTGAGAGGTTTTAATGTTCATGGATCTGAAATTTTCCCTTTCCACTACCATCTTACAGGATAATGAGAAAGCCCTGGAAAACACATCCTTATTTTCCCACCATATGGGAAAAATATAAAGGGGAGGAAAACCACCTTTTTCCCCCTCTTCCAACACAAGTCCAGCATTCAGCAGAACTTTATATTTGAAAGTTCTGTCACTAGATATTTTCTGTCTCTTAGGAGGACTGCCTGCTGCAAGGATACATTTGCCCTAAGCTTGAATTTCATTAGAGTTGTAAGATACATGTAAAATTATACTAACTTATTCTTTTACCCAGCCTGATCCATTGAAATCGGGTCTCACAGCAAATTCCACTAGTTATTTTACAAATGTTTTTTTTTAGAATGCTCTATTATCCCTTTCCTTAAAGTTCTCAGCAGAAGGTTGTACAATCCATGCCCTACAGATGCATTCTGTATCTAGCATTCCATTAGAAGATCATAAAGCCAATAGAGATCATGCTGAAATAGCTGGATTTTGGCATTCTTGAGTTAAACATGGGAAAATAGTAGAGAAATAGTCGAGAAATAGGTGCAGGAGGGTATCTGCAAGATGAAATGTTGTAGCACTGAAAGTTATGGAGATTCTCAGTCACCCAGGTCATAATTGTCTCAAAGGTACATTTTTCTTCAAAAGGCAACTGGACTGTTCTTTCCTTGAGGAAGAAAAAGAATCTTCTCACCCAAAAAGCTTCTTCAGTTCTAATGGAAGGATAGGTTCTGATAGGATGGGGTGGGGGATGGAAAGATGGAAGTTATGGCACTGAGTGACGTCTAGTTATTGTATAGAACAGGTTACCACCATCAATGTTCCACCAATTTTTTATTTATATATGTATCATATCTTGCTTTCCTCTGTGTAACTGAACATTGTATATGATCATCACCTATTTTTTAATCACCTGTATTTCTCACCTACTCATTTTCATGCTTATGTCTTTTCAATTCCTACTAAATAATTTCCTGAGTGGCTGATTTTTTAAATTCGTTTTCCCTGGATTCTTCTATTTGCCTTGCCTCTTTCTGAGAGGTTAGAAAAGACCCATAATATTCACATGATAACTCCAGATACTTAATATCAGTGCAGCCCAGAAAAATGGCATCATCACATTATAGCACTTTGGCCTATTGGTGGCATTCAACAGGCAATCACTCCTGCATTTGTATTTTTAATAGATTCCCAATATATTAAAAAACTACACCTATTTTCACCATTTTTTTCTGTCAGTAAACTTAGCCAGAAGCTTGTTCTAATGGCTCAGGTTTCTTAGTGCAGCTAAGATGATCAAGGGCCTGAAGCAGCTTCCCTGTGGGGAAACTCAGGGCTTTTAAATTTGGACAGGAGGTGAACAAGAGAAGACACAACTCTTGTATACAGAATTATGTATGGTGTGAATAAAAAGGACAACAAGAAGCTATTTTATCTTTCTCTAAATTCTAAAATCAAAGATCATCTAATGAAATTGGAACCTGGAAGAATTAGGGCAGACAAAAATAAATGTACTTTAATGCACTGTGTTTGGAATTAGCTACCATGAGATACTACCAGTTTGGCTGGCTTCAAAAAAAGGCTAAATCATGGAAATCATGAGCCTCAGCAGCCTTGATGGGAGTGTGATTGCCTCTGAAAATCATATGCTAGCAAGCTTCCTTGTGCAATTGATTGACCACAGTTAATAGGGCCAGGCTCTGATTCTTATGTTTTTATGTTCCAGGAATATTTTCCAGATTCTCATTAAAAGCCGGTATGTTAATGATGATACATAGTGATGTTTCAGTTCCCCTTCCTACTGAAGAATCATTTTTATAAAGTAGCTCTTACATTAACACCACAGGAACAAATGTCTAAATGGGGGACAACATAAAGTAACTTAAAACCTAAATACAGAAGATGTATATCAAACAAACGGCTGCTTTATCAGAAGTTTGGTTAAAACATTTCATAACTATCAACTAAGAATAAAACTAAAAAGACGCTCCACATATATTTATAAGGCAACTTGGTTGACCAATTAAATGCTAATAGCATTTGATTAGTGATATAAATGAGCTTTACAGTTTGGACATATTTAAATATGGAGCCAAATAATAATTATGAATGTGACTATTATTACCAAATCGGCCTGTGTAATGTGCTTTAAGTTAATTCAGATTAGTGTGTGTGTGTATGTGTCCATTCATTAATTCTTTGAGAAAATCAACATTTCCAGGGATTCATGTCATTGATGTCTACTTTTCAATGGTGAACATCTTCAAAATTCTTCTTTAATTACTGAGTAGTGGGCAATGAATAGGTGAGCAGGGTCCTTACTGCTTAGACTTCCCTTATTTTCATTTCTTTATTCACTTCCTTATTTTTGTTAGTGGTAAACAAATGGAATCATTCATGATTTGCTGGTCTGATGTGTGAGCTCTTTTGAATCTAGAATATTCAGTGTTTGTTCTCAGGGAATGGACAAAAACCTCAGTTTACCAGTGTATACAAAGAGTTTAGCATTCATCTGTCTGTTGTAATAATAGGATAGCCATAAATTTAGAATTCTGAGTAGATTTACATGAAACGTAAAATACATTACGTTCTAAAATACGTGGTGGTGCAGTGGTTAGAATGCAGTACTGCAGGCTAATTCTGATGACTGCCAGCTGCCGGCAGTTTGGCAGTTCGAGTCTCACTGGCTCAAGGTTGAGGACAATTTGCTGACTCTGTAAACTGCTTAGAGAGGGCTGTAAAAGCACTGTGAAGCTGTATATAAATCTAAGTGCTTTTGCTAAAAGAGTGGTTAGTGTATTTGTTAAAAGTAAAAACCTTAAAGTAAGCCTACTCTTGCTCAAAAGGTATCTACAACAGAACTGTACAGTCAATTTTTCTACACTAAATCACTGTAAAATAACAGGGACTTTTGGAAGTTGAGGCAGGTGTTTCAAGACAGTTGTCTAACTGTTCAAAAACCTTCATTTTATGGGGCACCCAGTAGAGAAGCATATAAATTTGTTGATGTATTGCATTTGACATATTAATAAAACAAAATAAAATGATGAAAAAACTTTTCTTTGCTCAAACACTCTGCTCAGCATTTTATTTTATTGAACAGAATACATGTGTTACTTTTCCTCATAGACTGTGATGGGTCTGCAACAAAAATTTTCAAATTGAATCATGGCAACATATCATGACCTACGCTTCTTATTAATTTTGTGGAATATCTAAATTTCTAGGAGTCTTAGATATCATAACCATAAATAACAAAGCAATAGTCCATTTCTCTGTAACTCTCACTACAAAAAAAAAGATAAAAATACAGCAGCACAGTATTTAAGTTTTTAAATTGTTTAATATGTTAAGAAGAAAGCATTTCAACATGACACTCATGGATACTATTAGACTTAAATAAGACCTGACATACAGTATATGCAAATATAAGGTTTTTCTCTCCTAGCATTCTAATGATGAAAGATTTCTGTTCCCCATTGAAGAAAATGAGGTTTATTTTCACGCATGACTTGGACAGAAAAGAATAGTGATTTTTCAATCCATTCTCCTCTTTCTTTGTTAACTATTTTGCTATCAACCATTCTGGTCATGCAGATGGGTTCTTTGGTCAGCAGCAGAGAGAAAGCACTTCCATTCCATATTGTTTCCACTCCCCAGCTGGAAGTATTAAAAAGCACCTTTCAACAGTCTCTTTTCCCAAAGGATTGTGAGTAATTAAAACCTCCCCACCTTCACTCCATGCAAAAGAAAAGGTAGTAAATTCCTGCCTGAAATTTCCAAATTTTGCACATAGTCACTTGCAAGGAGAAAAATAAAACAAACAAAAAAAATTCTCTTTGCTTTGTTTAGTACAGTATGTCACCTTTTAGACCAGAAGCCTTGTTTTACACCATGAATACTAGGACAAATTGGGAAAAAATCTTTACCAGTTGGAGTTGCCATAGGATAGAGACCAAAGTGTAATAAAAAGAAAGAGTTAGGAGCAAATAAAAAGACTGAAAAGTAGTCAAATAAATATTTGAATCCTATAGAATATAAAACAGCACTTATTACCAAATAATTAATGGACTAATACAGGTCTTTTGAAGTGCTGAATGACTGTACAACACAACCCTGTGCTTTGATTATACTGCACTTTCAGCTTTGGCAGGTCATTGTCTACAACAACAACAAAGAAATAGCCCTATAATATGTTTCTTCCTAGTAGGTCTTCAACATAGAAAACATTCAACAGAGGTCATTATCATTTTTTGCCTTTCAGCCAAACAAAATGTTATAGCCATAGGAACTGGCAGTATTGTTGGATTTTATTTACTTTTTATTTATATGTTTGTGCTTGTGTATTACAGTCTTCATTGCAGGGGATATATATATATATATATATATATATATATATATATATATATATATATATATATATATATATATATATATATATATATGTTTTCTGAGGTTTTCACGGGTGTTTGTATGTAGTCTTTGGTAATTCGGGTTTTCTCCCGTGTAAAATTGGAAGTGTCTTGGCGACGTTTCGACGAAGTCTCATTCGTCATCTTCAGGCTGGTGTCTCTTCGGCCTTGTGCTTCTGGAAGCAATGCTTCCAGAAGCACAAGCCGAAGAGACACCAGCCTGAAGATGACGAATGAGACTTCGTCGAAACGTCGCCAAGACACTTCCAATTTTACACGGGAGAAAACCCGAATTACCAAAGACCTACATATATATATATATATATATATATATATATATATATATATATATATATATATATATATATATATATATATATATATATATATATATATATATATATATCAGAATAATATTCAAAAGGAATCTTACTTTTAAAAATTCTGAAAATTGTGATTCATTTATAAAGCAATTGTCTGTACTATTTCCCATAAGGATGACAATATGGCTTGTTTTACTCTTTATTTATTTATGGATTTATTTATTTTAGATTTTGCGTTGTAATGTTCCATGGCTTCTCTATGTCAGTGACTCCTTCAGAGATTTAGAGAGATTCCTGAGATTTAGTCAAGGTGAAGTCTCATTATTTTGCTTCGTGTGTCTGTTTCAGAACTGTCTGTAAATCCATCAAGCAGTAGGCAGGTAGTTATTGCTCCTTCTAGGATTTCAGTTACAAACTTCAAGCTTTGTGGCCCTGATAATGACATACCTACCAGTGAGAGGCAACCATAACAGAACCAAATGCTAAATCACATGGTGATGTACCATAGCCTTAGGAAGTGAGGCCATTCATTGCCCTGCTCTATCTGATACTTGCATTTATATAAAACTGAACTGATAGTGAAGAAATGGAAAATAAAAGGGATTGCAGCCAAAGATTCTGTCATTAAGAGAATAACCTGGAGAAAGACAACTCCATTTCAAAGTGTGGAAAAACATGGATTAAGATGTATGTTGCAGAAAATCCTATTTTCTTGTTGTAGACAGCCCAGGCTATTTGTAACTGTAGCCCAACTGTATTATAACCTATTAGGTTATTATGTTGTTCCATTGAAAACTCTTCCATGGTACTTTCACCTGCTGGAGTTAGAAATTTGTAAGCAGGGAATCAGGCAGGTGACATGGTAGACTGACTCCATAATGCAAATGCAACAGACAGGAATGGGTGCATAATATTTTATAATATTGATGCACTTTTCGTCATATTTTCCATTTTTAATAATGAATTTATCTATTTTATAATGATTGCTTTTATGCATTTATGGTTTCATTCAACTGTTGCATGTTACCCAGAATTATTTTTTGTGAGGTGAGTGGCTATATAAATGTGATAAACAAACAAACAAACAAACAAATATGTCTTTGCAAACTCAGTCACAGTGGTGATTATTCTCTTCACCTTTCAGCCAAACAAAATGCAGATTTTCTTTTCTTTCTGATGTGCCAATGTAACGAGAGCCTCAGAGATGTTTCTACAGATAAATGTAGGATTTTCCCCACAAGTGATAAACCTCCAAGGAAGAAATTACAGAAAGACTTGGTGTAGACCTCAGTTAATTCTTTCTGTAAAAATGTAGTCTGAAACTAAGACAATAATTTAAAAGAAACTATACTCAAGCTATTAAGATAAAAAATTAGAAGAAAGTTTACTGAAGGTATCCTACCCTTCATTATAGCCAACCCTTCAATGTCCTACAATTAGGACAAGAAATTGAAATATGAAGTAGTTGTAGACCATCTCTAAAACAATGTTACAGATGTATGTTTTGAAGAGAAAAAAATAAGTACTCAGGATTTGAAAATTAAAATTTGTGGTAATGGCAGTCCTTATGTAAGTATGTTTAGTTTATGCAATGGCAAAGCTGTGTAATGAGCAGACATTAAAAGATACTTTGAAATAGAATTCTGTTTTTAATGAAAGAAACGGTAAAGTGCAAAATTGTGTCTAATGTAGCCGGAGGCTGTGAAGTAAGAATTTAGAGGCAATAAAAGCTTCTTATGAAGTTAATGATGTAACTGTTCTGTCAAAACAATATAAAAGGCTGCCAGCTTTGTTACAGATGTCCTATTTACTTGATAAGAAAAAGGAGGATTTGAGAAACAGGAGATGTTTTCAAGCTTTGACAATGAAAGAAGAGTTTCCAAATATTTTAATTGCTTTTATACATTAATCTGTTACTCAAGGGACTATATTTACAAGCAGCATCATTTTTGTGTCATTGAGCAATGAAATTCAGATTCTCCTAGTGTCTTTTTCTTGCATACATACCCCCTGATGTACCCTTCAAGTTATCAAGTGTCCCCTGAGCTTCCTCTTCGTTAGGCTAAACCTACCTACTTTCCTTAGCCATTCACTGTATGGTTTAGACTCCAGACCTCTTATCATCTTTGTTGTTATTCTTGCACTCTTTCTAGGGCCTCAGCATCTTTTCTGTATCACGATGGACACATATTCCAAATGTAGCCTCACTAGTGCAATATAGAGCTATATTATCACTTAACATGATCTTGATGCTAACCATCTGTTGATGCAGCCTAGCACTGTGTTGGCTTTTTTGGCAGCTGCAGCACACTGCTGGCTCATACGTAAGCAGTGATCCTCTAGAACACCTAGATCCCAATCATGGTTACTAATTTTGAGCCAGATACCTCCTTTTCTATATTTATACATTTATTATTTCCTGTATGTGCAGGACCTTACTTTTTTCACCACTGAACTACAATATTGGATAGGGCCCAATGCTCAAGTCTGTCAAGATCCTTCTGGCAGTCAATCTTCCAATGTGTTGACAATTCCCCCCAGCTTGGTGTCATCTGCAAATTTGATGACTTCTCCTTTTATCCCTTCATCTAGATCAGAGGTGTCAAACTGCCAGCCCACGGGCTGGATGCGTCATGGCAAAACCGCGCCCACCCAATTGCCGGCAATGGAAAAAAAGTTGCAATACATCGTGACATGTCATGTGATGTTGCAAGTTTGACACCCCTGATCTAGATAATTAATGAAGATGTTTAAGAGCATCTTGAGGTACAACACTGTATGCTTCCTCATTTTCACAGATTTCTTATTTTCAAGGATGAGTTTCAAAGTGGCTAGACATGCCTCTAGATCAGGGGTGTCAAACTGCCAGCCTGTGGGCTGGATGCATCATGCCAAAACCGTGCCCACCCCATTGCCGGCAATGGAGAAAAAGTCACGATACATCACGACACGTCACATGATGTTGCAAGTTTGACACCCCTGCTTTAGACCATCCACTTTCTCCTCTAATAATCCAATTAGTTTAAATTTGGTGCAGGTATAATTAATGACCTTCATGGACAGAAACAAAGTGTGGGAAGAATTCAGAGAAAGAAATATTTTGGGAAATATTAAAAAGCTAGAATATATTTCCCCAAAGGAATAATGGAGAAGTTCCTTAAAAAGACAGAAACTTCTCCCCCCCCCCCCAGCCAGACAACTCAGCAGAAACCAGCTTTTAGAAATGTAGATGTAATAATCCATTCAGGAAGGTTGGAGCCTTCCAACTAGAAGCTGAAGAGATTCAGAAGACAAAGATCCTTAAAATCTACATACCCAAACTCTAAGACAGGACATAATAGGATTAACCCACCAATACCAAAAGGGCACACTCACTCAGGTCAAAGTACATGACACAGGAAATACAAAGCCTCAAACAGGAACAGGAAACAACCTCAAGAGCCCCAGAAGGTATAAAAGCCCACCACTCTGCTCCATGTGGTCACTTTTTTTCAGAGCCATCTTTCTGTCTGGCTCTCCTCTTCAATAAACTACAACCTTCTTTCTAAAGCAGTCTCCAAGTTGTTTATTCCCGGCTTGGGCTCGACCCTGATAAAGATTTTTCCTTTAACAAAAGCACACATTTTGCAAGTCACCATGGTGCGAGCCTCTTTCTCCATGACTTGTTAAGCTGTTGAAAGTGCTTAGAAAAATGGAGGTCCCAGAACATCTCATTGTCCTTGTGGTCAGAAAGCCATAATAAGGATGGTGAAATAGATTAGCAAAGGAATAGGCCAAGACTGCATCCTCTCTCCAGATTTATTCATTTTATAAGCTGATGTATAGTAAGGAAAGATGGACTGAAGAAGATGAGTTTGGTTTTCAAATTGAATGAAAAATCACCAATTCCATTATGCAAATGGCACTTTTCCTTTAGCCAAAAATGCAAAGGATCTGCAAGCTTCAGTAATAAAAGTTAAGGCACAAAATGGGAAAAAATGGGATTAACATTAGATATAAACAAATAACAGCAAGTACAAGACCAAGAATTGTCAATGATGGTATGGAAGTGGTGGATAGCTTCTGCTTTTTAGGATCAACTATAAATAATTAAGGAACAAGAGGTCAAGAAATATGCCACAGACTAGCAATTGATAAAGCTATTCATCTTTTCCATGAAGGCCTTGTGATGTTGTGAAGTCTCTAACCTTACAAAGAACATAATTGTGTAAACCAAGATATTCTCTGTAATACTCTATGGAAGTAAAACTTGGATTTTGAAGAAGCAGGATAGGAAGAGTATTGATGCTTTTCAATGTTGGTGTTAAAGAAAATTTTTGAGAATATTGTGGATAGTCCAGGAAACAAGTCAATGAATCATTAAATCAATCAATCCAGAGACACTAATATCCAGCCTGAAATTATCTTACTATGGACACATTATATGAAGGCCTAGATCCCCAGAGAAGGGTCTCATGCTAGGAATTTTGGAAGGAGAGAAAAGAAGAGGATGAGAGCAAGATGAGTGGACTCAGTTACAGTAATGATGAGTACATAGTTGGAAGATCAGAAAGATCATTTTAGGGACAGATCATCATGGACAGAATCTATCTATGTGGCTCCTAGAAGTAAAAGAAAATAACTTGATGGAACATAGTCAGTCAGTTGGTCACTCAATCAATTGTATTGGATTATATTTTGGACACCATATAGATCAATCCTGGGTTGTATAAACAGAAGCATAGAATCAAGATCACATGAAGTATTAGTACCTCATTTTATAAAACCCTAGTAAGACCACACCTGGAATACTGCAACCAATTTTGGTTACCATACTACAAAAAAGATGTTGAGACCTTGGAAAAAGTTCAGAGAAGAGCAACTAAAATGATCAAAGGCCTGGAGACTAAAACATATGAAGAACAGCTGCAGGACTTGGGTTTGGCTAGTCTAAAGAAAAGAAGAAACAGGGGCGACATGATAGCAGTATTCCAGTGTTTGAGGGGCTGCAACAAAGAAGAGGGCGTCAAACTATTCTCCAAAGCACCAAAGGGCAAGACAAGAAACAATGGTTGGAAACTGACCAAAGAGAGAAGCAACCTGGAATTAAGGAGAAACTTCCTAACAGTGAGGACAATTAATCAGTGGAACAGCTTGCCACCAGAAATCGTGGGTGCTCCATCACTGGAGTTTTTTAAGAAGAGACTACTAGACATCACTTGTCTGAAATGGTATAGGTTCTCCTGCTCAAGCAGGGGGCTGGACTAGAAGACCTCCAAGGTCCCTTCCAGTTTTTGTTTCTATTCTATTCTATTCTATTCTATTCTATTCTATTCTATTCTATTCTATTCTATTCTATTCTATTCTACTCTATTCTACTCTACTCTACTCTACTCTACTCTACTCTACTCTACTCTACTCTACTCTACTCTACTCTACTCTATTCTTTCAACTGGAGTTACCCTATTTTTTTTAAACAGAAAACAGCGTGATTCTCTGAAACAAGCTGTCAAGCAAAAAAAAAAAAAAAGACTACTGGATGAGGAAAACAATTTTACCAGAGAAAGTAAAATAGTATTTCCCAAATGTATGAAATTGTTTCTTAATATCTCTGAATCTGATGATGCTGTTCACTATAGAAGACATGAATATAAAAATGGGAATTTAGGAAAATGCATATGATATGTATATGTGTAGAAAAACAAATGCTAACAGTCATGTAATAGTGAAAATACATACGAACTCTTTCAATGTGTGGTGCTTCAGTTTTCTGTTTCTACAAACAAAACTTATATTTTCCCCAGATAGATATAGGGAAAGTATGAATGAATAGATATGTTCTTTGCCTAATTAATCAAAAATATGCATAATTGTCCTTACTCTGGAAATTTAAGACAATTTAAGAAGCACTGAAGAAAAAGAATATTTCATTCATTCAGGAACACCAATGAGCAGTTAGAAGAAATGATGAAACTTCCTTAATAACACAACAAATGGACAGACTCAACCATGGTCTCAACTGAGAAAATGTGAGCCCACTAGATTAAAATAATCCAAAAATGCTAGGGAATTCCTGGAAGCTTGACATTCAAACAAATCAGCAATCAATAGACACATAGAGATAGATCACAATTACATACTATTCAAAAGAGATAACAAGATCAAAAAGCTAAGAAGAAAGCCAAAGGTTAAGAACACATTCTCAACAGCCAACACCCAAATAAGCAGTGATTAACACCATACAAACAATCAAGCAGAAAATAATACCCCAATCAAAGGACTACCAAGGAGAAAACCACACCTCACCTAAACTGGAAAGGCAAGCTGTATATACACAAAGTGTATATAAACAGGGAGTAACTCCACACTCACTAGCACTGATAATGATGCCTAGTTAGGTAATGAAATGTCTGCAAGCAAACAGAGAACAGCAAGGGCTCACAGAAAAATATTATTTATTAAATTTATATGCCACTGACTTCCAGATACTCTGGGTGCCTTGGCTTTTTTTATGATGAAGATGACAGCAACAACCACCTTCCCCTAATGTACTTGAACCATGTAATGCTTATGTTTCAATTCTCCCAAAGTGCATTCAAAATGCATTTAGAGTGAGAAGACTCATTAAAGTAGCCACCCTTTGTTTCCAGAATCAGTCAAAGATGTAGAAATCACTGGAAGAGTGTTGTGGCTGACACAGTTGTTTTAAAAAAAGGCAACAGGAGTCCTAGTCCTCTTCCAAAGCTGCCACTTTTGAGCAGAAATGATTTTTAGTTGATCTCTCATGCAAGAAACAAAGGAATGAAAAAGATCACCTTCATTTTTGGAAAATATCCCTTATCAGCTGGTTATTACAGAAGTGTTTTAAGTTATCAGCGGATAATTTTTTTAAGATGGCTTCAAATCATGTGTTTCTTTGAATTAATGTCAGTAGAAGCTCTCAGTGGCACTGATTTGTCAGTTATGAATTCTGAGTACATTGAGCATAAAATTAATTTCAAAATACGTTTGACTCAATGTTTCTTTGCAAAGCTTTACTTCGGTAGGCATGATTGAAGAGAAGGACAATGAAACAGTTAAATAAACTCTGTGTTCCTAAGAAGAGTTAAGGTGCATACAGTCAAAGTTAATGTGCTTCATAGAGGCTAGAAATTGGATTAATATTGTTTGCTCATGCCTGAAACACCGAAAATTGCTCAAAGGCAGATGGAAGGAAGCTAAACTCTAAAAATAAAATTCCCTGCAGAAATGAAGATTTTCATGCTTTGGATTGTTTTTCTTCCTCAAGGATATGACGGTAGACACAAAAGTAAATAAATTGCAATTGGAAAATTTAGGAATATTATGTAAGTTAAATGTATGCTTAGCCAGAAAAAAAAATAATGAATATACAAGACAATAATCATGTCGGATTTCTAAAGTAATGGATAATCAAGCATAATGAAGCATTACAAAAGCAGTTATTTGTTATTTAACAGGATCAATTTTGCTGACTAACTGAATTTCACTGTGGATTTATGTAGCTTATCACTAAACAAGTGGGAAAAAAGGAAGGAAATAAAAAGAAGAAATGAAACAAACTTGGAGCAACAGAGTTTCTGATATTTGTGCATTGTTATTTTTAAAAAAGCAGTAGTAAATCTTTGAACTAAATAACACTCTTTCATTTATATTTGCACCTACCTATTTAACCCTAAGTAATGCATCTAGCAAATCTCAGATATACTAGGATCTTTCTGTACAGTAAGTGAATGGAACCAGATATGTTTTCATTCTCTTCTATTCTGATAGCATCTTCTGATAAGTTTAGTTAATTAGTAGTAAAATTTAGTCTACTCAATTAAAATCTAATTTCTTAATTTGCTGTTATTCCTTTGGAAACAAAGCTAATAGTTGTGTAACCCAAGTTATAACTAGGAATTAAAAAAAAAAAACCCACCTCTGTATGGCTTTGATCCAAAAACTCTATAAGTAATACATTTCTCTTCTTTAAGATTTATTTTGAAATATATTGTGGATTGTGAGGGGCTAGTGAGTGGTTGAGAGGTTCTATAGAGTTCTGTTAAAGTGCCCCTTTTTAATGTGGAATTTTCATGAACCTTAGGGAAGTAAAATAGAGTTTCTTTGAAAATAAGCAGAGGAGGTAGAAAATGTGGATCTGAAACAATAAGCAGAAAGAAAGATATTAAAGATGGGAGTTGTCTGGGATCTTAACTTTTGGAAACACATTTATAATTTGCAGGCATTAAATATTTAATCTGGTGCTTTATGAAACTGAAAGTTTAAATATTATAGATAATGCAAATAAAAATAACTATAGATAATGAAATACAATAGTGGCCAAAATTGTGGAAACCTTTTGGGAAAAGTGTACAGTAGAAATGCCACCTTTGGTTAAATTTCCACCAATTTTTCTTCTAATTTCTTTATAACTGTAGCCTTGTTCACTTAATAATACTATTTTACATCACTTTCTGGGCAACCAGCCAACTCTTTGCACCATTACTTTAATTTTATTACATTTTACAAGCTCACTAAATGAAAGAACAAAAAAAAACAAAAAACAACCAACTTGATAGAGATCACATAACACACTGACAAATGTCCTCCTCTCAGCTTCAATACATGACATCAATAACTGAATCCTACTGTGATCTGATTGGCTCATTGCCAAAACAAGATGACACCTGATTGGCTCTCTAAACACTCATGCTCATTGGCTACAATCAGATGAAGGAAAGTTACCTGATATCAAACTAAGCAAGTTGTGCTTCCTTTTTCTGGTTATTTGGCTATAACGTTTCATAGAATACAGTACAGATAATTGAACAAACGTTGTTGCATTACATTCTTGATTAAATTATTTTTCCATTGATATATAATTTTATGGTACTACTCCAAAAAAAGTGGTATTATTAGGCATCAAACCTCAAAAATACACTTTTCCCAAAAGGTTTCCACAATTTTGGCCACTGTTGTAGTTTATCACAGCATTTAGTAGAAGATTAAAATTGAAGCATTTCCTTTTTCACTTGTATATTTTCACTGTATATTTTAATATCATTTTTAAATTGCTATTTTACATTTATTGTCATACAATTTATCAAGCTGGAAGTCTAAGCATAAATTGATCTCTTGTATTTTTCTCCATATAGTTTGTAATGTCATTTCACTGACAAAGCAACACTTATTCTAAAATAAAAATTATGATCAAGGAATTATATTTTTATAGGATGAAGCAAAGTAGTAAATAATAAGTGAAGAGGTATAAGAAGAGATTCAAGATAAAGTGGACAACACATCATTTCAGTTTAAAAAGGGAAAGCTTTTGAATATTTTGAAATGCATTTTTCTCCAAAATAGTACTAATATCTAAAATTCATTATTATTGCATGACAGAATTATTGCAATGGAGAAACCTATAGAAAACTACACAAGAATAATTAACTCTTGGGGAACTCTTTTTGTTTGCCTACGTATTGTTTTATGTATATATATATATAGATGATATAGATGACATAGATATAGATATAGATATAGATAGAAGAAAGAAAGAAAGAAAGAAAGAAAGAAAGAAAGAAAGAAAGAAAGAAAGAAAGAAAGAAAGAAAGAAAGAAAGAAAGAAAGAAAGAAAGAAAGAAAGAAAGAAAGAAAGAAAGAAAGAAAAAGATATCCACACTGAAGCTTAGATATTGGTTTTTATCACTTCTTCATGGAGAATAATTCTTTGGTGAGATGCTCCAAATCAGAATGGATTGGGACAGTTCATAATTTTTTATTTACATGCATCTTTCTCTAATCCAAAACTATTTACGAATACTTGGAAATATGTGCACACTCCCAACATGAGGGAGAGTTTACTTGTTTAACTATTTACTGGCCTCATTGTTCCCAATCTCCATTCATAGAATGTTGGGGAAATCTTATGTATATGCTGGACTTCCTTCTGCTTTTGCAAATGAATGTTCTGGAAACAGGAATAATACTTTGGAATTCTGTGAATCATATTCTAGAAATATTTGGAGAACACCAAACTGTTTCAATTTCATCTCCCAGGACACAGTGTTGCTTTGCTTACTCAACATTAACGTTTAGCTTTATTCCAATATAAATTTTAACAAATGAACAAGAAAAAAAAGTTACACTGGTTCTTTTTAAGGAAAGAAAATATATTTCCTTCACACATTAGCCTAATGCTATATTTATTTCATGCTCAAATATATGAAGGCAAACCTTCCTTCCTTCCTTCCTTCCTTCCTTCCTTCCTTCCTTCCTTCCTTCCTTCCTTCCTTCCTTCCTTCCTTCCTTCCTTCCTTCCTTCCTTCCTTCCTTCCTTCCTTCCTTCCCAGGGCCTGGCTTACTCTCAAATAAATTATTTAAAAGGATGTTTTGAATAGTAATACATACACAATAAATCAGAATGAAGAAGCTAGCATAGTTCCCATATAATGTTAGTAACATTTATCTCTTTTTCATAGGAAAATGGTAACAGTTAAATCAGTTCTGACATGCATATAGCTGTAGTTGACAAATAGGCACACTGCATATGGCTTTCTTTAACTGTTCTGGAAAGGGGCCAAGTAGATATTTGAAGCCAACATGAAAATAATTTTGTGTTAATAGGTATGCATTTTTCCAAAATATTAATGTTATGCAACGTTGCCTTGACAAGATGTTATTCAACATTAGAGTCTGTTAAACATTCCTTACAACAGCAAAGAAAGAAACTGCAAGGAGCTTCTCTCCCTCCCTCTCTCTCTCTCTCTCTCTCTCTCTCTCTCTCTCTCTCTCTCTCTCTCTCTCTCTCTCTCTCAATACTATATTATCTTATTTTTGACATGTAGCTTTCTGTTCAGCAAATAACATGCAGGAATATTGTGAAAGGTTTCTATTGTCCATGATATATGATCTTATTCTAAGTATATACAATGTTTATGAAATTTAAATTGTTGCACAGTTGAGTATGTGCAGCTTAATATATCTGGACCCTATATTCATGGCACTGTCCTAAAATCTGCATATAAATTGGTTCAGCAGGACAAAGTAATTTGGTTAATTAATGATTTGTGGGGTCATAGAAGAATGGTTTCTTCCAATGTTCATTTTAATGTCAAGACGATTTGGCCATTTCCTTGAAATGTTGGTTCATGTTTCATAAATGTTATTTCTCTGCCTTTATTGCATCTGTTTACAGCTGCTCTGTGTTCCTGGTTAAGGGACCAGGTCTCTGCTGGGGAGGGAGAAATCACAGAACTATCTGCAGAACTGCTGTGTGGTATATTCATGCTATTTGGCAGATAAAATCACAAAAGTTTACTCATTTGGACAGGTCCGGATAAGTGTTCAACTATGTCCTTGTAAAATTATGTGAGCAAATTTGACTCAGTGATTCGTGCAAAAGTAGATATTTTATAAACTTGTCCTCAGTCTCTTAGATCCAAGTCCTTCCTGGATAGTTAAGGTCACACGGAATGTGACCTGTGGTTAGGTCCATATAGGTGAGCCCATGTGATGTTATCTGCTTCTCTGCAAAAGAAATGATTCCTTCAAACTTGGTGGTGCATCTCATCCTCCAGAGACCAGGTCATATATTGCTATGTGTTTAAGTATCACAGATGATAGCCAATTGTACCATCTTGACCCATTCACTCTAGAGGATAAATTAGTTGGTGAACGTAAGTAAATTTATTTTAGCAGACCATAGACCATATTGGACACATGGTTCTCAGAACAAATATTTGGCCACCGGTGATTTTAGGAGGCAATTTTATCTGGGCTAAGAAGCTAAGCAGAGTCTGGTATTTGAATGGGAGCTTTTTCTGGAATAGCATGATTGTAGCTAAGCAGGGAAATTTAAAAAAAAAATCCTGGAAGAAGGCATTGACCAACTACTTCTACTTTTCTGCCAGGAAAATTCACATTGAGATTTCCATAAAGACATTCTGACTTGAAAAAGACTTTACATTTTTCTTTATAGAGCTGGTGGTGCTGGGATTTTTTCTGTATGATAACCAATGCCAGTTTGGTTTGATAGAGAAGTCAAAATGGGATGAAAAATAGGGAAATGTTTTGTAAATGTTATATGCAATGCCACAATGCCAACAAGATTGATTTAAACATGATGGAAGGCATGTTCAGACTGCTACAAAGCACTTGAGAATGTAAGTGTCTCATGTGGATGGTACAACATTTAAAAGACCCTTTTGCCCATATGCCAGACCATATGCATATTTGCATTCTAGTGATATACAGTTTCAGCAAAGGGCTAAAGAGTTTCTTAAATATGTTGCCAGATGTATTGAATATTGCATCTGCTTGATGCCATTCTTCTTTGCATGAGAAATAGGCCAAAAGGGCTTAGAAAGTTGGCACTGGCACAGGGTTGTGTCAAGACTAGCTCTAAATGTAATGTAACTCAGAAACATGAGACTCTGAGAAAACAGATATGTCCCAAAGGAATAAATTATATTTTAGAAACATTTTAGGAAACTGGAAGGGGTTTAACATGGTGAATCTGGTCTGATGTGGCATATGTGTATATTGATAATGAGTTAAATATATAAGGAAAGGATAGTTTTGTGTGAATTAAACAAATATCTGCTTTTTTTTTAGTGCTGTACTCCCTCTGCCTTTCACCGGTTTTCTAGCTTGGCATCTCTTTGACATAAAGGTACAATCTGTTTTCCCTTGTGCTTTTGAAAAGACAGGAAGCAGATATAGGAACAAATAGGAGTAATCTTTCATTCTTTTCTAGGTCATACTTTGTGTGTGACATTTTCAGCAACTTCAGATTCTGCAGATTGCTTTGGCATATGTTAATAATACTGTTGCACCTCTCTTGAATAAAATTATTACCAACGTCCTTGATGGCATAGTGTATATTTTATACTTTGTTAGCTTAGTATAAAAGGATTATGGACCACTACATTTTATTTCTTGCTTAAGTGGACCCGTTAGTGAATTATGATCCAGCTTGTTAAAGAGAATTCTACATGTCAAAATAAAGGTTTCCATGGGATCTTAATGTCCTTTGGCACCAGGGAGAACAGGAGGAGAAAGATGGAGAAAATCAGGAGCTCCATTTGTTTCGTCATTCATGCTGCAATAGAATACTCCTCAATTCTAATATGACTTTGGAATGCAGCAACTCTTTCTCATCCAGCTTATAAATAATAGGATAACAAGATAGAATTAAAACAAAAGCTCTGCTTCTTAGTTGTCATGACCTATTAAAACATGGCATTTTCATTGCCCTGTTAGGACAAGTAGGCCCCATTTTATATTATTCCAATTAAGAATACTTGGTGTAAACTATGAGAAAATATTTCATTAAATCTCTTGTGCTCCATTTCTTGATGATGAGGGAACAGAGAGAAAATGCTGCATCTGATTATCTGAAAGAAGGAGCCACAAAATTGCAAAATATGTCATTACTGTATTTTCGTTTTACTGAGTGAGTGGGTTTAATTTCTGAAATGTTCTCCACATCATTAAAAAAAAGAATAAGATAAATTCTTGGACTTCTAGGGAACCAATTGTGGACTAAGATGGCTTTGCTTTTAGCAAAACCTACAATCGCAGTGGAAATCTGAGCTGCTGAAGAAACTGGCTACCTAGATTCCTCTCCTGGTGAAGAAAAGACTTGGGATAACCCCTAGTGCTCCTTACAGATGCTTCCCATGAAGCAATGGTCTCCATTGGGTTTTAGAGCTCTGGGAGTGGAGAGAGGCAGGTTTACCAAAGCCATGGTTTAGAATCCTTCATAAGGATGCTCAGCTTGCCTACTTTCACCCTTAATCACTTTTATTTGAAATGGCTTGCAAATTGCTTTTTGGACATTAAGAACATCCAGAAGGACAAGTTTTATTGCACTGGTTAGTTTTCTTCCAACTTACAGTGAAATAAGATATGTGTCAGTTTAAAATTTTAACAAAAACTTTTTTACTTAAATAAGCAGAAAAGAGTGATTAGAATGTTGATTTAGAAAGATTTTTAAACAGACTAAGGGAGCATATTTACTAGAAACAAAACTTTTAAAAAGTTACAAGAATACCTTCACTAGTTTGTTTAAAATGTTATTAAAATATATGAAAATTTGAGTTTAAGTGTAAGAAATCTCTTCTTGGGAAAGTATTCTGGATGAGAGAAAAACATGATTAGAGGAAACCTTCCAGGATAATTACTAAAGGCAGCTAGAAAGAGTTAAAAATTATAATTAAAGCAAAATCCCCACTAATACAGAATGAAGAAAAATATTTGAAATCTGGAAAAATATTTTTTTGGGATATTTTGGATATTTGGCAAGTTATGGCATGGTTAAGTCTTTGTCTTTATTTCCTCTTTTACTATTTTGGGTGTTGAGGGAATGGTTAAGTTATGATATTAAAACTGAGAAGGGAAGAGAAGATGATAAATTATTTGGGGGAATCATTTGAAGGGATTAAATATTAATATTTTTTAATTTTTGTTTCTAGTAGCTTTTAATGGATTTTTTTCTTGATTAAGTTTGAATGATGAGATTTTAAAGATTTGTTTATACACATGAGATAAGACATAGGAAGAAGATGGTTTTTTGTATTTTCAAAGAAAATGATAAGTTATTGTATAAAGAAACTAAATATTATATAAATTTAATATTTCGTTTCTTATATATTGTTATTTCTGGTAGCTCTTAAGGAACTAATTAAGATTGAAAGATGAGATTTTATTATTTGCGAATAGATAAAAGATGAGGTATGGGATGAAGGGATTTTTGGCTGAAAAATTAGAGAAGTTTTTGGGTTATTGAAAATGTTGGTATTTGTCTGGATGAAGGAGGAATTCATTTTTTCTGTATTTCTTTTTTGTTTGTTTTTCATTTTAAATCCTTTTCCCCTTTCCCCTCTGCCTTTTATTCTTTTATTCTTTTTTCACTTTTTCTTTTTAAAAATATTTTCATTAGTTTGCATTAGTTTTTTTTTTAATCTTCGTATTTTTAAACTTCAATAAAAAATATTATAAAAAATCCTGGGAATAATATGAGTCCTATTCACTGAAAATTGACCCAGCTAATTAAAGTTTAATATTACTGGATAATTTGGGGAAGAATATATTTTGACTAATCCATAATGCCATTATCATAAGATAATGTGAATTGCAGAATCTATTTGAACTTGGGATGTTCTCAGTTTTCATTTCTAGCAGTAGTTCTTAAAAAGAATAACCTTGAATGCTATTGCCTAAAGAAAAGACAGGATGTTATATCCCTTGGGTATTGTTAATAGTATAATGGTACTCATATGAACTTTGAAGATATACTGTCCTCACAGTCAAAAAAGGAAGAAAGAATGACAGGTCTCTAAAGAAGGAGAAATAGCAATCTAAAGAAAACATAGCAGGTTAGAGCACATTAATTCTAAAGGAATGACAAAATGCTCTGTATGTCTTTCTGAAGCAGGACCTCAAAGGGCAGAGGTCTCTTGAATTAATATTACTTCAAGGTAAAAGTCTATGAATCTTAGGACTGCATCTGCTTGCTTATACTGAAATATGATATTATTATAGCGGCATGGAAGCAAGAAGCTTCAAATGTCCTCTGTCTTTTACATTGTGTTTGTTCAACAGATTGTGTATTTTGCTATTAAAGCAGGGGTCCCCAACCTTTCTGGGTTGGCAGCCCGGAATGGTGTGTGTGTGGAGGTGCCTTTATGCGTGCGAGCACGCACACGTGTGAATGGGGCCACGCGCACATGAACTGGGCTGTGACTGTGTGCACAACGCAAACGCGGCCATGAGCACCCATGCAATGCTCGGGTGACGCTAGCACCCGCACAATGCTGCTGTGCTAGTGCGAGTGGGGCTGTTGTGCTTGCAGCGACGCAATGCTAGCACAAGTGGGGTGGTGTGCTCGTGGTGATACTAGCGCCCGCCTGACACTTCAATGCTAGCATGAGTGGGGGTGCACTCATGGCAATGCTAGCACCCGCCCGATGTTCACAGTATTGCTAGCACCCACGCATTAGGGGGTGTGAACATGCACATGCGTGTGCACTGGCTAGCCACTCACACGGCCCAGTGGCCAATAGCCCATGCCCTGGTAGTGGGCCACGGACCACAGGTTGGTGACCCCTGTATTAAAGGATTGCACGAAGATTCATGCAGAGACACAATCTTTTTTCCCTTTCATTTTTCTTAATAAAAACTTGTGAATTTCTTCCAATTTAAGTGTAGAACTAGTTTTTCTTCTTCAAAATGACAGGAAACTTCAACACAGTTTGTTTGCCAGTAGTGTGGCCTTGATTGGATGGGTCTGTGACACACAAAAATGAGGTTTAGGAAGACGGTACAATTTAGCACCTTTCTACAAAGGATGTTTGTATGGTGGATGCACAGACTGCAAAGTTATTTTCTGTATCAGGAATAGTTAAAGTGATGCTTTCCAGATGACTTGCTTGGTCCAAAACATCTACAATAGCTTGTTCGGGCCTGCATTAGAAAGGATTTTGTGCTCCATTGAGAAATTTCTGACATTGTTGGCTGATAACTTTTTGGGTTTTTTTATCCAAACATAGGAGACTGAATGCCAGATAAAAGTTGTCCAAAACAGTGAAACAGAGAAATAGAGAAATCAGGGGATGCACAAAGCAGAAGTACAATCCTCTCCCATTAAGGTGCATTAATCATCTCTCATATCTGTGGACCAGTACCGGTCCGTGGCAGGCCAGGAACTGGGCCAGGCAAACAGGCAAAGTCCCATCCACAGGATGCAGGCAGCACACGAAACCACACCCCATCTGTTTTTGGGAAAAACCTCTCTCTACAAAACCAGTCCCTGGTGCCTGAAAGGTTGGGGGACGCTGTCCTAGATCCAGCCTACAGAATTATAGAGGATTACTTTAATTATAATATTACTGACAACCCTGTTTTTCATAAGCTTAAACAAGTCCCAGAGAACATCACAAAATGACCCAAGCACTTCCCTTAAATCAGGCAAGTGCAGTCCAAATCAGAGTAAATGTGAGCACTTTTGTCAGATTAATCTATCCTTCCCCTTAATTTTGAGTCACCTAAAGTAGTGCCATAGGACAATTTTTACACTAATTGGAGCTGAGAAGATTGATGTTTACTATCCTTAGCCATGGGGTAAGGATGATTATTTGGGATAACCTTTCCAACACTCATTGTCTATATGTTCAATAACATAATGAGACACTCATTTTGGAAAAGCTTGTCATATTGCTGAGAAGAAAACCAAAAGTCTTTTAAAAACCAGAAGATCTATAAGGCATTTGGAATGGACAATTTCCATTGCTTCTTTCTCCTTGTAGAGGTGGGAACAAGATATTCATCCTGTTTCAGCTTTCAAATTCATACACATGCAATTGCTTGATGAGAATAGCAATTTAATCATGTTTGATTAGACAATGGCAGACGAGGCAGAATGCAAATCAAAACAGAATCTCTTAGAAAAGAAGCTTTCCTGGGTAGTTTTGCTTTCAATGAGAACACACAGAAGAGAAGCCATCATATCATGGTCAATCCTGTTTTCATAAGCTAAAACAAGTCCCAGATGACATCACTCATCTTTCAATCCACTCTGAAGTTCAGAAAGCCAAGTCAGGCTTGTCAGCTATTCCAAAGGTCAGAGTTTCAGGGTTTCTTACAGGACCAGAATTCACAGGACCAACACACCAGACCAGGAGATCAGACAGTTATTTCCAATGGAATAATATGGGTCAGGAATTAATCTTAAATGAGGTTGCAGCCAACTATCTTCAATTAAGAATCTTCAATTCCCTTACTTGGCAAGGAGCCTCACTGAGTGTCTTTGCTCTGTTTTCAACTCTACTTGCCAAGTCTGACGGTATGGAGATTATACTTCATCATCTGAGTGCACCAGTTGTTTTAATGGTGCCTGATGATGATTCTTGGGTGGTTCTCCTAAGGTTGACACTTCACTTGTTCATTTGGAGAAGTGTCTTCAGAGAATTTAGAGTCTGAGACCTGGGCATAGATTGATCAAAAAACTGACAAAGGAATAAAAGTATTGCCCTTCATTTTCAAAACATAAGTCACCTGGTGACCTGGAATTAAATCAGACCATATGTGCATTGGGCTAATTATCATTTGGACAAATCTATGGTTGCCATGGACACCGTAACACCTAAGTCATTCTAGAGACATTGTCCAGGACAGGGAAATTGAAATCTTGTAACACAAAATGCAAATGGAATCTAATTACAACCATGGGCTAAATCTAGGAATTGAAATGTAATAGTGTTATACAGAGGAGAGTGGTATCTCTGGCTTACCTCTGCAAGTTCAAGTATAGATATTTGCCTTTAGCTTCAGATATATCAGATCTTCTGGGAACACCTAAGGTCTTCTGGAGCATTGTTTATTTATTTAATTCAATTTCCACTTCACCCAGATCCAATTGGCTCTTGGTGGTTTTCAAATAATAACCTAAAAAACCAACATGAACCAAAAACAAATGAGATCTGGCACAATATATAGATAAAAACTTAACAAACATACTATATAAGGGCTTCATCCATTTTATTGGCTTGGAGAAAAAAATGGAGCACCAATTGTGTGGGAGCCACATGGATTTCAGGAAGAATCTAATTCTCCAGCATGAGATGGAGAATCCACCAATGGGTTTAGACTATCTTCCTGCCCAATAAGACTAAGTCTGTCAGAGTTAATACGCCTCCTGCTGGGCTGATGCTCCCCAGACACGACTTAGTCTTCAGCCCAAACAGGACGCGTGTTGACTCTGAAGGCAGGTTGTATCTATCCATTGGTGAATTCTCCTCCTAGCATCCCCCAGATCAAAAACAGGGAAAAAAGACTCACAGCCCGTAAATCGCCGATAAATCAGCTGAGCGTCGGGCTTTCCTTCTCTCTCCCGCTGAACAGCTGAGCGGCGGCCTCCGGGCCTGCTCGCGGGCCGATCGGCGTGCCCGCCGAAGAGAGAAGATTTAAACTTGAGCGGAGGCTGCAGGGGGGAGCAGGAAGGGACAGCCTAGGCTCGCGCAGCCCGCTCGTTTTTGCCCTGTTCCCAGCGCTGCCGCGAAGCAGCTAGCACAGCAAAGAAGCTTCGGAGGCAATTTCTCGCTGCCTGGGAGCAG
Source organism: Azemiops feae (assembly GCA_023970755.1). Classification (NCBI taxonomy): domain Eukaryota; kingdom Metazoa; phylum Chordata; class Lepidosauria; order Squamata; family Viperidae; genus Azemiops; species Azemiops feae. The sequence continues at coordinate 763,678 of JALGBA010000679.1, forward strand.
CCGGCGGCGGGCGAACTCGCCGCGGCCGCCAAACAGCTGAGCGTCGGCTTGGAGCCACGCTCTATTAAATCCTTCAGCCCGAGCCTTGGAGAGGCACCAGGCCCTGGGAGCCTCAGCCGGGCCAGGACAGCTGTTTTTGACCTCTCCTGCACACAGTCGGAGCCAAGATCTGACGGGCTCTAACGGACTGGAGTTTGGCGCGCAAATAGCGGCCGCCATTTTGAGACGCATCGGCCTCACAGGGAAGGCCCAGTAACTGTCAGCCTTTGATTCAAGGCCACAGACAGGCCAAAAGCGTGCAAGAATAAAAGGACTGCTATTGGGACTTGGGCCCAAAAATCTGATTAGGCCCTCACGCCAGGCAAACCATTACACTGTCTCAGCCTCAGTCAATCTGCAGCCAGTTTGTGTCTGGACAGGGCGGCCATTACAGCCCAGTTATTTAGGGCCTCCACTGGCACAGCTAACCCAGATTCTGGTCGGCATCCGCCTTCCTAGGGCATCCAAGCCCAAGCCTCAGTCAGGCAGACACTATTAGCGTGAGCTGGCACGCCTCTTGGCACCGCCGCCACCACCTAGGCTTCGTGTGCAGGCACAGTTCACTCTGGTGACAGCCGCCACCATAAGGAGAGGAGTGTGCAGGCACAGATCACTGAGGTGATAGCCGCCACTGATCGGCCAAAGTGCGTGCCGGCACTCGCCGATTGCGGTTCAACCGCTACTGAGAGATATCTTGCAAGACGCCCAGCCGCGCGCCACAGCACCTTGGGGGGCATTGTCAGCCGTTTGGAGCCTTGAACGGGGGCGTAAGGGCGCTTAGGCGATCACAGCCCCGGAGCCTTGACGGCACGTCAACCTCTGTTGCACCATTAGCCTGGTGCTCGGCTCCTGCTCCTGATACACCAAGGCCACTGGCCACAGGCTATAATGGCTGACAGCGCAGTTCCTCAGTCTGCGCAGGGCGCACCCGGCACTCCCGCTTCAAGCAAACGCAGGTCCTCCAAGCAGGAGGCAGCGGGAAAGATCAGGGCGAAGGCCAAGGCCAAGGCCATCTCTGCTAAGCGGACCTCTAAGGCTGCTGAAAAGGAGGCTAGCAGGAGACATACTGCACTTGAGAAGCAGTTCTCCAGAGCTCAGCAGCTAAATGAGGGGGAACAGGTACCCCTGGCCCCTCAGGAGAGCTCACTTGCTATCCCGCTGTTTGGCCCACCTGCTCCAGCAGCTCAGCAGGCCTGGTCTCCGCAGGGCCTACCAATACAGAGCACGGCTCTGTTTACAGACCGTGGGTTAAGCCCACAGGTATTGCCCCCCCCTGCAAGGGTTCACTCGGCTCCTGAGGCCACATTCACGCCCACAGCGGCGGGCCTCCGTCCCCCTGAGACACAAGGGGTGGGGCCCGAACAGCTCCAGGCGTTACTCGCCCAGGCATATGCCCAGGGCATGGCCGCCTCCTCCTTGCAGAACCCTAGACCGGGGGCCACAGTTCCACTGCAATCACAGGAGGCAAGGCCGGAGTATCCGGAATCGGTTTATTCCGACTACTCCCCCCAAGATCGGGACTCAGGCCCCGAGGAATATGGGTCGGTGGGCTTCCAATTGTCGGACGACGAGGAGTCGGCACCAGACCCCTCTCCTTTCGTTGGCCTTTTTGACCTGAGTCTGTTTAAATCGCTCCTGCTCAAGGCCACCACATCGGCTAACATTAGCCCAGAGCAGGATGCACAGCCGTCTCCCTCCACGAGCCAAGACCCAAAGCCGCTCTTCTCCGAACCTACGGTTACGGAGAGGCACATCCCTTGCCCCCCATTTTTTCTAGAGACCATCCGCAAACAATGGGGGAATCCAGGCACTCTCCCAGCACCAGGGGGAGCAGAGCGGAAACTGTGTACTGTTGCCCCGGTCCTGTCGGACCTCCTAGAGGTCCCAAAGGTGGACGCATCTCTAACTCCCATTCTTTCCTCCTCCACCGTGCCAGGTGATATGGCTGAGGCCTTGAGGGCGGAGGATAAGAAATCTGAATTCTCCTTGCGTAGGTCTCACCTAGCATCGGCATGGTCAGTGAAGGCGTCCACATCAACCTCCTTTTTCGCCAGGACATCCATCCTCTGGCTTAGGGAGCTCCAGGCCATGACCCCCCCGGACCAGGTTCGTGCACACCAGAATCTGGGTAAGTTGATAGCCGCGGCCGAGTACATGGCGGACACTTCACTTCATGCCGCCAGGTTCTCATCGAGATCCATAGCCGCTAACATTGCGGCACGCAGACTTCTGTGGCTGAGACAATGGCGAGCGGATCTAAAATCCAAGTGGCGCCTGGCATCCGCTCCCTACAGGGACGGACACCTCTTTGGAGAGGCACTAGATCCTTACCTCGTTGAAGGTAGGGACAAGCGCAAGGTGTTGTCCCACCTCGGCAGAAAGCCGGACAGACGATCCGCTCCATACCCGCGGAGGCCATCTTTCCGCCAGGGCTCGGGGACAGAGTGGTCTCCTTCGTCTCGCCCCTTTTTCCCCAGACCTGGACGACAGCCGGACCGTCCAGCTCCCAGACCTAGACAGCAGTTCCACAACAAGCGGCCCTTTCGAGGCGCGGGAGGCCGTCCCTTTCGAAGAAACAAATGACTTGAGGGCGGACCTCCCCATTGGGGGCAGACTTTCCGCATTTGCGCAGGAATGGGAAGCCACCATCACGGACACCTGGGTGCTCAACACCATCAGGCGGGGCCTTGTCCTAGAGTTCCAGTCCCGGCCACGGGACCGCTTCATCTCTTGTCCCATGCCAAGAAAGCCAGCCAAGTTGGAGCTTCTGACCGAGGCCATCCACCATTTGCTGGTAATCAGGGCCATCGAGCCGGTGCCGGCTGGCCAGACACATCGGGGATTCTATTCCATCCTCTTCGTGGTCCCAAAGCCTTCGGGGGGATGGAGAGCAATCCTCGATCTGAAAGGACTAAACTCGCATCTTGTCTACAAAAGGTTCAAGATGCAGACTCTAAGGTCCATTCTGGCCAGCATCAGAAGGCACGATTACCTCGCTTCCATCGACCTCACAGAGGCATATCTCCATGTCCCCATCTTTCCCGACCATCGGAGATTCCTCAGGTTCTGTTCCGGGTCCCACCACTACCAGTTCAGGGCCCTACCATTCGGACTATCGTCCGCCCCGAGGGTCTTCACAAAGATCCTGGCTGCACTGGTCGCCCACTTGAGATTGATCCCAATCCGGGTTCAATGTTACCTGGACGATATTCTCATACTGTCCTCCTCCCTTCAGCAGGCCCGATCAGACATAACCTTAACTGTCCGAACCCTTCAGACCCACGGCTTTTCAGTCAACTTCCAGAAGAGCCTAACAGAGCCCTCGCATCGCATCCTTCACCTGGGAGCGACTATAGACACCGAGCTCTGCATGGTCTACCTGTCCCCGGAACGCCGGGACAGTATTTGTTCCCTGATCAGACGGGTACGAAGGGGGCGGACAGTCACATTGGCCTTACTTTCCCAGCTACTGGGCAAGATGGTCTCTTGCATGGGGATAGTACCTTGGTCCAGGCTACACTTCAGAACCCTCCAATGGTTCTTGCTACCCTACCAGAGGCAGGGCACCAGTGCATCCAATCTGAGGGTCAGGGTTACTTCCCAAATTTTGGACTCCTTCCGGTGGTGGATATCCCCAGCTATAACCAGGGGATCCTTATTCAAGGAACCGGACAGGCTCATCCTAACTACCGATGCCAGTCTGTTCGGTTGGGGAGCGCACCTAGGTTCTCACCTAGCACAGGGACGATGGGCACAGGCAGATCTCAGCCACAACATCAATTGGCTGGAGCTCAGGGCCATACATCTGGCGCTGTTACGCTTCAGCGACAAGGTGGCGGGACAACATGTCCTAGTGCTCACAGACAATGTGGCAGCAAAGGCCCATGTCAACAGACAGGGGGGCACCCGATCCAAGAGCCTTATGGCCGAGGCTCAGTCACTCGGTACTTGGGCAGAGACCAATCTCTCCTCCCTCAGGGCGGAGCACATATCGGGGGCAGCAAACCAACAGGCGGACTCACTGAGCCGGTCGACAGTGGACCACTCAGAGTGGCGCCTGCATCCCGACCTGTTTGGAGAAATCTCGGAGAGGTTCGGACTCCCGGTGTTGGACTTGTTCGCCTCACCGGCGAATACGCAGCTCCCGAGGTTCTTCTCCAGGTTCCAGTCTCCAGGGGCGGAGCGGACAGACGCGCTCCGCAGCCCATGGCCCCAGGGGCTATTGTATGCCTTTCCCCCTCTCCCCCTGCTCCCGGCCCTAATCAGGAAGGTACTACTGGAGCGGGCGGAGGTAATAGTGGTGGCGCCACATTGGCCACGGCGACCGTGGTTTGCCGACCTAGTGGATCTTTCCATCTCCCCACAGTGGCAGATCCCTCCAGGACAGGTAGCTCTCAGCCAGGGGGCTCTACGGCACCCGGACCCACAGCGCCTCCAATTAGCCGTCTGGCATTTGAAAGGCAGTACCTAGCCCGAGAGTCGTGTTCTGCGGGCGTAATTGCCATGATTCAGGCCTCCAGACGCCCCTCCACTAACAGAATTTACGACTCCTCGTGGAAAAACTTCTGTGCTTGGTGTTCAAGGAATCACCTTGACCTATCGGCTGTCACGATATCGAGTATCCTGGAGTATTTGCTCGAGGGACTCAACAAGGGCCTATCGCCCAATACCATCCGCCGGCAACTGGCGGCGTTATCCACAATGCTCACGTGTGACACGCTGACGCCCTTGGCTCAGCACCCCCTGGTGAGGTCATTTATCAAGGGCGCAATTAACACCAGGCCGCCCGTGGTTCATCGGTATCCCTCTTGGGACCTCCCACGGGTCTTGCAATCCCTCACTTCGTCACCGTTCGAGCCCATTAAAAACAGCTCTCTACAGTTCTTGTCAATGAAGGTGGCCTTTCTCGTTGCGGTCACATCGGCCAGACGCATCTCTGAACTAGCGGCCCTCTCGGTCAGAGAGGACCTATGCGTCTTTCACAGTGATAGGGTGGTCCTTCGACTGGATCCGACCTTTGTTCCAAAGGTGAACTCCTTGTTCCATAGGTCACAGGAGGTGGTCCTACCAGACTTTTGTCCCCGGCCGTCTCACGGCCTAGAACGTCAGTGGCACACGTTGGACGTTAGAAGGGCGTTGGGCCACTATATCAAAAGGACTTCAGCCTTCCGCAAATCAGAAGCGCTCTTTGTCTCGTTCCAGCCTTCTTCCATGGGAGGGAAGGTCTCATCCTCTACAATAGGCAGGTGGATCAGGGCTTGCATTACCAGAGCGTATCAGTCCCAGTCTCTGTCATTGCCAGGGCGCATCACCGCTCATTCTACCCGCAGTGCCTCTACATCGGCGGCGTGGGCAACGCAAGCACCCATTGGGGACATTTGCAGGGCGGCGACCTGGTCCTCGCCTACCCCGTTTGTGAGGCATTACAGGCTGGACAAATTCGCCTCGGCAGACGCATCCTTTGGCCGGAGGGTGCTCCAGCAGGTGGCGTCATCCAGTGGGACACAGGTCCTGGCCGATTCCCTCCCATAGGGACAGGACTGCTTTGGTATGTCCCATTGGTGGATTCTCCATCTCATGCTGGAGAAGGGGCGTTGTCTTACCTGAACGCCTTTTCTCAGCATGACGATGGAGAATCCACGCCCGTCCCCATCTAGGCCTACCAGGCCCTGTGTCAGGGGCACAAGAGAGTCAACACATCACACTGTCGTCAGCAGCTTCGCCTTCGTCGTGTCTGGGGAGCATCAGCCCAGCAGGAGGCGTATTAACTCTGACAGACTTAGTCTTATTGGGCAGGAAGATAGTCTAAACCCATTGGTGGATTCTCCATCGTCATGCTGAGAAAAGGCGTTCAGGTAAGACAACGCCCCTTCTAAAAGACAAGTGTTATCATAGAGAAGGAATAGTTCTTGGGTCCTGTCAGATGACATAGTTTAACTGTAGGAACCCATAGCATGTCAATTATGCCATTATATATTGGCTAGGCAGAAACCTAAAGATATAGGTGTTCATTCAAATAACCTGGCCCTGTATCACATAAGGTTTATAGGCGATCACTGGCACCCTGAATTTCACCCAGAAGCAGACTAGCAACAAGTGTAGCTTGAGTTCACTTCCCAATCCTCACCAACCAGGTCTGTGTGCTCCTCAATAAGATCACAGAAGAGTAACGTCTATACCACAACCTGAAGCTAAGATTCCCAAGAATATGCCCTTCATGTTGAGCGGCTGAGAAAGAAATAAGAACCAGCATCAGTGCTTTGTAGTAGGCATTGAGTTTACCTGGTAACACTTTATTTATGGCTGTGCCATTATAATAACTGAAGATATATGAAGAGTCACATTAGATAGAGAAATTGGTTTACACTTACTGACCCCCTTCTAACTGTTACTGTCCTTGACATGCCAGAATTATGTTTCTCTTTATTTGAAATACTTACATGAACTCTCACTTGACATCATCGGCTTTTTTACTCTTCCCATATTCTTTGACATGTGTGAATTTCTTTTAGATCTGTAGAAATACTGATGTGTGGTAAATTGTATTGACACCAACTGAAGTACAGGATACAGCAGACTCCAGATATTTAATTTTAGTATCAGAAAGGCCCTACATTTCTGAGAAGTGTGATCAGAATAAAAGATATGTTTAACCCTTGGATAATTACCTCTTTGATTCTTCTCCTTTTCAGAATGCAACAGAATGCTTGATGGAACAAACTTGATTTTTTAATTTTTTTTTGTAAACAAGCAAAAAGGTAACGTGATTTTTAAGTAGAGTTTGGCTGGAAATTTGGTTTTTGTATTGGTTTTCCTCATTGTCAGGAAATTGGATTGGAATACCTTTTTTTCAACTTGCTGTTTTTCAGATGGGTTAGATTTCAGTTCTTATAGTTTTCCGCAAATACAGTGAACTTCACTCACATGCAAATATATGCAAACTAGCTATAGGATGTAAAATTGCATATTATTTGATCTATAAGATAGTTCCATATAGATGCCTTCTCTGTTAATATTCGAAAGGCACTGTACATCTTTTTTGACTTTCACCATGTTCCTGGGATAAATATGATGGACTTGCCCTGTAAAATGATGTTAATGATGCAGGGATAAATGAAAGAGGCCCAATTGGGAGCATCTAAATTGTGAAATGTATTGAGGAAACCACAGACCAATCAGCCTGACATTTTTGTTTACTTTAATCTATAAATTTGAATAGTTTTATGTCACATAAGGAACTAACCTGGGAAAAATACTGGAAAAGATAATCAAGCAGTATATTTGTGAGCATCTAGAAACAAGCAAGACAATTACTAGAAGCCAGCATGGGTTTGTCAAAAACAGATCATGCCTGACAAACCTTATTGCCTTGTTGACAAAATGTATAAGAGAAATGCTCTGGACTTAGATTACTTAGACCTTAGTAAGGCATTCGACAAAGTAGATTACAGTCTACTTCTTCGTGAGACAGAACAATGTGAAATAAACAGTACCATCAGCGGATGGATTCACAATTGGCTGACCATTCACACTCAGTGGGTAGTTCTTAATGGAACTACAACTGCATGGAGGGAACCATGCAGTGTGGTATCCCAAGTGTCTTAGGGATCTGTCTTAGGCCCAGCACTCTTCATCTTCATAAATAACAGGATAACAGTGAACAATTGAGGGAACTAGATATGTCTTGTTCAACAAAGAGAAGGACTCTTCCAGTACTAGAGAGGTTGTCAAAGAGAAGAGGGGGTTGGCCTGTTCTCCAAAGCATCTGAAGGCAGGACAAGAAGTCATGGGTTGAAGATCATTAAAGAGAAATCCAACTTAGAACTAAATAGAAATTTCCTGACAGTGAGAACAATTAATCAGTGAAATAGAGTTTGGATGCTCTATCACTGGAGATTTTAAAGGAGAGATTGGACAGCCATAGGGTTTCCTGCTTGAGAAGGGGGTTGGACTAGAAGACCTCCAAGGTCCTTCCAACCCTATTACTCTATGTACTATATTCTATGTTCATACTAGAAACTAGAGACATTTCTGACACTCAAACATTTTTAATAACCATTATTCTTTCATAACATTGAAAGTACTTTCAAAGAAAGAAAGAAAGAAAGAAAAAGAAAGAAAGAAAGAAAGAAAGAAAGAAAGAAGCAGTTTAGTTCCTTATGTGACATAAAAATATTCAAATGTATAGATTAAAGTTAAAAAAAATACAAGAGACAACAGACAGTGCAAATATGGGATGCATAGCCCACACACACACACACACACACACACACAAACGCACACATACATTCATACAAATATATACACATAATTTTTCTTCTGCTTTTGAAAGCAAAAGAACTATTGTAAGATTAAAGCGAATGAAACTCCCCTGTAGGTGTGATTAAAGGGTTGACTTTATTATTTTCTTGCAATATCAAAATGGTGGAATGCCTGTAGGGACTGGTTATCCTGCTGAGTTTGAGGTGGATTTTTTCCCCCCAAAGCTTAAAACTAGAAAAGAGCTTGTCTATCTTGCTGCTGATATCCCCAGGCTCGTCCGGTTTTACTTCTCTTTGAATGTTCTAAAACAGTATTTTTCATGGAAATAACCTTAATAAAAAAAAGAACTTCAGCAGTGGAAGATTTCATGCTGCTGCAGTTCAAAAAGAGCTGGAAATGACTCCTCTTTCTAAGCAAAACTTTGATAGGCCTGGAGATAAATCATGTCTACCCATCATGACACTACTAAGTTTCTGTCACGCATTAATAGGACATAAGGTTAATATTCTTAATTTTCATCATGCTGAAAGAAGATTGTCCAACATGCCAGAGTCATATCCCTCGTGTCTTTGTTTTAGTGGTTTGCTACTGTGTTTCCCTGAAAATAAGACCCAACCAGGAAATAAGCCCTAGCATGATTTTTCAGGAGGCTCGTAATATAAGCCCCACCCAAAAATAAGCCCCAGTTAAGATAATCAACCAGGCGGATACATTTAGTACCGTATTTTCCCCAAAATAAGACCTAACCGGAAAATAAATCCTAATGCATCTTTTGGAACAAAAATTAATATAAGACCCAGTCTTATTTTTGGGGAAACATGGTAGGCACTAAAGTCATTCTCCATAGAATAGTAATACAAAGCCTATGCTAGTAATGAGCTTGTCAAGGCAACTTTAGAAAAATATATCTCCATAAGTACAATAGTAAAAGTAGTTAAGACTTACCTTTTGGGTTAATTTCACTCCAAATCTTCCTCTATTTTTTTCTTAAGGTTGTTAGGGGAGGATAGCATAGCCCATGGAATTAAAGCAGACCCCTGGAAATGTGTTGTGGTTCAGAAGTCACAAAGATCATAATACTAAATGACTTTCTAACAAAAGACACAGGAAAAATAGATGTGTTAAACTTTCAATCAGTTTGACACATCTATTTGATAACAAATAGGGTTAAATCTTGGGTCTTTGCCCTCCAGTAATGTTATTTTTTATTACCATCTGCTTGCAGCCTCCTCCAATTATTGGAAATGCACACAATCTTTCACTGCAAAATACCATCTCAATTAACAAATAAAGTTGTTTCTGCCTTACAGTCTTTGCATAATATACACTACAATCTGTTGCCAGTCAGTTTTTTGTCTCACCTTGATTCTAGGGCTGGACAGCTTATAGTAACCTCATCTCACTTTCACAATACATGCCAGATGATGGCAAAAGACATACTTTCTTCAGTACTTCTCTTCTATATCCAAAGCCTGCTATTGTAATTGTTTTTGGCATTACATGCTTTGGCTAAAGGTAACTCAGAAGACAATCTGCTTCCACTACCCTGCGTTTCATCTCCAAGATGCAATCTCCATGAATTCTCAAATTGCCTCTTTGCCAACTAAATTTCCTGATTCAATCCTTTCTTTGCAGTTAGGTCTACAGTCCATTTTATCTTAATGTCCTCAATGCAATTTTCTGAGACTATGTTGTGGTTCCTTCCTATTATTGATCAAGGTTGAAAGAAGGTACAAATCTTTCTGGGTCAAGAGACATACTTGGGCTCTGAACGACTTGTCAAAGACTTCACTTCATTTACATTTGAACTTAATTAAAATTAAATGTCATTAATTCGGAGGCTCTTCAGTTCTTCACAGAGGCGCTTCACTTTGTAGAAGGTTCAACTAAATCATCCCTTTGAAGCAAGTCAATGAAGCATCTCTGAGCTCTTCTTCTAACTCGCTAAGCAAATGGAATTCACCTCTCTTGTCAAAAGAGGATTTTGTGCACGCACAGCACATACACAGAAGCCGTTCCCATTATAGTAACATGACTTATCAAAATTCATCAACTCACCGTGACACTTTGTAAAGCTGAAGATACCCAATTCCAGAAAATACTTTGCCTACACAAAGCAGAGCATTACCTCTCTCCAGAGCAAAGCTTTTCATCAAGATGAATGATTGTCATATATCCGGACCTCATTCATATGACTTACTTTCCTTTCGTGCATTTATCACATTCTTCTCGTTAAAGTTTATAACTTTTAATTCCAAATCTCTGGAACTACAGCCAATGTGTTCTCTGGTTTCAGATTGCATTCCAATGTGTTCTCTGACCTCAGATTGCATTCCTTTATTATAGAATTTCCTTGTACCTATGCTGGGAACTAGTTCATTTCCATACTTTGTCCAGTATGCAGTGAATGATAACTTGAAAACACTTCCCTTCATTACATAGGAAAATTGATAAAGCCAGCATGTAAAGATAATTAGGTAGTGCCATGCCAATTTTAACTATTTTTTCTAATGCATGTTATATTTGATACTGAAATAGGGAACTAATTATAAGCTTCTTAAGATTCCTGAGAAAACAAAAGCCTCTGATTCATTGTCATTTTCCATGCAATCAAGTGTCATTTATATGCTGTTTTATAAGCTATTTGTAGTCCAATAGGGAGCTTAAAGCCGTACTCTAACCAGCTATTAATTAAAGTAGGCTTCATAAGGAAACAGCCTTGTCAGTGTTTGCTAAATCAAGAAACCACAAGGCAAAATATAATTAAACTAAAAGAGCCTCTGGAAATATTAGCACATATTGATGGCCATATTTCAATGAGCAATATAAAACCAACACTTCTGGCTTCATTCTATATTCTCAGAGACCTCCAGGCATTCCAAGGCATTCATCAAAATGACAAAAGCAGTGTTGCCCACTTTTATATGTTCAGGTAACATTCAAAAGGGGAAGAACTTGCACTACAATGTTGCAGCATCGCATTTGCACCCTTTGTCTCTCTCTTGAACCTCTCCTGCAATTGCCTCTGCATCATCTTTTCTTCATTTAGGCAAATTTTACCATGCTCGTTCATCTATTGTTCCACTCATCCCTCCCAACATACAGTACTCAATGGAAGGAAAAACTGTGAATCAAGGAGTAAAAAGATGTTTTATTTCCATTAACATATGTATATATGTGCATGGAAACAAGAACACCCCTAGTTTTTTTATTCCTCACCCACAGAGAAAGAAAGGTTATTTTTACCTCCATCTCCAAAGCTTGCCTGGAATTTATCATCTATCATCTACCTATCTACTTAAACACTTTCCCATTCATTTTCATTATTGTGTTGGAAGCATCTAGACAGCTCACAGAAAACAAGTTTCAATGAATATAATTCTTAATTATTTTTCCCCACAAAATTGTAGTAGTAGTAATAGTTATGGCAGTGGTAGACATTTTCATAATCCAAGAATAATGCATTAGAAATAAAAGAAGTCTTATCCAAATATTATTAAAATCAGAATGCATTACTTAAATTCTTATTGCACTCAAATTAATTCAAGATTAATCCTTTGGCTTAGAATGTGCAGAACTAATTGGATAAAAATCAAGTTCTGACTTTCTTCAAATATATGGAGTGCAACTCTAATTTTTACTGTCAGTCTTGGTAGAAGAGGAAAAAAGCAAAAACAAAAGCTGGTCCATTTATTGAGGAAGAAGGAGAAAGAGGAAGAGGAGGAGGAGGAGGAGGAGGAGGAGGAGGAGGAGGAGGAGAAGAGAAAGAAGAAATAATCTGTCTACTGTTCTTGCACAGTAGGCAGGTGGCAGAAGAATAAGAATATTGACATTGATGTTTCAAAAATTCATTGAGGCTGAAATCTCATAAAACTTTCCTCAGAGTGAGTCTACTGAGCTCCATGGGACTTACTTAGTAGACATATGTATATGATAGCTTCACTGTTTGACTTTGGATGAATTGTGCTGAATCTTTCAAGAACAGAGACTTTGCTAAGATCTCTAGAGCTAGAGAGGGATGTAAAAAAACTGCATATTTTTAAAAAAACCAACAGTTCTCGCTGAATCCAGCACTGAAATTTTTCCGCAAAGAAGTAAATTTGCTTTGATTTTCTCTTCTACATATTATAGAAACACATCTTTTAATAATTTAGAATACACCCTTAAATCTATCCCATGCATATTGCAGTGAGTTCTGTGACAACTTGGAAAGTTTTTTTTTTTTTTTTTGCTTTTCAGTTCCTGAACTTAGTTCGTATAAAACTTGAAAACAAAAGTACATCATACCCTTTTCTCCCAAAATTGAAAAGTAAAGAGATCTTTTGGATTTGGAATTCTTTCATATATCATAGGTTATTTCTCAATATCACCAAACCATTCAAAGCTTTTTCTGCAACAATGATGCACTTCAGTTCACCTTGTCAGCTGTACAATAGTGTATAAGATTTTAATGGTGAAGCCCACTTAAATATTGTGACTAGGAAGCAAAAAACGTTCAAGTGAACCCTGGAATGAAAAAAAAAATTATTTGAACCACTCAAAGCTTTTAGTGAGAACGCAAAAGGGGGTTTCGTTCTCCACCTGGATCCAGTATCAAAAGTATGCCTATTCTGTGGAGAGAAGGCATTAAATTAGTTTCAAGAATGAAATATATGTTAGAATTGATATAAATAATATGGCACAGTGCAAATCTTGGTCACAATGCCCCAGTATCCTGGTTGGACTCATTTTGATAGAATAAAAATTTAAAGAGATTGAAAGAACCGGCCTCTCAGATAGGAGGGGAATGTGCTATTGGAGTTTTGTTTTTGATGTTGGAGAAGGAAGCCTAAGAATATCCAGACACTTCAGGGATAGTTTCTCAAATGCCTAAGAGAAGTCCAAACACAGATATGATGGCAGTGATACTCAGTGACTCCTGTTTTTCATCAACGGATATTTGAAAGCATAACTATGATGACTAATATTACTAGCCCTCTGTTCCCTCATATCCATTAATTTATCTCACATTCAAGTTGACTTTCAGCCTTGAAGCTCTTTGTGTGACTTTAAGCCAGTTATTTTCTACCTATCTCATAAGTTTAGGTTTTAAGAATAAAATAAAGGGATATTCCCATATAATCCATTCGCGCTCTTGGATGAAAATCATAGTATTTGATATCTAACAAATCTCTTCCTCCTCCTCCAACTGTGAACTGGGAATCAGCCAAACCTTTGGATAGAGGTATACAAAATTTGAATTGAAAATGAGCCACAATCTTCATGAAGGTATATCCTTGTCTATTACATGCAATTGTACACTATATTAAATGTTAATTTTACATCAGTAGAAATAATCGTAGGTATCAAGATTTGATAAGTGACTAAATTCAATCCTCCTCCTCAATCTAGGAAATGGTCTTTAAATTCCTTTCTAGCATCTTTTTTTTTCTTTTCTGGGATATTCATACTAGAAATTTGTAAAATGTCTCCAAGAGAGATACTTTAGTTACAGTTTTAAATGCTGTCTTAGATGAATTTAATAATGCATGTTATCAAAAGACGTTGAGACTCTAGAAAGAGTACAGAGAAGAGCAACAAAGATGATTAGGGGACTGGAGGCTAAAGCATATAAGGAACGGCTGCTGGAATTGGGTATGTTTAGTTTAATGAAGAGAAGGACAAGGTGGGACATGATAGCAGTGTTCCAATATGTCAGGGGCTGCCACAAAGAAGAGGGAGTCAAGCTATTTTCCAAGGCGCCTGAAGGCAGGACAAGAAGCAACGGATGGAAACTAATCAAGGAGAGAAGCAACCTAGAACTAAGGAGAAACTTCCTGACAGTTAGAACAATTAACCAGTGGAACAACCTGCCTCCAGAAGTGGTGAATGCTCCAACACTGGAAGTTTTTAAGAAGAGACTGGATAGCCATTTTTCTGAAATGGTATAGAGTTTCCTGCCTGAGTAGGGGGTTGGACTAGATAACCTCCAAGGTCCCTTCCAACTTCTTCTTCTTCTTCTTCTTCTTCTTCTTCTTCTTCTTCTTCTTCTTCTTCTTCTTCTTCTTCTTCTTCTTCTTCTTCTTCTTCTTCTTCTTCTTCTTCTTCTTCTTCTTCTTCTTCTTCTTCTTATTATTATTATTATTATTATTATTATTATTATTATTATTATTATTATTATTATTATTATTATTATTATTATTATTATTATTATTATTATTATTATTATTATTATCATTCCATCATTGTTTACATTTGAAGATTCTCAGGGGGCTAAAGCACTGCTTTCCCCTGGAGAAAAGGGAGGCCACAAATACACAATAAATTTCTCCAAGAATAGGGGTATATTGATTCATATGAGTCAGTAATTTCTAAACTAACTAGCAGTGGTACTCCAGATTTTCTGAGTGGAATATTTACCATATGCAAGAATTGCACCCTATGTCAATGCTATGAAATGTAGGAAAGTATTTGCAAGCAGAGTCAATTAATTTCCAATTCAACTATGTTCCCAGCATTTCCTCTGTTATATGATAGTTTGCTGTTGGTGAGAACTCTATCTTCCCAGGTCCTCAAAACTCCTTTCCTGAGATACTACGGACTTTATACATAAGCACTATGGTACTCAAAAGTACCATGAACTTTTCAGTCATTTGGAAGGCTTCATCCTTGCATGGTGGATGAAAACAAGCATGAGGGAAAACCCATGATTCTTATGGTTCCCCCCCCCCCCAAAAAAATAATATACTTTGAGTTGTGTGTATTTTGACTATATAATATTGGAAGTAATAATTATAGTGGTGAATTTATTTTAGCCTCTGACTGTCTATCCTCTTTGTCTGTCTCTCTCTCTCTCTGTCTGTTTGTCTGTCTATCTATCTATCCTCTCATCTCTATCTTTCTATCTATCATTGCCCAGCCTTATTAACTGTATGCAAAATATGCTTAAACACACAAGGTTGTACTAATACAATGTTTCTGTAGCAAATATGATTGATGGTGTTGTTGCCAAGGAAACTACTAAATATTACCATGGTGACAAAGGGAATAGTACTTTTTATTCACATTTGCACATTCCATTTTTTTTTTTTAGAAAAGTCAAATATAGAACTCCTGTTGTGATTATAATATTAATTAGCAACTACTTCATTTGGGACAATCATTCTCTTTCAGGCCAACCTATTGCACAAAATTGTTGCTGTGGTGAAACATTGCAGGTGTGAGTGTACTAAATACTAAATAAGGGACAGAGGTTTTTCAGAACATTTTAGCTTCCTAAATGATACAGTGATATTATTTGAGTTCTGTGATAAACTCTTTGGAAACTATATATAAGATGGAACAATGTGAAGACTTAGCCAAGATTCACAAACACAAGACTTTTGGTGTATATATGCAAGCAACAATGAACTGTATTTATTTTGGGTCAGATCCCAGATATCTTAAGCCTTCCCATGAATAGTCCATGAAAAGTTTAGTTTTAAATATTTTTCCTCAGAACACCAGCATGCTATTATACTTGTTGTTCCACATGTTGACAGCAGTGAGAATACTTTATGTGCAAAAATGGAAAAACACACTAATTCCAATAATGAATGAATAACTGGAAAAACTGATGGAACTAGCAGAAATGGCAAAATTAACTGCTTTAATCAAAGAAAAGAATATGTGTCTCACTGGTGAGCAACCAAGCTAGTCTATTCATTAGCTGCACACCCAGAAACTTGATGATGATGATGATGATGATACTAATAATACTAATACTAATACTACTACTACTAATAATAACAACAATAATAATAAAGTTGGAAGGGACCTTGGAGGTCATCTAGTCCAACCCCCTGCTCAGGCAGGAAACCCTATACCATTTCAGACAAATGGCTGTCCAGTCTCTTCTTAAAAACTTCCAGTGTTGGAGCATTCACCCCTTCTGGAGGTAGGTTGTTCCACTGATTAATTGTTGTCAGGAAATTTCTCCTTAGTTCTAGGTTGCTTCTCTCCTTGATTAGTTTCCATCTGTTGCTTCTTGTCCTGCCTTCAGATGCTTTGGAGAATAGCTTGACTCCCTCTTCTTTGTGGCAACCCCTGAGATATTGGAACACTGCTATCGTGTCACCCCTCGTCCTTCTCTTCATTAGACTAGACATACCCAATTCCAGCAACCGTTCCTTATATGTTTTAGCCTCCAATCCCCTAATCATCTTTGTTGCTGTTCTCTGTACTCTTCCTAGAGTCTCAACATCTTTTTTACATCATGGTGACCAAAACTGGATGCAGTATTCCAAGTGTGGCCTTAGCAAGGCATTGTAAAATGGTATTAACACTTCACATGATCTTGATTCTATCCCTCTGTTAATGCAGCTTAGCATTGTGTTGGCTTTTTTGGCAGCTGCAGCACACTGCTGGCTCATATTTAAGTGATTGTCCACTAGGACTCCGAGATCCCTCTCACAGTTACTACTATGATGCTGCTAACCATTTCAATTGTGATCTTTTAAAAAAATGTATAGGCAGGAGCCATAACAGAATAACATAATTCATAGGGTTCTTCTGGTCCAAACACCTGCTCAAGCGGGAGACCCTATATTATTTCAGACAAGTGGTTGTACATTTTTTTTTTCTTAAAAACCTCCAGTGATAGAGCACCCATGTAAGCCATTCCATTGATTAATTTTCAGGAAATTTCTCCTTAGTTCTAGATTGATTTCTCGTTCATAAGTTTCCATCTGTTATTTCTCGTCTTACCCTCAGGTACTTTGGAGTATAGGTTATCCCCCTCTTCTTTGTGGTAGCTTCTCAAATACTGGAAGACTACTATCATGTCACCCCTATTACTTCTCTTTGTTGGACTAGACATATCCAGTTCCTGCAACTGTTCATCATATGTTTTAGCCTATGGCCCTCTGATCATCTTTGTTTCTCTTCGCTGCACTTTTTCTAGGGTCTCAGCATCTTTTTTGAATTGTGGTGAGCAGAACTGGGTGCAGTATTCCAAGTGTGGTCTTAGCAAAGTAGCATATAATAATATTAATGCTTCACGTAATCTTGATACTATTCCTCTGCATTGGCTTTTTCATGTTTATCAACTCCTGGAAAAGAACAGTGGCAAAACTGGAAGCATATACACACTGGTTATATTTATATATTTCCCCAGCAATGTCAGTTTCCATGGATCTGATGTAAAAAGGACAGCTCAGACAATGAGAAAATATCAGATGTTTATGGTTTCTGACAATGAACAAAGATCTTTTGTGGCTATACCTGTTTCTCTTATATGACTTTGGAAATTGTATGTCACAGTCCT
The DNA here is from genome assembly GCA_023970755.1 of Azemiops feae. Lineage (NCBI taxonomy): Eukaryota > Metazoa > Chordata > Lepidosauria > Squamata > Viperidae > Azemiops > Azemiops feae. The sequence continues at coordinate 781,262 of JALGBA010000679.1, forward strand.
TTATTAGTTATAGCTTCAATGATTTTTTTTTTTTCATTTCCCAGTAGCATTGTGCATAGAAAATATCTAGGGTATCCAGATGGTAATAATGCACTGCAGCAAGCAAGCAACTAGTTTTTGGTATCTTCTCTTATTAGCTAATCACCTTCAATACATTTGCTGTTTACTATGAAAGTAATTGTATATACAATTCTCTTTATATTTTGTCTTCCTCTTTATATTTATTGGCCTTTTGGTAATATTAGCATGGATTTATGCTGTTGTCACTTGTACAGGGCCAATGACATTTTCAAAATTTGAGAACAAAAAGCTTTCCACCTACTATGGGTGATTAATGAAACAAAAGACAAAAGGTCTAAGGGATGTTGCACAAAAATGACAGAAATACTGGTTCTGCTTAGGATGTTTAATAATGAATTATTGCCTTAATAATACTAAATAATTTTTTTATTTTAAAAAAGCTCTCCTGTTATGACAGATTAGCTAAAAGGAACTGTCATAAATATACTTTCCATCATTTCACCGGGCCATGTATTTAGCCACAGCAACAGCACATAAAATAGAAATCACACATCAAATAGCTTTGGGGAAAAAATATTGTGGATGAATATATCTGTCTTCCACTATGCATACACTTTGCAATTTGAACAGGTGTACTAGTTTTCACTGAGTGGGTGTACAAGGCTAGTAGCTTTAAAAAGGACAAGCTAGAGAGGAGAGTTTTATTTGTGGGATTTATTAATGTATATATTTGTTTATTTTCTTTTATTTTCTCCTGAAAGTATATTTATATCCCGTTTTCTCCACTATGAAATTAACTGTAGGCACAGAATACAGAAGAGGATGATCAACACAAGAGAAGTAGGTTGAAATAGTTTGGACCAGAAATTGACTGAGGCCTGATTTGCCAAACAAATATACGAAGGAAGAGTGAATGGATCGGAGCTGATTAGAGGTGGAAAGCAATATATGAGTGCATAAGATGGAAGAAGAGTAGCTCGCATAAATAGAAAAGTATGGGAGGGTATAGTGTCAAGTAGATTTAGATAGACTTTTCTGTGTCCTTATCACCTGCCTGGAATATCTATCTGCCTGGAATATCTGTGATTTGCATAATATCATTCCATACACAGCTACTGTAGTGTACAAAATCTTCTGAAATACATTAGGATAATTATTCTAATATTACCACATACTCTGACTACTACAGTTCTGACTGCCTTCTGCTAAAAGTTGGGTTACAATGCATCTGATAGATTTATCCAGAAGCTAACATAATTTACCTATATGTAATGGTCTGTGGATATAGAAAAGATACTGGAAATACCAGAAAAGTGGTTAAAAAAAATACTCTTCCAGGAAACCGAAGTCATTTGTGGATCTGGGTTACCATCTTTTTCACACTTTCTCTTCTGATGTATATTTTGAAATATGTGTTAATTAAAAAAAATATTTTAAAAGGTACTTTCACTTTTCCTTCTTTCTCCCCTATTTTATCCTTTGAGAAAACAACACTTAGTGTTTATTTATGTTTAATGGACATGGTGTTATTCATAAGAGTTAATTTCCATTATAGGGTACTGCTTCCTTGAACATTCAAGTTATTGGTTAAATTTAAGTTTCAAGAAGTTTAATTTGGAAGGTGGGGAGGTGAGGTGAGGTGAGGGGTTGCTTGACCTGTCTGACATCTACTACTTTTTAATTTTTCTAAATAACTTTAGATTTATGCATCTGCAGGGCAAGTATGAAAAAGAGGTAGAAGCAGTATTTTTTTTTTTAAAAAAGTACTGCACCATCCCAATACAAATACACACATTGCAGTTTCCACTTCATTAAGTCTCTAGTTTTGAATCTGGATTTTTGCAATCCAAAATTTAATTAAATCTATAATTTCTACCTTTCTCAGGTCTTTATAAGGCTCTGCTGGAAATTCTGGAACAGTGAAATTGCAGGGAATGGCTACAGATTAAGGGGTTAACTCTGCCTGTTATTTCTCTATGGAATTGCTAATCTCAAATCACTTTTCTCTGCTTTACCTCCTGGTGCACACATAGGGAAAAAACATGCTCTCTGACTCTTCAGGCAGCATATACTAAGCTTTGCCAATTTTTAAAATGCATTTCTTTCCAATAATGTATTTCATTCTTATTCTTAATCTGCATTTCCTTCTGGTAGGTGGTATGTTCTAGGGTTTGCTTATCCTTATAACATATTTCCTTAAATAAATATCCTTTTATGTTAAAATTATCAGAATTATTTTATTGCTTTCATTGCTCAGAAGACAGGAAACAGTATCTGACCAGGTACTAGCCAATCAACCAGACATTATAGCGGTTGACAAGAATCAGAAGACAGCAGTTATGATAGATGGCGTGGTGCCATGTGAAAGTAACATCAGGAAGAAGGAAAAGCTGCAGAAGCCTTATAAAGCCTTAGTAAGACAACACTTAGAATACTGCATCCAGTTTTGGTCACCACAATATAAACAAGATGTTGAGACTCTGGAAAGAGTGCAGAAAAGAACAACAATGTTGATTATAGGGCTGGAGGCTAAATGATATGAAGAACAGTTGCAGAAATTGGGTATGTCTAAACAAGTGAAAAGAAGGACTAGGGGAGACATGATAGCAGTGTTCCAATATTTGTGTGGCTGCCACAAAGAAGAGGGAATTAACCTATTTTCCAAAACACCAGAAGGTAAGACAAGAAAGACTTGATGGAAATTAATCAAGGAGAGAACCAACCTAGAACTAAGTAAAATATTCCTAACAGTGAGAACAATTAACCAGCTTGCATTCAGATGCATTCAGGTGCTCCATCACTGGAGGCTTTTAAGAAGAGTCTGGAATGGTATAGGGTCTCCTGCTTAAGCAGGGGGTTGGACTAGAAGACCTCCAAGTTCCCTTCCAACTCTGTTGTTCTGTTATTCAGTTACGTACCCATGCCTGAAGGAGGATGTGTGTGTGTGTGTGTGTGTGTGTGTGTGAGAGAGAGAGATAGAGATAGACTACTGTAGCAAGTAATTGCCTTTGTGTGCTTTTCCATGGTATAAACAACATTTTTTTTTTGCAATTTTTAATTTCCTTTCCCCGTAAAATTATTTATTCTAAGCCTTTACCTGAGATGTGACAGGAAAAATCACACCCACTTATGCCTAATATAGAGTGAATTCTACATGAAACATTATGAGCAGAGTGCAGTGATTTTGCCCAGAGATGCCTGCTTAGTATATTTATTTCATTCTTAAACTACACAATTAAGGGAAAAGAAAAAAAAAACCCTGAGCAAAAGCAGAATATCCAATTTTGCAAAACACATGGATATCCTGGCTTTGCTGGCGATATACTTCAATGCATGTTTTGTATGCAAGCTCCTATAGAAAGTTTCATGATGGCATCATTCAAGACTGCAACTCTTGGAAACAGAGAAGATACAATAGTCCATAACGTAACAGCAACATTGTTTGTTTTGAGCTCTAGGTTTTGTTCACATGCTTCTCTTTCCACACAGATGTTACTCCTTGGATGTGTGGGACGATAATACTTATATAACTAAACACGAGAACATAAAACAGAATCTGAAGTTAAATAGGGAAAGAGGAAATGGAATACAAATAGAGAGTGGGGAAATCTCTCTGAATAAACTTTTATGGTGCAATATCCTTGTTCATTCTGATGCTGAATTTTCTTAATTTGCAACCAGTTGTGATTTGTATGAAGTTTGTACATTTTCTATTATACTGAGTTATGTCTCGGGACTAATCTGTAAAAATCTGCAAAGCTCCAATTTCTTGTTATATGGTTGTGACTTCAATTTTGTTGATAATGTTACACTGTATTTTAAATTTGGTTATCTTATATCAGGTGCACGCACTCTTCATTAAGAGTGCGTGCACCTGATAAATTCATTATATATCATTAAGATCATTAAGAGAATGTTCTTATCAAATACCATTGTTTATTTACTGAATGCCATTAAAAAAAACCTCTTCTAGCTACTGTAATACTATGTTTAATACTAATGCTATAAAATGAGTCTGCCTGCTTCTTAATGCAATAATATTCATGTTTGCAGAAGATCCAAACTATATCATTGTTCAAATATCTGATTGTATAGAAAACAAATATGTATAAAACCAATTAATCTGTAAAATGTGGAATCATCGAACACTTAGAAGGAAGTCCCAACCAAAATAAAGTTCAGCATTTTAAATAATCAGATGGGTCAATACTTCTTATTCAATGTTGTAAAAAAATAATTTAAATTATAATAATTTGAACATAGGGTGATTATGTGAAGAAAAATGAATAGGATAAATTGAAATGTGCATTTGTCTTTGGGGCACTCAGGATAAAAAGTCCCTGGCACCGCATATGTATATTAAATTCAATTATTTCTCAAGAAGATTTACATTTCTCAGCACTCCTTCACCTAGCACAGGGGTGTCAAACTGGCAGCCTGTGCGGCATGTGTGTCATGTGCCGGCCACACCCGCCCCAGCTCCGCAAAGGCAAAAAATGTCACGATACATCATGATACATCATGAGACATCATGAGACATGATTGAGTTTGATACCCATGATCTAGTGTGTTATCATTATATATAATTAAATAGCATGTGCTTCAATATATCATGTTCACCAAAGGTACATATTCTTATTATCCTAAGACTTATGTGAATGTTTGGCTCTTCTTACTTAAGGAATTAGAAATAAATAAAAATGCTTTTTAAAAAGGTTTATTTTACATAATATGGAATATCTCCAAACAGATCTAAAATCTAATCTTCTTCATCATCCATATACTCAACTGAAGTATGAAATAATGTTTTGTGTACAGCTTTTTAAAAGGAAAACAGCAATTAAAATAATATGCTATTCAGTTCCCATCTTTACTTTTTGATGGAAGATGGTTTGACAAAGGTTGCTTCTTGTGCTCAGGTAAGGAATTCTCCTGTATTTAACCTTTATGTGAACAGGTTGAAGAGCTGTGGTGGCACAGTGGTTAGAATGCAGTATTGCAGGCTTATGCTGCTGATTGCCAGGAGTTCGATCCTAACTGCTCATGGTTGACTCAGCATTCCATCCTTCCAAGGTTGGTAAAATGAGGACCCAGATTATTGGGGGCAATATGCTGACTCTGTAACCTGCTTAGAGAGTTCTGTAAACCACTATGAAGCAGTATATGAACCTAAGTGCCATAGCTATTGCTCTTATAATATCAGAATGTAAATAAACTGTTTTATTGGGTTTGATTGATTTAAAAAGGAGAAATAAAAGACCCTGCTTGGATCGTTTCTGAACATCTGTGATGACAGATGAATGAGTCCCAAGCCACATCAGCTGTATTGTTTGAAGTTCCCAGTAGAGACCATTTTCCAATACAAATTATGTGGCAAAATAATAATGGGAGTGCTTTAAATGCAGTCACTGACATTTTTCTGTCAAATTAATTGTGATATGATCTTGATTCAGAAAGTTAAAATGTATTTGCAAGTGTAGAGCTGTACGTGCTCAGATAGGGCAGAGTTTCTACTTGGAAAAAGAAAATAAAAAAAAAACCAAAATAAAATAAAATAAAATAAAGGAAGCTGGGAGACCATGCTTCGTTTTGACACAAAGAATTGTTTTGGTGTATGTGGGAGGGGAATGATTGAAATCACTGGTGCAAAAGAGACTGCAATCTTTGAGGTGTTACATTCCATAATACTCTGAAAAAGCAGCTAAAGGTGTCGTGTGGCATTAGGAACTCACAGTGAGAAAGCAAACCGAGTCACTTAAGGAAAACTAAAAGTATCAGCATTTCTTTAGATACCACAGAAAGAGATACATGGCATTAAATTGGAAAAGAAAAATGGGAACGTCAACATTTACCTTACTTGGCAATTCTACTTGCCAACAATAAAAGCTTCAAAGATATGAGGCCTCTTTTATTTCACTCCAATACTAATTGCCTTGCCATCTAAACTGGCTTTTACCTCCAGCAGCATTAGTGTAGGCTTTCCTTGGCTTTCTGTTATTTCAATCCAAGTGATTTTTAAAAGCTCTTGGGATCTCGGGGAAATAGTGGGCAGTACTCACAGTACTCACCTTTTTATTGAAATCATAATTACTCCCAATTCCTAGAGATATGTCAAAACAGAAACTTGTAAGTTCACTTGAAAATCTACTTTAAGATAAAGTATGTCACTAATCTTAGTGATTTTTTTTTTAGAAAAATATTTGGGAATATGCACATTATATGTCTGAAAGATGGGTGTAAAATGTTATATGTTTTATTGAAACCCTTTGAAGAGCTCTCAATTTTTATTTTGGAAGAAGTCTACAGAAATCTCTATATAAGCTCTGTATTTCCCTCACATTTTCTGTTTGGGAGTCGGAGTCTTCATTTTATTCTGTCTTGAAGCATTTAATTTGTTTGAGTCAAGCATGTATAGTTCACATTCGTTGCTTTAGGTATGAGAACATATTATTAGAGAAGATCTGATTATTTTGATAGCAATAAGAATAGGATTGAGTACAGAAAGATGGCTAACAAAGGCTGAAATTTATAAGATGCTCCATGTAGGTCATCAGCCTATCTTCAGAGGATGGGAAATTATGATAGACTGAAAGCAGTTTTAAGATTTCTTTATTTTTGTTCTCAAGAGTCAAAGAGAGACCTTCATCTTAAAATGAGGAAAGATTACATTTCTTCTTAAAAAAAAAGCAGAGTAAATTGTGCACTGTAAAATTTGGGAATTACTGAATCACATAGTACAAGATAGTCCTCGACTTACAAACACAACTGAGCCCAAAATTTCTGTTGCTACGTGAGACATTTGTTAAGTAGGTTTTGCCCCATTTTACAACCTTTCTTGCCGCAGTTGTTAAATGAATCACTGCAGTTGTTAAGTTAGCAACCCAGTTGTTAAGAGGACCTGGCTTCCCCTTGTCAGAAGGTTGCCAAGGACATTGCAGCCATCATAGATATGATGGGGATGCTGCAATGGTCGTAAGTGTGAAAAATGGTCATAAGTCACACTAAGTGCCATTTTAACTTTAAATGGTCATTAAACAAACTGTTGTAAGTTGAGCACTACCTGTACAAAGGAATTTTCAACATATGGAATTTTTTTATTTTATTTTTTTAAAAATCATTTTTAAAATGATTTCCTTTCTCTCTTTTTGAGGGAATTTTGTTTTGTAACTATTGTATAACTTTATCTGAACAGTGTCTTAATACCATCAATATTCTCTCCTTTCAGGCAATGCATGTATGAAAGAAATGGTGGGACATTTTTCTTTGTTGGTTTCAGAAACTTAACAACCCAACCCAATTTTACATTATAATCTCGGAGGATGAGGAAGATGAATCCAAGTGGGTAAAAGCTGTTTTCCTCAATCCATGGTCCCTTATTTTGTCAATAGCTTTAGTAGGAGGAAGCTAACTTGTTTTTCCTGCATTATCAATTGTCAAGCCAGTGTGAAAGGTGGGCTCTATACAGTAGACTTGGTTGGGGAGTTTAAGAGACATCTCTTGTTTTGAGCCCTTTCTAGGTTCTGTTGTTACTTGTCAGGTCCCAAGGAAGTGAAAGAAAGAAAGAAAGAAAGAAAGAAAGAAAGAAAGAAAGAAAGAAAGAAAGAAAGAAAGAAAGAAAGAAAGAAAGAAAGAAAGAAAGAAAGAAAGAAAGAAAGAAAGAAAGAAAGAAAGAGAATAGTGATTGGAATATAATTGATTAAGCTTCTTCTGAACTTGATTGGAAGTAAGTAATCAAACATAAGCTAACTCCCTGACTATGTTGCTGAAAAATGAGAAGAAGTTTCAGAGAAACTTTAGAATTGATCTGGGTCACCTACAGTATAAGTTTCCAAAGTGGCCCATTTCAGTGAGAACTAAAGGCTTAATCCAGTATGGATGCACACTTAGCTCTCTGTGATTCAGTACAATGTCTCTGAACTCATTTCATTGATCGTTTGTGATTTGTGTGAAGTTTGTATTTCATCTATTATACTGAGCTATGTCTCAGGACTAATCTGTAAACTCTAAACTCCAATAATATATGGTTGTGATTTCAATTTTGCTGATAATATTGAAAGGAATTTTAAACTCAGCCATCATATATCAGGTGCACACATTCTTCATTAAGATAATGACCTTGTCAAATACCACTGTTTTACTGAATGTCATTTTTAAAAAAACCTCATCTGGCTATTTTTAATACTATGCTTAATATTAATACTACAAAATGCAATATCTTTTTAATGAAATAATGGTTGCTGGAATTGGGTATGTCTAGGGGTAACATGATAGCAGTGTTCCAATATCTAAGGGGCTGCCACAAAGAAGAGGGAGTCAAGTTATTCTCCAAAGCACCTGAAGGCAAGACAAGAAGCAATGGATGGAAACTAACCAAAGAGAGAAGCAACCTAGAACTAAGGAGAAATTTCCTGACAGTTAGAACAATTAATCAGTGGAGCAACTTGCCTCCAGAGGTTGTGAATGCTCCAACACTGGAAGTTTTTAAGAAGAGATTGGACAACCATTTGTCTGAAATGGTATAGGGTTTCCTGCCTGAGCAGGGGGTTGGACTAGAAGACCTCCAAGGTCCCTTCCAACTCTGTTATTCTAAATCAATATTCAGTTTTCGGAAGATGCTTATGGAAAAATAATCTAAACAGTATCATTGTTCAAATATCTGATTGCACAGAAAACAAAACTATGTAAAAGCAATTAAACTATAACTTGTGGAATCATCAAATACTTTGAAGGAAAATAAAGTTCAGTATTTGAAATGATCAAATGGATCAATGTATTTTATTCAAGGTATTAAAATGAATAATTTAGTCTACAATTTGAACATTGGATGATTCTGTGAAAATAAAATGAATAGGATGAAATAAAATGAATATTTGCCATTGGACCACTTAGTATAAATGGTTCTTGGTATCACATATATTAGACTCATTTATTTCTCAAAAATATTTATATTTCTCAGTACTCCTTCATCTAGTGTGTTACCATTATATATAATTAAATAGCATGTACTTCAATTTGTCATGTTCACCAAAGGTACATATTCTTATTACTTTAAGACTTTCAAAAGTTGTGGGTGCTCCATCACTGGAGGTTTTTAGGAAGGGACTGGAAGGGACTGGCATTATCACCATTTCCAGGCTGATTTTGGACCATTTGGGGTGTATTTCTAAGAGGTTTCAGAATGGGTTGAATATGAATGGGAAGTTTATGAGGTGCTCCCTAATCTTAAATGTCATCCTTATTCCCCCAGCAACATGGAATTGCCATCCCCAAATGGCAATTTTAATATTTTTGCTACTATTTTCACAAAACATACCAAAAAATTGTCCTGCCTCCCTCTCTCCCTCTCTCCCTCCCTCCCTCCCCCTCTCTCTCACTCACACAGACACACACAAACCCACACATTAGATATTTTACTCTCAGGAAAAGCTTGAAGCAGTACTTAAGTACTGTGGCATTCACAGAAAGTTTGTCTCATGAATGAAGGCAAAGATTTGCCTCACATTGTGAGATCTCACACACTTATAGTGTAAAAATATGTTAATAGGCACAAGCACTATAACACATGTTACAAACTAAAAGTTGAAATCCTTATTTGCGCAGGATTATGTCATGGAGATATCTGATTTGATTCTGTATATATTTCTTTTCTGTTTGAGGAAGGAATATTATAATCTCTCCTGAGGTCTTGGCATTCCACTAAGAAGGACCAGAATACTTAGCTTCCTTTCCCCCTAATTTAGAACCCATCAGTAAGTGTTGGCAACCTAAATTATTCTTCCCAATGTACATTATGTTATGCTTCAGAAGCACTTGGGAAGTCAAGCTGTAGTGGCTTTTGAACACTTCGCTATTTGCATTCTACACACTGTCAGTGCAAGTGGGAAATAAGAGGAGCTGAAAATTGTATCAGTTTGCAATCAGCTTCATGTTCTATTCAAATGTGCAGAGGTTTTCTGTCATTTCTTCCAAGACTCAGTCATGCAGAAGAAATGTAGAAAAAATGCTATGCAATTACTTTTCATATCTAGCTTTTGAAGCTGTTACTGATGGGGTGATTGCTGTGGATTTTCTTTAAAATCCTTGCTGGAGTAGACAACATACTGTTCCTCCTGTTGCCCAAACGCTTGTTGAAAAGGCCACATGACATGCATGCAAACAAGGCCTAAAAATGTGTTTACTCTTAGTTCAGATTGCCAGCTTGTTATTTTTAGGAAATGCTACTCGACAAGAGATGTCTATGTAGCTGCCATACATGGCAGTATTAGAGAAAATTGTTTCTCATTATTTGTCATCTTTTGTTTTCTTTTATTTATTTCTATTTATTTGTTTGTTTTTATTTAACCTTTTCAGAAATCAAGCCTTGAAGTTGAAGGGAGAATGATGTACTTAATATCTAACCTTTTTTTTCCCCCTGTGAATCTTTTTATGTTTGAAAGTGGAATTTTAAAAAAATAAACTGTTTAGAAATTACAGAATGCTGTATGTTAAGTGGCACCTGATGGTGGGAGTATGCTACTACTGTGCAAGGGAGCTTGCACTGGCTATCAGTTGGTTTCCAGGTTTAAAGGGGTAGTTTTGACCTACTAACCTTCTATGGCTTGGATACCTGAAGGATCACTTTGTGTGTGTGTTTGTGTTCAAGTCAGTGTTGACTCCTGGCAACTGCCTGGACTAGTCCCTGCAGTTTTGTTGGCAACAGTTTTGGAAGTAATTTGTCATTGCCTCCTTCCTAGGACTGAGAGAGAGTGATTGAGCCAAGGTCATCCAGCTGTCTTTGTGCCTAAAGTAGAAGCAGGACTCATCATTTCTTGGTTTCTAGCCAGATGTCTTAACCATTATACTAGACTGATTCTTGCAGGGCCATTTATTTCAATCTAAATTTGCCCAACAGGGAGAAATTGCTCTTTGTTTTGAGCAGTTTGGGGTAAATGAGATTTGCTGAAGATAGGAAGTGTTGCTTTTCAGTCTCCTAGGAGTGATCAGACTGGTCTCTCTCCCCCACCTTTGCAATTAGGAGGAAGATGAAAATTGAACTGTTTTGGACCGTATTTTAACTAGCTAGGGAGTATTACCCATCTTTCATCTTTGTTTATACCATATGGGAATTATTGTATGTTGTATATTTATTACTTACTATTACATCTACCTTTATTTGCTTGGTTGTTTTGTTTTTAAACTGTTTTAATTCTAAATCTATCTATCTATCTATCTATCTATCTATCTATCTATCTATCTATCTATCTATCTATCTATCTATCGTGTATCTATCTATCTATCTATCTATCTATCTATCTATCTATCTATCTATCTATCTATCTATCTATCTATCTATCTATCTATCTATCTATCTATCTATCTATCTATCTATCTATCTATCTATCTATCATCTAGTATCTATTAATGGGGGACTCACAGTAGTAATGGGGGACTTTAATTACCCTGACATCAACTGGGAGACAAACTCTGCATCAAGTGGAAGATCAAACAGATTCCTGACAAACCTAGCAGAGAACTTTGTCTCCCAAAAAGTAGAGAAGGGAACTAGGGGATTAGTCATATTGGATCTAATCCTCACTAACAGAGATGAAATGATAGAAGGTGTTGAAGCCACAGGAACTTTGGGGGGAAGTGATCATGCAATATTGAAATTCAACCTTCTGGAAGCACAAGCAATAGAACACAGTCAAACTAGAGTCTTGGACTTCAAGAGAGATAATTTCAATAAACTTAGAGAGAGCTTGGGAAGGATTCCATGGATGAGAATCCTCAAGGGGAAAACAACTCAAGAAGCTTGGGAAATTTTGAAAAGTGAGATAATAAAAGCCCAGTCTAGCACAATACCAACAAAGAAGAAAAATAACAGCTCTCAAAAGAAACCAGCATGGCTGCATAAAGAACTTTTGTATTGGGAAAACATGTGAACCATGCAGACCATCTTAGAGACAATTGCAGGCTGCAGTTACCAATGAGATAAGGTCATAGACAAACACAGAGCAGAACATGCACATTATTTAGTGCACGTTCTAGTCAGTGATTTGATTTTATGCTACCTTTCATATTTCCTGTTGCTATTTGTGATAGCCCCCTAAGACATTCATTAGAATACACAGAGAGCTCAAAGGAAAGAATGCATGCACAATTTTCTCTAATTTTCTTGAACGTACATACATACAAGAGAGCGGTTATAAGGAGACCACACTCATGTTTATTTGAGCATGAATACAGATGTCAGTGCCATTCAGTGTTCCTGCTTTGAGGGATGAATCACATGGAAACTCATGCATACATTCAGGCAAATGGTGGTATTACTTCTCCTTTAACCTTGAGCTTGTCAGACTTAGCAGCAGTTTCCCATGCCTTGGTTATATCTTTTCTTGACTCCTGCAGTGTGCTTTAATGATGACTGCTACTGGGAATGGTCCAGATATTTCAGTTAGTAGAGAAAAAAAATCATCAAAGCTAATAACTTGTTCCCATGGTGCCAATACAGATTGCATATTACTTAGTAGGCACAGTTCAAATTTCTGGTATTGACTTTTAAAGCCTTAAATGGATAGGGCCTGATTACCTTGTTATTACTGCTCCAGCTATGAACCAGTTATTTAGAATAGGAAGACAAGATTTTTCTAAATCAGAAGATAATATTTATATTTCAAAAATTAATCTGAATTGTGGATGATATAATAAATCTCATGCTTGCATAAACCAAATGCACAGGTATAGTATAGGTCAGGGGTGTCAAACTGCCGGCCCGTGGGCCAGACGCGTCACCAGGAAACCGCGCCCACCCCATTGCCGGCAATGGAGAAAAAGCTCTGATATGTCACACGACATCACGTGACGTCATGAGTTTGACATGTCTGGTATAGGTGGTACCTTGCTCAATAGTAGCAACTATGAGAGGGATCTTGGAGTCCTAGTGGACAATCACTTAAATATGAGCCAGCAGTATGTTGCAGCTGCCAAAAAACAACAACACAGTGCTAGGTTGCATTAACAGAGGGATAGAATCAAGATCACATGAAGTGTTAATACCACTTTACAATGCCTTGGTAAGGCCACACTTGGAATACTGCATCCAGTTTTGGTCACCCGATGTAAAAAAGATGTTGAGACTCTAGAAAGAGTACAGAAAAAATACAAAAATTTTAGAAACCAGAATTTCAGACATTCAGCATACAGCAAATATTCTGGCTCTGGAGAGTTCTGATGCTCTGAACCTTTATAATTATTTTGAGCTGTCAGCTAAGGAGAAATGAAATGTTCATTGTAAAGTTGGAGAAGAGCTCCAACTTGTCATTTGTAAGTGGTTGGACCTCCAGAGATAAGTTGAATAAGTAAGGGTGAGGGCTGAAGCTGACAAGTTATATAGTTATACAGAATTTTTGTATAAACAGGGAGGAAGCACCTTCTATTCTCTAGATTAATAAAAGAGTCTGCACTGACTCCAAAAGGCAGGGAAAAAAGATTTAGAATGTAAACCTTGGATCTCACTGTCTACAGGGCCAGCTGACAAATATATAACAACCAGCTCTGACAGCTCCATTGCCAATGCTATATTACCAACTGTCAAATAGCTTATTGGCCCTCTAAGGACTGTGGTTCAGTTCTAATCCTAATGAACTTGCAAAATTCCAGAAAATTTAACAATTGCCTCTCCCAAGCTGGCACAAGCAAATCCAGCACACCACTGTATAAGGCTCAATTTCTGGATTCTTCTGCAAATATATAACTTTTTTCTTGCTTGCAGTAAAGGAGTATAACTAGGGCTATTAAGTGTTTTAATTGTTTTAATTTTATTAATTGTGTAGTTCATGGAAGAATAAAGATTTATAGCTGAAGAAGGCATGGGAAAAGTTTTCAAATTTTAGAAAATAAGATATAACTTGCTGTGAAATTATGTTTGTTGAGGGTAAAGAATGGTGAAGAAAATTCTAGCTCTTGAATTCTTGTGTGCAGATGAAAACATTGTCAAGATAATTGACCAGATTCTATTGCAAAGTTAAAGAAAAATCAATCTGAAAGAGTGTGGGAAAGAAAGAAAAGATATATAACAGGTAGCTCTCTGATGTGGAAAAACCTGGAAGAAACTGTGCCAGGGGTTTGAATGTTATGAAAACAAACTCTGCTTATATGGGTCATATAAAACTGCAATAATATATGTATTTGGCAGTGGGACTACTTTCTACGTACATTTGCAGTATACTCTTCTAAGTGTACAAATATATTATATATAATATTATATTATATATAATTGTATATTTATGATAGTGTGACAAATATGATTTCAGAAAGCTGACTTTCACTTTTGCATTTCAAAATATGCATAGAGCTGAAACGGTAGGCAGAAATCTCAGCCAGTGTACTCATACAACTTACTCAGATATTTTTGTCATGATTTTTTTTTAATCTTGATCATTTCTTCTCAAAGCATGGATGATTCTACTAAAGTAATGGACCAAACTCATGCTAATAACCTAAAGAAATGATTGTTAGATTCTGATCAATAGTGGCAGAATAAAATGGAATCACTGAAGAGCTATTTCAATTTAAGAACAGCAAAAAGTTCATGTGATAGATTCATGTCTAATTTATCTGTTGTAAATACAGCAGTTTCTAGAAGCATACATCACTTATTCCTTACTCTTTGAAATAGGAGATGTTGGATCATATTTAGATATGCAAATAATGTCGTTCTACACCTCCAGTGAAGAAGAGAGCAGAAACTTAGCAGGAAGTTAGAGAAACATGGCTGATATTTCATTATAGTGGGCATGAAATACTTATTTTTAAATTTTCCTTGATTTGTTTGTAAGATATTTCATAGGGCTGCTAATAAATACTCATGAGATTATAAATCCATCTACACAAGATTTACAGATGAGTCTCCAGGTTCTCCTTACCTAAGAAGATGGAATACAAAGATGAAGAGAGGTTAGGTTTTATGCTCAGTTCTTTCTTAACACATTGTCCATTATTTGCCTGAAATTGTCACATTAAATAGCCAATGAATTGAAAATATTTTATTTTACTCCTTGACATCAGGTTGGAATAGAAAATGAGTGGAAGAGGAGAGGAGAGGAGAAGAATGGAGAGGAGGCGAGGGAAGGGGAGGGGAGGGGAGGGAAGAGAAGAGAAGAGAGAAGAGAAGAGAAGAGAAGAGAAGAGAAGAGAAGAGAAGAGAAGAGAAGAGGAGAGGAGAGGAGAAGAGAAGAGAAGAGAAGAGAAGAGAAGAGAAGAGAAGAGAAGAGAAGAATTTTGTAGGATTTTACAAATGTTAGATACTGTATTTATAGTTTCTCCTTTAAATGCTAGACACAGTGCTTGTTAAAAACATTTATATAAGAGGCACTATTGCTACAAAACAAGTTATTTTTGTAAGATTTAACATTCCACTAAATGTTTTGACAGATAATGGATTTTAATTTCTTAACAGTCCATAAAATTTGCTTAATTTTATGAATTTTTAATCAATGCAGAATTTCTACTGGCAAATAATTTGGTTGAGAACTGTATGAAAATAATTAAATGCCTGCTAAATGGAACAGATTTCCTAGGGAAGTGATGGCTTCCTCTTAACTGAAAATGTTTAAACAGAGGTTGGATGGATATCTGATGGGAATGCTGTAGGATGTGTGGTTCAGTTCAGTTTCTTCAGTGAGATACATTTAAACCATTGGTAATACTCAAGTTTGATGTAATTCACACACACACACACACACACACACACACACACACACAGAGAGAGAGAGAGAGAGAGAGAGAGAGAGAGAGAGAGAAAATAATAAATTTAATCCTGTTTTCAGTTCAAGCTGTGTTGTCTTAAAACTCTGCAAAAAATATTACACATAATTTAACCCAATAAAACATTTCCGCCAATGTTTGCTCTCATATCATCTATTATTTGCATTAGTATTTGCATGTTGTAGGCATTTGTTCAATAACAGACACATATTTGTTTGCATTTTTTTTCCTGGCAAAATGGATCCCAATATCTGAAAATGTATGAAATTGATGTATAGTTGCATTTCAGTTGCATACTTGATTAGTAACTGGGGATTGGATATATTGGCATTCCATGTGAACAAATGAGACTCTCTACTCATAATTTGGAAACTCAGCCATATATTTAACAGATGTTTCCAATATGTTTGAGTCTTTATATCTATCTATCTATTTTTAATTAGGGGGAAATTATACACACAGCCTGTTTAGGAATCTGCTGAGCAAGAATACATACTGTACCAATCATACAATCCCTGAGAGAGAATCATAGTTAGATGGAGCTCTGGCGTGATACAGCAGGAGGACAATCCTCAAAGGGAAACATCAGAATCAGAATCTGTTTTCTCCAGCTGCTGCAGAAGATGATGAGGTTACTTACTGTAAGAGAGGGGACAAAAGATACGTTGTGGGATGCTGGAAGACATGTGTTGGAGAAATCCTCTCAATCGAAGAGAGGATTGGTCTTAAACAGAAACCTAAACTTAAACATGAAAACCAAAACTGGTAATTAATTTCACTTTAATAATGGATTTTAAACATTTTAAACATTTACATTTTATTTTTTATAATATTTCCATTACTGTTGATGAATACATGGTTTTCTATTCTCTCTCTCTCTCTCTCTCTCTCTCTCTCTCTGTGTGTGTGTGTGTGTGTCTGTGTGTCTGTGTGTTTAAAGTTAAAGAAAGAAAAAGAGAAAGAAAAAAAATGAGACACGTTAGAAGGGGAGATGGCAATTTTAGTATTTTTGCTATTATTTTCACAGTGTACAAAAAATTGTCCTCCCTCCCTCCTTCCCTCCCCTCCCCCTCTCTCTCCCACACAAACACACATACACACACAGAGAGAAAATAAAGTCAACTGAAGTGGCCAAGAAATAAAATAATATCTATCACTCCTTTGGCCATCCTGTGGTTTTGTTTGCTTGCTGACTGATTTCCCCAATGCAACACTTTTGTCCTTGCAAATTCCTATTTCAAAACATGAACTTCCCTTCTGTAGAACAGAGATAATAAGAATAGCTTACCTCATAAAATAATATGATACCAAAGAATGCAAGGCAGTATCTGCATTACCACATTCTATAATTTTAGGCAGTATGTAATCTCTTGTAGCTTTTCTCAAAAAGGCTAAAATTTGTCAGATCTTATCGAAGTAAGATGCTGGTGAAAATGAGAAACACAAAGTTCTTTCAGATCTTGTCGCTATAGTTCGTGTGAGTAGAACTGAACCATCACAGGATAGTCAATTTTTTATATGCTTTCAACAAAACCTAGATTTTCATTATTATGACAATGCAGTATTCACTGAAAAATGTGCGGTTTTGTTTTTGTTTTGGATGGAAATCCTACTTGGTAGTTATATTTATGAATCACTTATGGTGGCAGTGACATTGCCAGTTCTTAAAATTCATATCAGGAGAGTAAAAAAAGAAAAGAAAACATTTGCTTTTCAAAGGCATTATTTCTAAGGCACATACTGAAATCTGTCTGAATAGCAGATATATTGTTCCTAACATAAGGTAGGCATATAATGGTTTCAGAGTCCATTTTACTACTTAAGAAAGTGCTCTCAGTTAATGGATACTATTGGTCTATATCAGGGGTCTTCAAACTTGGCCCTTTTATGACTTGTGGACTTCAACCCCCAGAATTCCTCAGCCAAGTCCATAAGTCATAAAAGGGCCAAGTTTGAAGACCCCTGGTCTATATGCTTCAGGATTCATTACATTGTTTTTCAGGATTTCTTCTTGATTTGAAACACAGTTTTTCCTCCTACCAGTGCCTACATTAAAATTTCTTGGATTAAACTTATACTAGAACATATTAATAGAAGAGAATATTTGGAACTCAGGGTTGATCTGTGGGGTCCTTGGTGCTCCCTGAGCTTGGATGTTTTCTTGCAGAGATTTCATTGCTCAACAAGGTAACATCATTAGTGCTACAATATCTGCAAGAAAACAACCAAACTCAAAAAGCAGCAAGGACCTCACCAGCAGGACATTTTGAATGTAAACATGTATAATTCTGCTGACAGCTGCTTATCTTTATCCCCGGGGATAAGAGTTGTACCCAAAGTTATATGAGCACAATTTTTTTTTTCTTATAGTGCCCATCTGAAAGCTTTTTTTCCCCTGGATATCTCAGGATAAGCTCTGAGTTCCACCTGGAGCAAACATCAGGTTCTCAATGGCTCCTTAGAAGTCAAGTAGATTAAAACAATGCTTCATTTCCAAACAATACCTTTCCTAAGACTTGACCAAAAGTGAGGGTCTTATCTATCACTGTAAGTATCAAGGAACTTGCTCCTATGTGGAAGAATCTGTTTAAGATTGGCGGGGCAGAATGTGGGGTGAGGACTTAAGCACCCAATGAATGGAGCCAGTGCCCAAACTGGATTGAGACCCTTCTTTGCTCACAATGAGTGAGAGGTTTCAAGAAGGTTAGGAGCTTGTTTAGCAGAGAACAATGATAAATCAAGATCACATGAAATGTTAATACCACTTTACAATGCCATGGTAAGGCCACACTTGGAATACTGCATCCAGTTTTGGTCACCACGATGTAAAAAAAGATGTTAAGACTCTAGAAAGAGTGTAGAGAAGAGCAACAAAAATGATCAGGGGACTGGAGGCTAAAGCATATAAGGAACGGTTGCTGGAATTGGGTATGTCTAGTTTAATGAAGACGAGGGGTGACATGATAGCAGTATTTCAATATTTCAGGGGTGCTACAAAGAAGAGGGAGTCAAGCTATTCTCCAAAGCACCTGAAGGCAGGACAAGAAGCAATGGATGGAAACTAACCAAAGAGAGAAGCAACCTAGAGCTAAGGAGAAATTTCCTGACAATTAGAACAATTAATCAGTGGAACAACCTGCCTCCAGAAGCTGTGAATGCTCCAACACTGGAAGTTTTTAAGAAGAGACTGGACAGCCATTTGTCTGAAATGGTATAGGGTTTCCTGCCTGAGCAAGGGGTTGGACTAGATGACCTCCAAGGTCCCTTCCAACTTATTATTATTATTATTATTATTATTATTATTATTATTATTATTATTATTATTATTATTATTATTATTATTATTATTATTATTATTATTATTATTATTATTATTATTATTATTAATTATTAATTATTAATTATTAATAATTATTAATAATTATTATTATTATCTTTTATTCATTAGACATGAATCTCAGTCAACTGAACATTCAAGTTGGCTGGCGCTGATGGTTGACACGGGTTGCTACCAGCATCCTAGGTGTCAACCAGGTACCTCCTTAAAATATAAGATGTTCCGAGTAGCAGTTTTTTGTAACATTGTTGGAGTTATTGCAGGAAGCTGCAGTTTCTTGATGTATTTTGCAAAGTTTTTGGACATAGTTCCCAGTGCCCCAATGACAATGGGTGTCACTGTTACACGTTTCATCCATAATTGCGCAGTTTTGATGGCCAGGTCGCAATATTTTGTAATTTTTTCCAGTTCTTTTTCTTCGACTTTGGCATCTCCTGGTACAGCAATATCAATCAGCTGTACGCTTTGGTTCTCTACAACTGTGATATCCAGCGTATTGTGTTCCAAATGGCGATCTGTCTGTATTCAAAAGTCCCACAAGATCTTCACCCTCTCATTCTCAACAGAATTATTATTATTATTATTATTATTATCATTATTATTATTATTATTATTATTATTATTATTATTATTATTATTATTATTATTATTATTATTATTATTATTATTATTATTATTATTATTATTATTATTGTTATTGTTATTATTGTTGTTGTTGTTGTTGTTGTTGTTGTTGTTGTTATTAAACTTTCCTAACTGCCCAAATAGGCTTCTATTCACAAAGTCATGAATACAATTAAGATTTGTTTACATAATTGAATGCACAGTGAATGTTGGATCAGGCTGCAAAGAAAGACTGACAGCTTCTTTGAGGGTTTGTTGACAGGTACTATATTTATACCTTGGCACACTGCAGCCTTGTGCAATCTTCAATTTATAAGGCAAATGTCATACAGTTGTGCTGTTATAGCAGTTCTGATAAAGGTCACTGAGGAAAGAAGGCCACTGGGCTGTAAGAAAGGAATTTTTATTTTGAAGTTGGTTGTCTTCTTCTTTACATATAGCTTTTGAGGCTTTCTCTTTTTGGGTATACATACACACAAATGCATACATATGCACAGACAGGGTGTGGTTGGCATAGAAGCAGAAGAATTATCCACAATGGGAGAATGTGGCAGTTCGTTCCAGTTGGATTTTTTTTTAATTGATTTAGAGTCAACCCAGTATGAGCCAGAACAGAAGCCACTTAAGGTACAATGTGGACATGCCCAATTTCTCTCCATACCATTAGTTCCCACATGTACAAAGGAGAAGTAGATACAGTAGATCAGAGCAGTTGTCTTTTTGGCTGAAAATTTAATTATTTTATTTATTTATTTGTTTGACTTGTTTGCTCATCTCGCTTAGAGGCAGATTGGAGCAATGTACAAACAAAACAAGCCAATAAAACATGGAATCAAAACAATTAATAACAATAATAATTCATAGTTTAAAAGATGGGGAGGAAGGGAGCAGGATGCCCATAGAGCAGGGGTGTCAAACTGCCGGCCCGCGGGCCGGATGCGTCACACCAAAACCGCACCCCCCCCATTGCCGGCAATGGGGAAAAAGTCACAATACGTCGTGACACGTCACGTGACGTCGCGAGTTTGATATTCGTGTCATAGGGGAAGGTGCAGCCTTGTCTTAATCCATCAGCTACCTCCAGTGTTGTGCACCCCAGCCTTAGGCCACCTGGCAGAGACAGGTCTTCAGGTTCTTACAGAAGATCAGAAGGGTGGGTGCAGATCTCATCTCAAGGAGCAGGACATTCCAAAAGGCAAGGGCCAAAGGGGGAATAGACACTTCTCCTGGACCCCACCGGCCAAAATTCTTTGACCAATGGGTCCACAGTCAGTGGTGGGATTCAGCTGTTTCGCACCTCTTCGGCAGAACCAGTAGCTACTTTTTTGTTGCCCAGGCCCAGAATGGACTTCCAGAAGCGGCATCCACACAGAGAACCAGTTGTTCACATATTTGAATCCCACCACAGCATGTTTCTTTCAGGCCAATCCCATTAAAATGAGATGATTCCTCAGATAGCCTTTTGAAAACAAAACAAAAGCTGTTCCTAATGAGAAACATTGCATGTGTCTGTCTGTCTATCTTTATCTTTATCTTTATCTTTATCTTTATCTTTATCTTTATCTTTATCTTTATCTTTATCTTTATCTTTATCTATCTTTATATTTATTTATTTATATTTATATTTATATTTATATTTATATTTATATTTATATTTATTTATATTTATATTTATATTTATATTTATATTTATATTTATATTTATATTTATATTTATATTTATATTTATATTTATATTTATATTTATATTTATATTTATATCTATATCTATATCTATATCTATATCTATATCTATCTGTCTGTCTGTCTGTCTGTCTGTCTGTCTGTATGTATGTATGTATGTATGTATGTATGTATGTATGTATATATATATATTCAATTTAGAGACCATCCATTTACCTCACAGATCATTGCAATTGTATATTTGTTAAATACTGTTCCAGAATTTGCCAGTTCACAAGATCTAGATATAAAAATTATTACAAGGTGTTCCTTCTGTTATGCATCGTATATGGTGATTTACATTCAGGGCTTAAAAATTCTTAGCCTTCTTTTACTTAGCTATTCCTATGGTTGCTGACACCAACACTTTGTTAACTGTATTGCCTATTATAGATGAATTGCTGCACACACACACACACACACACACACACACAGACACACAGACACACACAGAGAGAGAGAGAGAGAGAGAGAGAGAGAGAGAGAGAGAGAGAGAGAGAGAGAGAGAGAGAGACCCTTCTGTGATTGTCTGAGTACTTTTCTGAAAATTTAGTGGATTTATCTTGCAGTGCCAATGCTGTTAATAAAAGCATAGTTTCTCCCATTCAGATCCAAATTTCTCACTTGTCTTTCAGGATTCTGAGTGTTCTGTGATAAATCACAGAGTATTTTATATTTCACTGCTAAAATTGGCAAGGAGGTAGTAGAAGAGGAAAACACAGAATGCTGTTGGTCCAATAATTTAGCAAGCATGAAAACTCTTTTTTATAGAAAACAGACCTTGACAAATAATTTTTTTCCCCAGTTTCTGTACAATAGCAAGCTTATCTATTAAAACACAAATACATTGTTATCAAGTCTGATCAGTGAGGACAATCCTAATAGGAATTATTATAATAATATCACATATTTTCTTTTAAAAGGAATACACCATCTTCAATAATGTCTGCCACTAAACTTTGTAATAAACATTAATATGTTGCTAATGATAGGTTGATTGATTGACTGATTGTTTTTAATCCTGCTATCTATTGGTTAAAATAAACCAAAATTCCATAAGCATTGCAAAGTTTAATTTAAGCCACAAGAAAAAGATTATGGAATCACAATAAAACGGTCCAATAGATATGGCAGGACATTTTTGAAAATGTCCATACAGTATTATTTATTCATTTATTTAGTGTTTTCATTTGCTTGGGTTTGGTTTAAATGCCTTATATACTACTCCCACAAGACACAACTTTCAGTGGCATATATTCCACAGTCCAGTAATTGGATTAAAACAAATAAGCCTGCAAACCAAGAACAATTAAAGCAGAAACAAAACAGTGCAACGTAGCAGTCAAGAATAAATCCTCCTCATTTCTAATAGCCCTTAGCTATGACTGACCAAGGAGTCACTCTGTGCCATTCCCAAAAGACTCCCAGAAGAACCAAGACACACAATCAGAAGGTTCACTGTTATTAAAAGCAAACACTGAGAAGTTATTTTTTTAAAAAAAAAAAAAACTATAATAAACTTAATCTTCAAAAGAAAACATCCAAAACAAGGGTCTGAAAGAAACAAAACAAACAAAATTAACCTGGCACCAAATGGTAGCTATACAGAAGCTTCTGTAGGGAAACCATCACAGAGATGAAGGAATGCCTAAAGAAGAGCCCTGTCTGCTACTAAAATCCTAAAAAACTTCAATGGAAAATTTAAAGATTTCTCATCTTTGGATGATTTTAAAGTCCAATACAAGATAATGTGGAAGAAGGTGCTCTCTAACCCTCTACTTCTATACTGGTAAAATTTTATAGGACCCAACCAGCAATTTGTACTAGAAAATTAGTCAGAAATCATTGCAGGCAAGACAGGACCAGTGGTGGGATTCAGCCGGTTCGCACCGGTTCGGTAGAACCGTTACCTACTTTCTCTTGAGTTCGGCAAACTGATTGTTAAAATGGCACTTGAAAAAAGCGGAGTTTTTTGCGCACCTGCTTTGTATTCACCCCGCATCTGCCATGCTCTCCACAGCGCGCTGCAGCTGATCCGAGGTGTGGAGAGCACGGCTGATGGGTGAGTGTGTGGCAGGCACGCACAAACACTCCGCTGTTTTCAGCGGTGCTTTGGTGCCTGGCCAGCTACCTCGGGTCAGCTGCAGGCACACCCTGGAGAGCATGGCGGATGCGGGGTGAGCGCAAGGCAGGCGTGCACACGGACTCCGCTTTTTTGGGTGCCCTCCTGAGAGGCGGCATGGCAATTGGTCGGCGGACACACCACGAATGGGAATTCACCATCCCCCAAACCCTGCCACTGCCAAAGTGGATCCTGTAGGGCTGCAATGGAGAGACCGGAAGAGGAGCAGGGAGAAGAAAGAGGAAAAGGGGCCGAGTGAGGAGCAAAGCCGTCCCGGCTGGTCAGGCACCAAAGTACTGCCAAAAATGGTGGAGTCTGTGTATATGCCTGCAA
Source organism: Azemiops feae (assembly GCA_023970755.1). NCBI lineage: Eukaryota > Metazoa > Chordata > Lepidosauria > Squamata > Viperidae > Azemiops > Azemiops feae. Next base: position 805,165 of record JALGBA010000679.1, read on the forward strand.
CACACTTGCCCCGCATCCACCATGCTCTCCACACCTTGGATCAGCTGCAGTGCGCTGTGGAGAGCATGGTGGATGCAGGCTGAGCACAAGGCAGGCACGCACATGGACTCTGCTTTTTTCGGTGCCCTCCTGAGAGGCAGCATGGTGATTGGTCAGCGGACACGCCATAAATGGGGATTCACCATTCCCCAAACCTTGCTGCTGCAACTCCCCTGTGTTAGCCATGGCTAACGCGGGGTGAGCATGTGGCAGGCAGGCACACACACTCTGCTGTTTTCCATGCCTCTTCTCACTCGACCCTTTCCCTCTTTTTTCTCCCTGCTCCTCTTTCCCTCACATTGGCTGCTCCACTTCTGGTCTCTCCATTGCAGCCTGGGATCCACTTTGGCAAACTTCTTTTGTTTGTGGGACAAGGTTAGCATAGAAATGCTTTGGGAAGGGAGGGCATCTGAGCAATGGTGGGTGGGGCAAGCTCTCCAGCTCTGACATGCTCCTGCACCCCCCTCCCCAGCCAGCCAACCACCGTCACCCGACCTACTCCTCGCCTAACCAGCCAGCTAGCATAAAGCCTCACTGCTCTTCTCCTCCTCCTTGTCCTCCCCATTCAAGCAGCTGTCAGCGGCTTGGGTGCCTTAGCTCCATCTGAGTTGAAGAAAGCGGAGGTGCAGCAGTGGGATTGCTCTCAAACAATAAGACCTGGGTGTGCTGCTCGCTCGTGTGCGCTCGCCTTATTGAGAGCAATCCCACTAATGTGCCTCTGCTTTCTTCAACTCAGATGGAGCTGAGGCAACCAAGCTGCTGGCAGCCGCTTGAGTGAGGAGGACGAGCTCCACCTTCACCACTGGGGGAAGCAGCGGCGGTGGTGGAGTGCTCCGTCCTGGGGAGGAAGCAGTGGCAACACTGAAGCGCTCCATCCAGGGGGGTTGGGTGGAAGCACGGCAGCAGCAGAGCTCTCTGTCCTGGGGGGGAAGCATTGGTGGCAGTGAAGCACTCAATACGGGACAGTTAGGTGGAAGCATGGTGGCAGTGGAGCTCTCCGTCCTGTGGGGGAAGCAGGGGTGGCAGTGAAGCACTCCGTCTGGGGAGGTTGGGTGGAAGCACAGTGGTGGCAGAGCTGTCCATCCTGGGGGGGAAGCAGCAGCAGTGGCAGAGCGCTCCATCCGGGAGGGGGGCAAATCAGCATAGAGAACCGGTTGTTAAATTATTTGAATCCCAGCACTGGATGGGATCTCTATTCCAATTAGGCATAATATAAAAACAAGATAGTTTTCTTTTTCTTTTAATGTCCCTGTAATGACTTGCATTGGGGTGGAGTTGGGGAGACTAAATGAAGGTGAGCGTTTACTGGCTGGATGCCCTTCCTGATGCCTACATGGAGCTCACAGCAGATATTTTATCTTTACACCCAGAGAGAGAAATATCTGCCGCTACCTAGGATCAAATGCACAGCTTCCTGATTGTGAGGCGAAAGCTCCACATCTAGGCCACCACGTTTCTTAAAAACAAGATAGAGTATGAGCTACAAATATAAGTGGCATCTCCAGTAAATTCAAAGTAGTGGATATTGATTTTTTATTTGGGATATTAATAGTGACCACACTACCACTCAATGAAAAATACTTCCCAAAATCTAAAGTAGTGATGTGGATTTGTTAACAACCAGTATGATCTATTTATTGTCCTTGGTCCTGCTAATGTAATCCACCTTCCTAAATTAAACAATATACATAGCCAATTAAAAGAGATGGATGCAAAATGAAAACTTTCAGACTTTTACGTGAATTTAACTTATTCTTATCTTCTCCTACAAAATGCTGATAAGTGAATTCATCAAGCAGAATTCATACAATCATAGAAATCGAAGGGGTAATTTTGAGTTGAACTTCCTGTTTAGTGCAGGCATTGAAATGATAGCATCCCAAATAGATATAGCTTCTGCTTCAAAATGTCCAGTGATTGAGAGCCTATCATGTCTCCCTGTTTCTGAGATAAAGCTATTGTTCCAGTTAGGAAATGTGTTTTCTCCCTCTAAGATTTAATCAAAACCTGATTTCCTGTGAATTAGATCTTTTTTTTTTAAATGCCCTGAACTCTAGAATGATGGAGATAATTCTTGATTTCATGTGATATCCTTTCAAGAATCCTATAATTTCCTCTCCAAGTCTTCTCTTCTTAAGGCTAAACACTCCTGCATACTTCAACATTCCTCTTTTCTGACCTGTTCTACAGGAATTAGTTTGAATTTTCCAGCCTGTAATCAGCTACTATTCCAATATTCTTTTCATGAATATTATATAGCTAGATATCTGCCATCTTACATCTGTGTTATTGATTTCTGCTTAATAAATAAAAAAAAACAAAGTAAGTCCTTGTGGCATCCCACTTGATACCTTATTCCAGTTTGATGGAGGGTGGGGTTTATATATATATATTTCAGAGGCAGTTACAGGATGTATCCATTTATTCTGGTTGAAATTTAATCATTACCAGATTTGAATCTTGTTTGAAACCAATTTGTGGGCTGGAAGAAGAGAAACAAAATGCAATAAATTAAAATCTACAAATTTGCCAATCCCATTAATTTAGCTAGTGATTTGCACACATTGCTGATTCCATGAAATAGTTGACATTTTTGAAATATGAGGGAAAATTAACTATTTTGAAGTGGGGAAGAGAGAGACAAGTTATACAATAGGTATGCCATCCAAATCATAGCTATATCTCACATCTTGGATTCATAATGAGTGGTTTATTTTCTCTGTAAGAAAATGGAATTAGCAACAATATCATGATATAGCTAATCTTGCAAGATATGTCTCTTCTTTGGAAAGGTCCCATGAGAATTCAGCTATTAAAATAAAAAAAGTCATATATTTATATTTTATTGCTATTTTACCTGCTGTTTTGGGTGCCAATGTTGTAATTCCTCCCCAAAAGGTTGCTGACTCATTTTATAGAGCTTGAAAGGACAGGTTCTTGCTTCAAGAAGAGTAAGTTCTATATTTCAATGCTGGAGAAGCTGTAAAGGGGGAAGATTTAAAGGCAAATACATAGCAAAGCATTATATAACTGTTTAACTTGCAGATACTTAATTTAGCTTTAGGATGAGTTGCAGCAAGGCATAAAAATATTTTGACTGATCAGCAAAACATCTTAAATAATTCTTTGCATTACAGCTAACTTTGAATACACTTCACAATTTATTATTATTATTATTATTCCAGCTCTTTCTTCCAATAAACTAGAACGTTTTATTAGATGCTCATGACAGGAAACTAAAAATGTACTGCATATCTTCTGAAATTCTTTCCAGTCCCCTTACCAACCATGATATAAGACATTCCTTCTGCATAACAAAATAATGTATTTTGAAATAATAGAAAAAAATATGTATTATATGGGGTCCTTGGTGCTCTCTGAGTTTGGTTGCAAATGATGCTACTAGTTTGAGTAATGAAACATCTGCAAGATAACAACCAAGCTCAGCCAGCACCAAGGACCCTTCATTTCAATCCTGAGCTACAAATGTTCTCCTGTATCAATAATGTATTGTGTCTATGTGCACTTTATTTCCAGGGACTAATGAGGGTGCCTACATACAGTATCTGTTTTCTCTCTATGTGTGTCTGCAAAAGTCTAATAAGAGGAGGGAATATACGCAGTGTTTCTCTCTTTCTATGCTGTCTATGTGTCTGTATGTCTGTGTACACTAAAGCACTGAGCTACATGCTTTCCATTTCTCCTGAAGGACAAAGTCAGTTTAGAATGCAACTATACAGTGGTTCTGCCCAAGTGCCTTTCCCATAGTTTTTCTTAACTTCCTTGAGCCACATCTGAGCCCTGTCTTTCTTTTGCTGACTTTATACTCTACCCACCCCAAATAATATTGGCCCCATTTCATTGCTGGAGTTATCCTGTTGACAAAGAGTTCTAAGTTCCTGCATATATTTTCTTCACAACTTTCCTTTGGCTTATAAATTTTACGAGGTACAGGAACAGCTATAATGCAAAATTCTATCCATTCTCATTTTTAATCTTTATGACTGAATCAATATTAACCTTCTTTGTATGTACATACAGTATATCTATACTGAACTTTTTACATTCATTTCAATATTTGAGGCTATAAGCTTAGGGGAAGAGTTGTAAAAGTGTGATTTTACAACAAAATATGGTAGGCAAATTGTAGTTGTACCCAGTAGTTGATCTAAGATATGAGGGTTGGTCTACACATCCTATTTGCCCTGGTGCAAAGTCACCCCACTAATTATTTGTCAAAAACATGAATATTGTTGTCCTCAACCTACATTGGCTTAGCCTGAAGGCAACCTCCTTTTGCATTTTCTTCCTCTGCTTCAAGGGGTGTTTGGGGTTGTTGTTTTGTGTATTGTTTTTAAACATCTGCTGGCAGAAACTGTGCTGTGCAGTCAGTTTATGGATGGTAACTGCTTTGTACCTAGTGAACATTAGGTTGGTCCAGTGGTGGGATTCAAATAATTTAACAACCTCTGAAATCACAGAACCCTTTAAGAGGCGCATATGTAAAAACCAAGCTAGGGAGCTGCCCTTTGCTTTTCTGCCTTAAAATCCAGAGCAGACACTCAGCTCTTACAAAAATCATACCGGTAACTACGGTATCCTCAGCTGATCACGAGGAAAACGTGTCTCCTCTGGATTTTAAGGCAGAAAAGTGAAGGGGGGAGGGACAATTTCAAAAAGCCTCCTGTAGAAAAAGAGCAAAGCTCTTCTGTTTGCCATCCGAAGTAGGTGCCGAGGCCAACCCTGTGGGAAGCTGATCCATTTCTCAAGGGCTTTGCAGAACCATCGGGGAAGGGGAGCCTGGCCTTCCTTGCCCAGATCCAGCTGGCATAGTTTCCCCGGAACTTATCATCCTTCCATATGAAGTGTCCTTCCTTTCCTCCCTCCTGCCAGGAGGAAAGCAGCAGAAAATGGGGCTGCCATTTCCAGAATGGAGAAGGAAGACGTGGGCCGATGCAGTGCGGCAAGAAAGTGTGGTGGCAGCGATGGAAGGCTGGTGGAGGGATACCAGGCCTGGCAGAAGGAGGTGGCAGTGGAGGCTTGCACAGATTTATCATAACCAGTTCGCTGAATTCAACAAAAAATTAGGTATTGGTTCTGCCGAACCAGTGCGAATCGGCTGAATCCCACCACTGGGTTGGTCCGTCATTCCTATCTCTGGTCACTGATTTTAGGATCATTTGCCTTTTTTCTCTCTTATTCTTATTTCTACATTTTATATAGTCACCAATCTCTTACAAGTGATGCAAGGGAGTTTATAAGGGTTAAAACCCAAAACATATAAGCCCAGGTGCCAGAAGATAAAATAACCTGCAGCACCACTAGCAGCAGAGCTTATTTAACTACTCAGCATGAATGCCTGGGAAAAATAGCCCAATCTTCAGTGCCTTGCAAAAGGCTAACAGGGTTGTGGCCATTTGAATCTCCGGGGAGATTGTGTTCCTTAGGGCAATGGTGGCGAACCTATGGCATGCGTGCCAGAGGCGGCACTCAGAGTCCTCTCTGAAGGCACGCACACCATTGCCCCAGACCCGCCTCTCCTTGTGGCCCCCTCCTCACCATCAGCCCCCCCAGAGGAGAGTCGCCCCTGAGCGCAGCCCACATGGAGCAGCGCAGCCAAGGACATGGCAGCCGAGCAACGGGGACAAGACTTTGCCCTCGCACCCATTGCACGCAGTTGATGCTGCGAGGCGCGGGTGGAAGGTGTGGCTGCCATGGTGCTGCTGGGCCGCCTGGGTGATCTGCGGCGGGCTGTGGAGGCAGTGGGTGGCCCCGTGGGTGGGTAGGTCGGGGGCAGGCAGGGGGAAAGTTTGGGCACTCGGTCTCTAAAAGGTTCGCCATCACTGCCTTAGGGCCACTACTGGTCTTGAGAAGACATAACTGTAGGGTTCAAAAATATGGCATTATTTTAATAGATGGGACTTGGAGTATGCTCTTTCTACTAAACCTGGTGATGCAGACAGACTCAATGAGAGAAAAGTGGTATAGTGACCACAAGTAGACTCGTCTTATGCCGTATAGGGATTTTTGACAGTAGGACATTCAGAGGTCTCTCACCAGGCCCCAAAGCAGCATCTCCCACTTCTCTTGCCAACCCATGGATTGCTGGGAGAAGTGGGAAAGAAGGAGGAAGCACAGTTCTCCCAGCATCAAAATCTTCTCTTCCCTACCATCCCACCCAGTAAGCACAACATTCTTGTTCTCCTTCTCAATAACAAATCTCTCCATCCGCCTTCTTCCCAGTTCTTTGACAGAGATATTTGTTTCTATATCTGGTCCTGCCACTTGATGTTGGGATTTGGCTAAATATTATATACAGTGAACAACTATAAGAGCACCACATTTTATTTTACCTCATCTATGTTCCATTAATAATCTGACACTCCTTAAGGACATCAGAAAGGAAGGTGAAAAGAAAGCCTTGATGTTCCTTTGAAATTAAATTCCATTTGCTCTCAAGGTCAGAAGATATGACATGATGTAATTACCTGTTTAATTATTGTTTTCTTTGTGGAAGAAGTCACCTTTGAGAATGAGCTTAATCAAAAAGGAAAACCTTAGTGTTTGACTTTATTGCCTCTGCAGTATTCCAAAAGAAAACCACAAAACTATTTTAGTCTTACCCCTGTACAACATTTTGGTTAAATTTATAAAGAATTCAGTAATATAATTTTTTGAGTTAATCCATTCCAAGGACATTATTTTCATGGGGAGAGATTAGTGACCTATTTCATATGTCTATACAAATGGTAGGATATTTTTTATCTTTATTTTTTTTATTAAATCTCTCTGTAATTCTTTCTCACAAACACTTATTTGCACATGTTAAACTGATAGAAGCTACCACACCTGAGCACACATGGAAAAACTGCAGCACCTCTTTACAATAAAACACTTTCCCTATAGTCATAAGAAGTACATTTTAATTAACCTTTAAGTAACCCTGCCTTGTCATTAATTAAAACAGCTCAAATCATACTACCTTATTGCTTTTACATTTTAATGTTACAATGAAGAAAACATGAAAAGCTTTAAACCATTTATGTGACTGCTCTTTCCAGAAATTTAATAATGGGAAATTTATGAAATGATAAACAAACAAACAAATAAACAAACAACAGCAGTTTTCTGAATGGATTCACATGTCAGTTACTTTTATAAATAATCTGCTATCCATTACTGTAGCATTGGAGGGAAATAAATATTTATTGTGCCTATAAATTATTTAGCTTCTTTCAGGAAACATTTGATATGGATAAGTAAAGGAATTTATCTGAAAAGAGTTTGCCTATGAAAGGTTTTCTAAGATTCTTTCATTCTCAAGCCCTGTTATATAATGTCCTTACACAGAAGAAAATTTGGTATATTAGTAATGATTTTTTCCCATCTAAAACAAATATTTACATCTCTTTGGCCTGATCTTTCTTTCTTTCTTTCTTTCTTTCTTTCTTTCTTTCTTTCTTTCTTTCTTTCTTTCTTTCTTTCTTTCTTTCTTTCTTTCTTTCTTTCTTTCTTTCTTTCTTTCTTTCTTTCTTTCTTTCTTTCTTTCTTTATTTCTTTCTTTCTTTCTCTCTCTCTCCCTCCCTCCCTCCCTCCCTCCCTCCCATCCCTCCCCCTCCATTCCTTCCTTCCTCTTCCTTCCTTCCTTCCTTCCTTCCTTCCTTCCTTCCTTCCTTCCTTCCTTCCTTCCTTCCTGTTTACATATCAATTCCAGGTGATGAAAGCATCACTTTGTTTGCTACAAATTGATTACAGCTTAAATTTGAAACTGCTTTCTTGTCCCTGTCATGGAGTTAGGTTATTCTATAAATAACAGGCCTTAGTGGCAGTCATTTTAGTATATCAATGAATAAAAAAAAATCAGACATAAGTCAGATTTCAGGGAAATGGGAAAAAAATAATGATCTACATCAGGGGTCCCCAACCCCCAGTCTGTGGACCAGTACCGGGTCGCAGCATGCCAGCAGCCAGTCCACATAAACAAGCAAAGCCCCATCTGTGGGATGCAGGCAGCACACAAAGCCATGTCCCCTCCAGTCTGCGGAAAAACCTCTCTCCACAGAACCGGTCCCTGGTGCCCAAAAGGTTGGGGACCTCTGTTCTACATGGTCAAAGCAGAGAGCTCTTGAGACATAGAGCAGATTTCTTAGCAGCTCATGATCAGTTCATGAACAAGTAAAGGGAACCAATCAGAAGGAAGAATATTTATATTGTTAATAATCTCTGGGTAGTAGAGACCAACCTATGGAATGGCTAGACAGCATGACTAAAAAGGAGTGTAAATTGTTAACAAAGGATTATCCCTGGGGCAGATCTAGGAAAAAACATATAAAAATAGTGTTGTGTCATAACCAGAACATACCCAAAACCCTCCTGAAAAATCTCATAAAGCAGATTGTATCAACCTTATTTTATTTTGGAGAATATGCCTCTCACTCAGATCCAACGCACCTCTTGTTTTTTCCATCTGATAAGAAAAAACTATATATATATATATATGCTAATGAGCAGACCAATGACTAGATCGAGGGCCAGGGCGCAGAGGCAGCCAGTCACATAAAAACGGACTCCCAGATCCAGTGTTTTATACTCTGACGATGTCGGCAGTGTGGCCGATGAAAGCTCAGTACTTTTGTAGATTAAACAGTTTTGTTTATGATTTTATCCTGGTGATCGTTTTTATTTATCTGTTTCACGATATGTACATACCCAGGATTCGTGTTTTTAACATAATCAAGAACATATATATATATATATATATATATATATATATATATATATATATATATATATATATATATATATATATATATATATTTGTTTTCTGAGGTTTATATATATATATATATAAGCTTATAACTCTGTCTGTAACTCAAACATAAGCACTGATTACAGTGTATACTTAAGGCAATTATATGTGCATGTCTTTAGGCATAATATATTTAATAGTACAATTTTATGTGCTAAGCAATAAAAGACATAATCATAAAAAACTGGAGAAAAAGGAAATGATATTTTTTAAGAAGATCAGAGAAATCATAAGAAAAAATTGTAGCTAAGGTAGGAATAATAAGGGCAATCATGAAAGGTGTAATAGAGGCAGATGGAAGGAAGATGGAAAGCCCTTCAAAATGGCATTATAGAATGACAGAAAATATCTGTCAAAAAAGCACATATTCAGAAATCAATTCCACTAGAGTACAAGTAATAGTTCTTTGAATAATAATGCATTAAAATATTACATTAGACCAACTTGACATTTCTTAATACACCCAGTAACAGTATAACTGTAACATGATTGCACTTTGTTATGGACCCTATATATATAAATTTAAACAAGAACATGTGCCATATATGAAGGAATTTGTATTTGTCTCTAGTTACATTTAGTTACCAATAAATGTATCAGTCAAACTAAATTCCTAAGTATAAGTTTGGACAATGCTTCAACTCTTTAAACAAATTTTCTTAGAAATTATTGTTAAATCAATTAATAGTCCAAAACTCAATCAAAATTCAACTTCCGGGGAAGAAATGATGAGCTGGCAAATAGACCAGCTCTTCGTAATTCCTCTCTGGACAAGAGGAGGATTTGAGATAACCATGAATGCTCCAGACAGTTCTCCTCATGAGGAGACAGCATGACCATGGTCTCTAGTGAGTTTAGAACTCTGGGAGATGAAGGAAAAGCCATTTTGCTCAAAACATGGTTAGTACCTTCAAAAGGAGACTGGATTCACATACTTCCTTTTGTAATGGCCTTTGAAAATTGCTTATTAACTGTTTTTCAAGTATTAGGTAACTTTGAATAAATCTGAAAACACTAGGTGTTTTCAGGTGAGTTCCTTCAATTTTTAGCAAAAGGTGAGTTCCTTCAATTTTTAGCAAAAGGTTTAAGGATTTATTTTATTTTTGGAGTAGACAACAAAGAGGTGATTAGAACTTTGATTTTGGAAAGTTAGAAACTGACTAGGAGTTCAGATGGATCTGAAATAAGATTTTAGAATTATAAAAATCCTTTCTATGGGAAAATGCTTTTGATTTCTTAAAACTCTTTAAAAGAAACTAGGATGGGACTTTAAATATTGGAGTTTAGAGGGAACTAAAAGGAACGAAAGATTACAATTAAAAGAGAAAAACATTTAAATTTGAATTACTAATGTAGAGTGGAGCAAAATATTTCAACACTAGAAATATTAAAGGATATTTTTGAACAATGGACCCAAAATTAATTTTATGGAGCAAACATTAATTCTAATTAATTAATTAATTATTAATTCTATATACAAGCCTGAGACTGATCTGAAAGTGGATTTAAAAATGACAAGACTTCAAGAATGAGAAAAGATGCTACACTAGACATACAATATAAAAGAAACTGCCTGAAGTGTTAATAATTTAAAAGAATATACAAATAACAAACCTAGAGACTGATCTGGATAATTTTCCTATATTGGATTTACAAAAAAGGCTTGTTAAAGCTTTGAAGAATTTTATGAAAAGAGAAAGAAAAAATGAAAAGAATCAAGATTTAGGATATTATTTGAAGAGACTAAAGTTTAAGATTGTTAAAAATAAAAGAAAGGAAAAATAAGTTGGTTTATTTGATCAAGGTTAAAATAAAAATGTAGGTACCTCTGGTAATCTTTATTGGACTTTTGCTGATTGGGACTGAATGTTTTAAGGATTTTGTTTCTAGATACGTGACTGGAATATGGAAAGAAGTGATTATTTGTTGTATTTTAAGAGAAAGTGATAAATTAATAAAATTGTTAATACTTGTTATGATAAAGGGGGAGGTCACTTGTTTATATATTTCTTTCATTTCCTTTACCATAGTCTCATTTTTTGTTTCTGTTCTATTTTTTCTATTTTTCTTTTTTCCTATGCCTTCTATTTTTCTTTTTATTCCTTTTTTAGTTTGTGTTAGTTTTAGTTAGTTGTCACTGTAAGTATATATTTTTATAAAATTACTATTAAAAAACCTCAATTAATATTTGTTATACAAAAAAACAGGTTGTTCTTTAGTTAGATGATAAAAATTAACCCTTGGGAAGGAAGGAAGGAAGGAAGGAAGGAAGGAAGGAAGGAAGGAAGGAAGGAAGGAAGGAAGGAAGGAAGGAAGGAAGGAAGGAAGGAAGGAAGGAAGGAAGACATTTATTCTTTCCTGGAAAGTTGCAAAATATTGTCATTATCAGATCACCAAAAACAAAGCAAAAAACAAAACAAACGAAACAAAAGTTACAAGATATGGAGTATGATAATATTTAAATTTAGATGGATTTTAATATGCAGTTTTTACAATTTCTATAAGATTAAATTGGCTTAGATTTGCACCTTCTACAATTTCTCCATGACTAGTAAACAATTCTTCATGATAGCCTTAAAGCTGTTCATTTATTGAATGGGGGAAATTTAAAATATGAAGATATTCATGACAAATCAGACCTTGAACCTAAGCCAGCTTGTCTTGGAAGCCTGTCAGATATTTTTTTCAATCTTGTGACTATTGTCTCCAACACTTGAATCCTTCTTTTCAGCATTGTTTTTAACTAAGCCCTTTTGAAACCTGTATTGTCTTCAATTTTATTTCAAGCTCTTCAACTTTTTAATACATACTTTTGGAAGCCTTCTAATTTTTGATTGCAGCATGACAAGCAATTCATAATTTCTCTTGGTTCAATTCTGGGCAGCATTTCTGGATTCAAAAGTCTTCTCTGAACATCTCTCAACTGATCATATATAATGTTTGGCTATTGGCCAAAGCTTTTACATCTCAGAAGAAGCTAAACACTGAAGTAGTTGGATCAACAGCTAGTAAACATTTTTGTGTCTCTGCAGGAGATAATGCCATCAGAATAGACAAAACAACAGATAGAGAAGAAGGTTTTTTTTTTCTGATTGGGAGGCATACTAGTTCTCCAAAATTCTGAAGTTAATAGGGAACCATTTAATTAACATCTATATTTACTCTTTAAAAAAGTCCAAATATAGTTTATAATATCTCTCAGAAGTAGAAAGGAACGAACTGTAGCTCAGTATGTTGTCATCTTATCCCAAAATCCATCTGATTGAAATAAAGATTTGTTTTGTTCCCATACCTGTTCAACTTATACAAGAAGTATACAGATATCAAGCTGGGATGAGATAATACCTGGAACAGAAGATCAAAAACTAAAATGTGATAAATACAGACAACACCAATTTGCTAGTTAAAAATAAAGACTCTCATTAAAAATGGAAAATGAAAACTGGGATTAACATAGATATCAAGAAGACATAATAATAATAGCCATTATGATTGGTGAATATACACTTCTTCATTGTAATGTTATTTATCCAAGTTGAAATAGAGAAAGATGGACAATGTGCAGTAGAAGTAAAGAGAAGATTAATTCTAATGAGGAAATGACAGACAATTGTGGTTTATAAAGATCAGAATCTACTTTTCAGAGGAAATATATATTTCAGCTTGAAAAGGATGCTAATAAAAGCAGTAAAAATGATAGAACCTTTAAATTATGGATCTGATAACTTTAATACAATCAACACAGAACAAAATAAAGACTGTCTCTTGAGACCATTAGCAAGCATAAATGAATATACCTTGCACAAGTAATAAGAATGGATAATAGGCAATTAGATAATTACTATGCCTGAAATTCTTGAGAAGGTAGAATTAGATTATCATGGACAAATGGACAGATAGGATCCAAGAAATTATAGAATTGTCCTTGAAAAGGATATAAGGTTACTAGGCACAGGTTGAACTCTGGCAGAACTCTGTTCATGCACTCATCAGGAACATGATGGCGTTAATATAGCTATATGCAATGCCCTTTGAATTATGAATTAATACTGAGTATGATAAAAAGTAATAAATTTATTTTCATTTATTCCAAGCATATTTCTCTCCCATTCTATAACTTTAAACTATTTGTAGGTTCTACATGTTTAATTGTATCCTAAGCGAAACATACACACATGGTATCATATCCTATGTTTAGGATCAGTGTAATTATTTAAATGCTTATCTTGGAAGAATAATAATTGCACTGCTAATAATATTTTAAGACAGTAGAGATACCTCCAAAAAGAATTATATTGTGTAGCATTAAATGAAGCAGAGTACAGATCATTTCCCTAGGTTTTTATAGTATCTTAATATAGTTAAATATTTTGGCTTAAATAAGCATTGATAGTATTTCATGGCTGATGCCCACCAGCTAATAATCTTCCTATTGCTACTTGAAAGTTGGAATTTAGCCAATGAAGTCTCCTTTAGAACTGCTAGAATTTAATAGCAATAGCACTTACATTTATATACTGTTCCATAGTGTTTTATAGCACTCTCTGAGTACTTTACAAATGTCAGCATATTGCCCCATCCAAAATCTGGGTCCTCATTTTACTGATGTCAGAAGGATGGAAGGTTGAATCAACCTTGAGCCAGTTAGGATTGAACTCCAGGCTGGGTAGAGTCAGCCTGCCTGAAAATAAGACCTGGTGTTATAATTTTTTTTTTACTCCAAAAGACCCATTAGGGCTTATTTTCAGGGAATGTCTTATTTTTGAGATGCAGAGGTGCTCCATGCACCCCGCAGGCCAGGCAGCGTGTGCCTCCCCTGCCCTGCGTAGCTTCGACGGGTGTCTGGCAGGTGAAGAGAAGCAGCTGCCAGCATCCAGCAGGCCTGTGCCACCACCATGAGGTGAGAAAAGGCAGGTGACAAAGGTGTGTGGAGCTGCCCCATGTGCCCTGCTCCCGTGCACCTCAGGGCCCCCGTAGCCAGGCCACTCCCTATTGGCAACCTCCCCCCACCCATTTAATAACCCAGCTGCCAGCCCGCCTCTTTCCTTTCACTCCCCTCCCGAGCCGGACTGCCATGCTTCGGAGGATGGGTGGGGAAGGCTTGGTCACCTTGTCCGATCCCCCTCCACCATTCTGGAGCTGGGGGGAGTGACTGCTGCTGTGCAACAGCCGCGTCTGCCACTGGAGGGGCTTTCTTCAGTCTACGCCACCCCGCTTCACCCTGCACTGCCCCACAGATCACCTGCCTGGCTGCGGTTGCTGCCTCCTTCTCTTCCACCTGTCACTTTGGTTTTGAGGTACCACCTCGCATTGCCTGCTCCCTGTTCACTGCCTGTATTGTATGGTTTTAATGGCGGCAGCTCTGGAGGCCGGTGATAGGTTCTCTGCATCATCCCTGGGCTGGTGGTTTCAGCCCCCTGGCTCCCTTCGTGACTCTGTTCACACAGCCACAGGAGAGTTATACCAGGGCTGGATCCAGGGGCACTCCAAAGACTGCATTGCTGTGACTCCGGCCACTAACAATAGAGTAATGGAGAAGATTACTGAAGTTACTTAGTGATGCTGCTTTAACGTAAGTACTAGATATTATATACTATCTCAGTTTGACAAAATAAAAATCAATAACTTTATCTAAGGAACCTGTTGCAAACTGGACCAGAATTACAATTAACCAAAGTTTATACTTCATTTTATATTCTCTTTATAAATATTCTCTGAAATATAATAGTTCACTTTAGGTGGGATGCTGTTGTAAAATGAAAGAAAATCTTCATTAAATGTGACGTTCACTAGGTGTAAATATAGTGGTAACCAATTTCTTATACTTTCACACAATAAAATGAAGTTAGATGGAAAAAAGCAAAGCTTCTTTATAGTTTGTTTTATGATCTCCTATCCTATCCTTAAATGAAATGAAGAATCACAGTATTTGCTGAAATCAAATGCACATATACTTTAATTTTAACTCAGTGTGGAAAGTTAAATATCATTCTATCAAGCATCACTTAGATTAGGAGGCAAACACTATGGACATTTTAGCTTTCCATTCAAGATGTGTTATGAAGGGAAGGGAAGAAAAGTAGGATTTGTTGGGTTGCTGCTGGCCACTTGTTCAAAAGTGATTTATTTTTCATGCAAGATTGATTCACTAATTATCCTCAGAGGGACTTGTATTTAGGAAATGGGTGGACAAGTATTCTTCTTAGGTGCTTTGAATGGGAGGGGGTGATGAATTCAGGATCCCTGCAAATATGGGACAGATCTTGCCATGTCTAGATAAAGCAACAGCAGCAATAACATCTGTTTGGCTCTATGTTCCAGCCTGATTTCCATATGTCTCAGCTTTATGTTAAGTTGTTGTTGGTAAGTTTGATTGCAGCCACAACCTGATAGGTTAATTTGAATTCTTCTCTTTGAAAGATATTCACAGAACCCCCTCAACTTTGAATTGAGCTGGTTTTACTTCAAGAACGTAATTCATGTTAGAGTTAAACAAAATTTTAAACCCTTTCAACCTATGATATTCTTATTAAAATTTACTAAGCATATATTCTCTTTAATTATAGATAATATATATAATTATATCCCTTGTCCTGTGACTATATTTTTTACTGGAATGGTTATGTGATGGTCATTTTGGAGGAATGGTTTACCAAGTCATGGTTCTATGCTGCAGTGTCCAAAAGAAATTCATACTTTAGAAACAAATCTGACCTAGAATTTAATTCAAAGTGGACCACATTGGTGGACTATAATTTAATACATGGATTACACCCCTGTTCATACTTCCATTTTTTTGGGATATTACTATACCGTAGTAATAGATCTCTGAACTTAGAAAGAAGTTCCAACCTCAAATTGGTATGCCAATGGACAGATATTAACCAATTCAAAGGAGATCAAAGAAAGATAAAAATATTATATTGGAACACTATACAAAAGATACCAACCCAAGAAAAAGAATAGAGAAAAATTGCAAGAAATTGAGAGTTGTCAAGAAATTGATGTGGAAAAGTTTATTAAACAACCAGATGTTTCTGGTTTCATCTCTCAGTCAGTATTGTTCAAGGTCATGGCTGTTTATGAGCCATCAAGTCAGAACTGACTTTTAACAACCACGCAACTGAATAGCTCTAGGATTATCCATCTTGAATTTTGTCATTTTTGTCTTCCAATGGTGCAGCAATCACCACTATTATCAAGTCTATCCATCTTGCTGCTGACCATCCTTTTCTTCTGTTTCCTTCTATATTTCCCAGCATAATGGATTTCTCAAGAATGTTGGGTCTTTGCATAATATACACAAATTGTGACAATTTGAGCCTGGTCATTTGTGCAATTTTGGATTGATTTGCTCTTTGATTCATCTTTTCTTTTTTGGGTTATTCATGATATACTTGGAAGTGGAAACCTAGTGGACAACAACCTAACTATGAGCGGGCAGTGTGCTGCAGCTGCCAAAAAAGCCAATGCAGTCCTAGACTGCATCAATACAGGGATAGTATCAAAATCATTAAAAGTGTTAATACTGTTTTATACTGCTTTAATTAGACCACAACTGGAATACTATGTCCAGTTTTAGTCACCATGACACAAAAAAATATATGTTGAGATTCTAGAAAGAATACCAAAAAGAGCAACAAAGATGATTAGAGGACTGGAAGCTAAAATACAGTAGGTTGAACCATTGCAGGAACTGAGTTTATCTAGTCTAATGAAGAGAAGGACTAGGGGTGACATGATAGCAGTCTTCCAATATTTGCGGGACTCTCACAGAAAACTGGGGGTCAACCTATTCTCCAAAGTATATGAAGGCAGGACAAGAAGTAACAGATGGAAACTGATCAAGGGGACATCCAACCCAGAACTAAGGAGAAATTTCCTGATAGTTAGAACAATTAATCAGTGGAACAACTTGCCTCCAGAAGTTGCTGGAGGTTTTTAAGAAGAGACTGGACAACCATTTGTCTGGAATGGTAAAGAGTCTACTGCTTGAGCAGGGGATTAGACTAGAAAACCTCCAAGGTTCCTTTCAACTCTGTTATTCTGTTATTCTGAAGTCTTTTCTAACATCAAAGCTCCAAAGTGTTAAAAAAAAAGTCCTTTTTCTTCAAAGTCCAATTTTCACTTACATGGAGTGTTAGAGGGAAAAAAAACCATTGCCTTCATGATTCTGATCTTTAAAGTTATGACATCTTGGAATGATGATAATGAAAACCCATTGAATAACACATATGTTACCCTTGAATAACACATATTTCAAAAATTTGATTGTTCAGGATTTAATACTTAAAACCACATGTCTTCTGACAATACTCTTTAAAAGTCCATGAGTCTGAGTGTAACTCTAGACGAGATGGGCGGCACATAAATAAATAAATCTGTTTGCTACTGGAATTTTGTTACAAGAAAAATGATGCTTTAGAAAACTCACTCCGGGGTATTATGAATGAATATATAAGTCACTGACCTCCCTCTAAGCCTGAAAACTAAAGGTCAACAAAGTGTATAAACATCTTGAACCTGTAACAAAAAACGAATCCCTCTTATCTTTGTCTACGAGTGAATGCAAGCTACTAGGCATGATGCGATTCATTTAGAAGGTTCAGCATGAGACATCACTAAAAGGACTGAGGATACAATGACACATCTGATATTCCACCTGTAGCTGGAAAAAAAAAATACTGCCCTCTATTTAATGAAAGAATCCTTAAGATGCTGTGTTAAGGATATTGTCAATTAACAATTTAACATGAAAGCTGTGGCTTACAATGCCAGCAGAGCTCTTTTTTTATTCTCACCATCCTTATGGCTGTAATGCAAAGTTAAATAATGTAACCAATTATATTTTCCATGTTATGCAAGCTGGATCTAAGTAATGATATATACACTTTATTTTCAAGCGCACTTATCCACCAGAGACAAGATTTAGAAAATAGAGGTTTTTAGATATCAGTCTTCTTTATGCATCTTTGAATAGTAGCAAATTATTATATCATACTTTGAATAACAGGCACAAATGTAATGTTAAGTAGTTAGAGATCCCATGAAGTCCCATAAATAGTAAAGTAAGCTTATGCCAACCAGTTGACTAAATACCTGAGCAAGCAAAATTCCCCTCCATTAAGGTTAAAAACGAGGGAGGTATTTTCTGGAGGATTTTACTCCTTTTGGATTTTCACTGGCAATGAGCATCAGTGGGGTGAAATCCTACAAGAATCAGGAAGAAAGGAAGCTAAATAACATGCACAAATGTCTCATTGTGGTGTGTAATTATGCAGATAATGGCATTAGATTTAATTTTGCTTGTGCTCAGCAAAGTGTCTGTTTCCTTCGAATCTATTTTCTTTGAGGCCTTGTTGTCTGGTTGGATGGACTTATCCATTCTTCTTTTGTTTATCCTGATTCTTTAAACCTAATGCTTTGTCCTGTAAGCTTAACATGCGTCCTTTTTGCTGTTGAGTGTTTGTAATAGACGTGTTCTGTGTGCTGTGGATGCTAGCAATAACTTTGGGGTGGAGACTGTTGGACACATACTCCTTCGATGCTCTTTTTATATAGATATTAAAAAAAAACAACACTTATCCTCCTAATAGTTGATAGATATCCTGGTCGTTCCAACACTACTTATCTCCAGTGGCTGCTGAAGAATGAACAGACTGTGGTCACAGCACAGGTGGCTAGTTTCTGCGCAGCAGCAGTAGAGATTCGTCGGAAACAGGTGATTAATCCATCATAACTATTTTACACAATTAATGCAGCAAACCTTTTTGCCTTATTACTTTCTTGCATTTTAGTATTTAATGACTATGGGCCTCACAGTTTAAGGATTGATATATTATAGTTAGGCCATGCTGTGTTTTGCTTGTATGCAGATTGGATGTTAAATTGTGATTTTTAAAATAGATTTTATCTGTTATTTATTATTTTATTCTATAATTTTTAACTGTATATTCCTTGAGTGTTTTTAAGTTACTCTGGTCTCTGGTGTTTGACAGTAATAACCACTGAAATTACAACAACTTTGACCCACTGGGCCTCACGTCCTTTGAAGGAGTTGCAACAGTTGGGCAGTTGTGTGAGCAGTCAGAAAAGTTTTGGCCCTGTGTGTCACTTCTTTTTATTCCACTAAAACACAGCAATATTGCATATACAACACTGAACTGTTGTTGTTGTTGTTTTGGGGGGGGGGGGGTGCCAGGTTATATCCTGAGACCTTGTAATCTAACAACATGCTTTTAAGGTTTAATCTCTCCAGACTGAATAGTAAATTGTGGGTTTAAAGCAATCTTATGTATCTTGGTTAGTAGGAAAGAAAGTTTCCCACTCTTCCCCTCACTGTGGGGAAGAAAAGAAAGGAACAATAATTGCTGTTTCTTCCCAGGCTGCCCTAGGTTGGTGGGGCTCCATGTGTGATAGAAGGAGTTTTACAAATGCCTTACCTGTTTTTAGCTATCTCATATGAGAATGAAGAGAAAGCAGGAATTTATTTATTTTTCTCCCTCTCCCCCAACCCTTCAGTAGCTTAAACATACAAGATATACAGTATTATAGGTGTGATAAAATCACCTGAACCTATTTGGCATTATTTACATAATCATAGAGAAAATGCTTCTTTTTATGCTCATTTATTGCTTCCATGCAACCTACCTGATTCTCTGATTCGAGACAAGAATATATAAGCAAACTGAGAAAAGTATAAGTCTTTTCCCTGTTCTTACTTTCCTTGAAAGTAAGACCTACCCCAAAAATAAGCCCTAGCTTGATTTTTGGAGGTGGGCCTAATATAAGCCCTATCCCCCAAATAAGCCCTAGTTTTGGGGTGAGGTGCATGCCTAAAATCAAGCTAGGGCAGGGATGGGGGGGTGGAGCTGCCCCATGTGCCCTGCACCTGCTTACCAGGCCTCCCATGAATTGACACCTGCCTCTCCTCGCTGGCCTACTTCTTCTGCGGCGTCCCTTGGCCTGTATTTCCAGAAGGCCTGTGCAACCGAGAACCAACCTATGGATTTGATCCGTAGCTCGGTTCTCGGCTGCAGAGGCCTTCTGGAAAGGCCTCTGACTGCAAAATGCAGGCCGGAGCTCCATTCTCAGCTGCAGAATGAAGTTGCTCCTTCAGCCACAGCCACAGAAGAAATGAGGTGAGTAGAAAAGACAACCCCCCAAAATAAGAACTAGTGCCTCTTTTGGAGGCAAAAATAAATAAGACTGGGTCTTATTTTCGGGAAAACATGGTATCATCACCAAGCCTTTGCTGAAGTAATATAAAACCTTGTTATTGCACGGGTTGCATGGTTTGTGAATGAGGATAGGAATATGGGATAGGAATAAATGAAAGCAAGTAGGGTGAATGGTTGCCATGGCCTGGGTTAGAAAAGCAAAGGGTTGAGAGATCTGGGAACATGTCAGAGTAGGGGGAACAGGCTGGAACATCAAGACCAAAATGGACAGAGAGATATGATGGAATGTGCAAGTGAGCCACTCTCAGGAAAATTGAGCATACTTTTAACAGCAATCCTGGTGTCCAAGTCACAGGATCTTTTCTTGGAGCCAAGTTACCACATCCTTGCTGGCCCTAGCTCCAACTCTTGCTGTTTGAATGCCAAGTCAGCTTATAATAAAGCTGTCTTCATTTGGTAGTGAATCAGAGGTAGCTGACCCAGCTTGAACCTGCAGATTCATTAGTTGCGCTTCTTGATGACCTGTTGTGAAACCAGGATGGGCGTGGTGGTGTTTCCATCCTTATGCTCCTTGATTTTTCAGTGCTTTTTGATACTGTCAATCAGTGTTCAGTGTTCAGGGCCAGCTTCAGGAGTTGGGGGTAGGAGACCCTGTTTTACAATAACTGTCCTCCTTTCTCTTTGTCCAGTTTCAACTGGTATTGACAGGTGGGAAGATATTCTGCCTATCATCTGCCTTCAATTGTTTGACACTTTCTCACATTCAATTTAACATGAAATCACTCAGTAAAACCATCTATTGTTTTGGGGTCATCAATACAGATAGATGATCGATAACCTTTATTGTCATTTTTTACTGTGGGCACATTGGCACACATTAAAAACGATTTTTTCTCATTTGCTCTCAAAAGTGTACACATACGTAACACACATTTGAACATGCTATATACAACATATGTATAAACCCACATCCTTACATATAAATAACATATCAATATTAATTACTGTCCATCTTGAATACATAGCAGAAAGAGGAAGCGTTAGAGTTCACAAAGTTAATACTGTATGGAACAAAACTGTGACTGAATCTGGATGTTCTGCTTCAGATACCATGAAGCCCCCTCCTCCCAGAAGGTAACAAGGAAAACAGGTCTCGCTTTACCAGTGTCTCAATGTTGAGCAACCAAGCCAGTCTACTCGTTGTGCACACGCAGAAATTTGATGCTGGTAACCATTTCCACAGGTGAATCATTTAATACACAGAGGAGTGTGGCTGTGCATGCCTTTTCTGAAATCGATAATGATCTCTTTGGTTTTTCCAATGTTTAAAACTAGACTGTTTTTCTTTTTTTCTTTTTTTGTATAACAAGTTTTATTGAATTTTTTTTAATTTTACAGCCAAGTGCTTAAGACTCATCGTGGAGATAGGGCACTCCATAAAACAAAATAGAACATACCATCATACATAAACAATTTACACTTTTTTAAATCTTCCCTCTCTATTTTATCAATCAAAAGAGCAAGAACAAACAAACAAAACCAAACTATCAACGATATTTCCACCCATTTTAAGCTTAATTAACTATTAGCATATTCCAACTAGCATTACATAGACATATAGAATACGGTTCGAGTATCCATATAATAAAGACCATATTATTCCAAATATTCAGTTTATATTTCTCAATTAAGTTCTATCTCTTATTCTATCTCACATACATATTTTATCAGTGAATATAACTTTACGTTTCCAAACCATTTTGGATTAGCTTAGGTTATTTCTAATTATTTCTAAGCTAAACATATATAAGTATATTTTAAAATTTCTCCACTATATTCTATTTCCTATATTCTAAACATTTTTATAAATCAATCCATTCTTCAATCATTGCATGTAAAGATATCATTAGTATTTCACCGGTCTCAATACAACTCCTAATTTTAACTTTCCCAGTTTTCCATAGTTACCATTCCAAACCATTCCAAATATTCAGTTTATATTTCTCAATTAAGTTCTATCTCTTATTCTATCTCACATACATATTTTATAAGTGAATATAACTTTACGTTTTTAAACCATTTTGGATTAGCTTAAATTATTTCTAAATTATTTCTAAGATAAACATATATAAGTATATTTTAAAAGTTCTCCACTGTATTCTATTTCCTATTTTCTAAACATTTTTATAAGTCAATCCATTCTTCAATCATTGCATGTAAAAATATCATTAGTATTTCACCAGTCTCAATACAACTCCTGATTTTCGCTTTTCCAGTTTTCCATAGTTACCATTCCAGACCATAATCAAATCCATAATTCAAATCAATATTGGTCAGACTAAAATCTTAAACCTTAAAGATCTCAAAAATATTAGCTCACTTAAAGTCTTTAAAAACCATTTTACCCATCAAATAAATTTTTAACACTCATTTTAAACCTAATTCTAGCTTTCTTTTTATGCCAAGCAGGTTTCCACAATACGGCTTTCAGCTCCTCCCATCTTGGTATTTGGTTATACAC
>JALGBA010000680.1:0-130000 GCA_023970755.1 Azemiops feae
CACACGTAAAAAACTCATTCCAATTCATAGAGATCATAAAGAAACAAAACTTACAGCCCAACGACCTACTCGTGAGCTTTGATGTCATTTCCCTCTTCACCCAAGTGCCAATCAAAGAAGCCTTGACAGCTATCCAAAACAAATATAACCCCCCCAAGCACATCCTAGATCTGACCAACCATTGCCTATCCAACACATACTTCATCTACAACGGGCAAAAATACAAACAAATAGAAGGAGCACCCATGGGATCACCCCTCTCACCTGTCATTGCAAACCTCTACATGGAACACTTTGAAACGCAAGCTCTAGAAAAATCTGATCACAAACCCAAACTCTGGCTCAGATACGTAGACGACACCTTCATAATCTGGCCACATGGGAAAGAAAAAACTAGACAACTTCCTCACACACCTCAACAGCCTACACCCCAAAATACAGTTCACCATGGAAACAGAAGCTAACAACCAACTTCCCTTCCTGGATGTCTTAGTCTACAAGAAATCCAATGGCTCCCTAGGACACACCATCTACCAGAAGAAAACACACAAAAACCGCTATCTGCACGCACTCTCACACCACCACCCAGCACAGATCAACTCCGTAGCCAAGACACTCATCTCGAGAACAAAACGCTTAGCTGACGAACAACACCTAAAAACCGAACTACACACTCTCACTAATGTACTAACATCCAACGGATTCCTAAGAAATAAGATTACCAACTTAATCCAAAAAGAAACCCCCACTAAAATCCAAGACATAGAACAAGAAAACGGCAAAGCCCTCCTCCCATACATAAAAGGCACCACAGACAAAATCAGCAAGATCCTCCACAAACACAACATCAAGACAGCATTCTGCACAAACCGAAAAATATCCACCATCCTAAGAAACCCCAAGGACAAAATTGAGTTAGAAAATCAAGGAGTATATGAAATCCCATGCACCGCCTGCCCCACCACATACATCGGACAAACCAACAGAAGAATAAGTGCACGCATTGAAGAACACAAGAACTCAGTCAGAAAAGAGGAACCAACTTCCTCCCTGGTCCAACACCTCAAAGCCACAGGACATAAAACTGACTTTAAAAATACCAGAACTATTGCCAAAACTGAACACTTTAACAACAGAATAATCAGAGAAGCCATCGAGATAGAAAAACGCCCACACAGCATGAATAAACGAGATGATACCTCCCGCCTACCAGCCATTTGGAAACCCAGCCTTATTGACAGACGAATCCCTAGCACAAGGAGCAACACTGGACCCACACTCACGAAGACCACACATGATGTCACCACCACACATCCACACAAAAAGCAGACTCCAACCCGCACCGATGATGAGGCACGACCGCGGACCAGAAACCAGACCACAGCTGCATCATTGGCCATTTTAAACCCCTCCATTTCATACGTGAAGCAAACTGACACCCACCTTGAAGATGTGGCACGACCACGAACGCGAAGCCAAACAACAGCAATGCAGCTCTCCATCTCAAATCCCCCTGCAACTCAGACTAATCCGAGCACAACAGGGCCCCCACCCAAGCAGAGCACACACCCCGCCAATCAGAGCACAGCCAACCCCCCATCCAATCAGAGCACAGCCAAGCCCCTAACCAATCAGAACACACCTCCACCCAATCAGAACACAGCCAAGCTCCCATCCAATCAGTTCATACCTCCACTGGCAGTTAAAAGGAAGAAACAGCTGCGATCACACATTGCTTCCAGAAGCACGAGGCCGAAGAGACACCAGCCTGAAGATGACGAATGAGACTTCGTCGAAACGTCGCCAAGACACTTCCAATTTTACACGGGAGAAAACCCGAATTACCAAAGACCTACATACAAACACCCGTGAAAACCTCAGAAAACAAATATATATATATATATATGTAGGTCTTTGGTAATTCGGGTTTTCTCCCGTGTAAAATTGAAAGTGTCTTGGCAACGTTTCGACGAAGTCCCATTCGTCATCTTCGACTTCGTCGAAACGTTGCCAAGACACTTTCAATTTTACACGGGAGAAAACCCGAATTACCAAAGACCTACATACAAACACCCGTGAAAACCTCAGAAAACATATATATATATATATATATATATATTTGACTGAGCACCAATCTGGATTTTTGGTGAATTTGAATCCTAAATTGAAGTATGGTGGTAATTGGGAGGTGGATCCCACGTTCTGAAAGCTTGACTTCCTGGGCGGTTTTCATCTTTTGATATCAAGAACGGAAAGAGAGTTGCTATCAGAAATTATAGTGTTAATTCAGCCTCAAAGATTCCAAAGAATAAGTGTAATTGAATGAAGCTGCAAAGTGTGCCCAAGAAACATCAAGCTGACTGATTTCTTAGGAGGGTTCTTTTTTTTTTTTTAATAGTGCATCCCCAATGATTTGGGTGCTAATCTAATGGAAAATGTGGTGCGTAAACATTGCTAGCTGTGAGCAATATTATAAATTTGTGCATTTCAATTTCTCTGCCTGCGCCAACTTTCCCGGTGATGAGTTTTCAAGATGCTTATTTACTTTCTTTTACAAGCATCCACGCTATCGTTAACCCTTGTTTAGTACTAACTGCACTTTTTTTTCACTCGTGCAGTACAGTGTTATGGAGAACTGGTAACCTGCAACCTGATGGTTGTGCTGTCCCACTCACACACACACACACACACACACACACAAGTAACTGTGGTTTAGTGGGTTTATTAATATTCCCTCGCAACTCCTTTCACCAAAAACCCAGAACTGTCCCAATTAAGTCCAGTCACAAGCAGACCAATGCTCGTCCCCAGAGCAATGGCCAATGAATCCATAAGGCACTCAATCAAGTTTCACAAGAGTCCACAAGTTTCCCGACCAAAATAAACCCCCCAGACAAAATTAAATCCACAATACAAGAGGGTTCACAAGGCAAGAAAAGTCCAGCGTTCCAACTAGGTGATGAAACATCTGTAATGAAACATCTCCTATTCTCCAAGGCGCCTGAGGGCAGGACAAGAAGCAACGGATGGAAACTAGTCAAGGAGAGAAGCAACCTGGAACTGAGGAGAAACTTCCTGACAGTTAGAACAATTAACCAGTGGAACAACCTGCCTCCAGAAGCGGTGAATGCCCCTGAGATATTGGAATACTGCTATCATGTCACCCCTAGTCCTTCTTTTCATTAAACTAGACATACCCAATTCCAGCAACCGTTCCTGATATGCTTTAGCCTCCAGTCCCCTAATCATCTTTGTTGCTCTTCTCTGCACTCTTTCTAGAGTCTCAACATCTTTTTTACATCATGGTGACCAAAACTGGATGCAGTATTCCAAGTGTGGCCTTACCAAGGCATTGTAAAGTGGTATTAATACTTCACGTAAGAAGAGACTGGACAGCCATTTGTCCGAAATGGTATAGGGTTTCCTGCCTGAGCAGGGGGTTGGACTCAATGATCTCCAAGGTCCCTTCCAACTTTATTATTATTATTATTATTATTATTATTATTATTATTATTATTATTATTATTATTATTATTATTATTATTATTATTATTATTATTATTATTATTATTATTATTATTATTATTATCTGCAAGAAAATAGCCAAGCTCAAAGAGTACCAAGGACCCCATATATTGCGCTGCCAAAGTTTGGCTAATGTGATAGCCAATGCCAGTGTCCCATATTGGGTTTTGCTTAAAGGAAAAGTTTAAACTAGGGGTCTTCAAACTTGGCAACTTTAAGACTTGTGGACTTCAACTCCCAGAATTCCTCAGCTAGCCAGGGCTGGCTGAGGAATTCTGGGAGTTGAAGTCCACAAGTCTTAAAGTTGCCAAGTCTGAAGACCCCTGGTTTAAACCACTGAGTTAGGAAATCAGGCTAGAAATGAGGAGAAGCCTCAAATCCACTCAATGGCTTTTTATAAAAAAAAATGATGGGAGAAACATATCAAGATAAATAAAAATAATTATTACCTGACTTGTTGTTGCTTGTCAAACGATGTGTAGTCCTCAACTTACATTTGTTTAGTGATCATTCAAAGTTACATCAGCACTGGAAAAAAATGACTTGTGACCTTTTTTCACTTACAACTCTTGCAGCATCCCCGTGGTCATGTGATCAAAATTCAAATGCTTGGCAACTGGCCTGTATTTATGACGGTTTGCAGTGTCCTGGGATCATGGGATGAAACCTTCTGACAAGCAAAGTCAATGGGGAAACCAGATTCACTTAACAATCCTGATACCCTTAACAAGTACAGTGATTCACTTAACAACTGTGGCAAGAAAGGTCATAAAATGGGGCAACACTCACTTAACAAATGTCTCGCTTAGCAACAGACATGTTAGGCTCAATTGTGGTGGCCAAGTGGAGGACTATCTGTATTCTGAAAGGAAAAGGTTAGCCTGAAAATTGTCATTCCCACATAATGCAAGATAATTCTAGCAGGAAGCTTGCACATTAGGACGAGTGACAGTTTTATCCATGCCCCCTCTATATAGGGACAGGGGGTGAAATATAATAATAATAATAATAATAATAATAATAATAATAATAATAATAATAATAATAATAATAATAATAATAATAATAATAATAATAATAATAATAATAATAATAATAATAATAATAATAATAATAATAATTAATAATATACTAATAATATAATAATAATTTAATAATAATAATAATAATAATAATAATAATAATATGTTGGAAGGGACCTTGGAGGTCATCTTAGTAAAACCAAATGCTCAGGCAGGAACCATACAATTTCAGGACAAGGGCTGTCAGTCTCTTCTTAAAAACTTCCAGTGTTGGCATTCACCGTTCTGGAGGAGGTGTTCAATGTTTAATTGTTCCAACTGCAGGAAGTTTCTCCTTAGTTCTAGGTTGCTTCTCTCCTTGATTAGTTTCCATCCGTTGCTTCTTGTCCTGCCTTCAGGCACTTTGGAGAATAGCTTGACTCCCTCTTCTTTGGGGCAGCCCCTGAGATATTGGAACACTGCTATCATGTCCCCCCTCGTCCTTCTCTTCATTAGACTAGACATACCCAATTCCGTTCCTTGTATGCTTTAGCCTCCAGTCCCCTAATCATCTTTGTTGCTCTTCTCTGTACTCTTTCTAGGGTCTCAACGTCTTTTTTACATCGTGGTGACCAAAACTGCATGCAGTATTCCAAGTGTGGCCTTACCAAGGCATTGTAAAGTGGTATTAACACTTCACGTGATCTTGATTCTTATTATACTTATTCATATAATACACTGCATTTGTCAAGCACCCTTGACTGAAGTGAGACTGTATCAGCAAAGAAAAATTGCTTTCTCTAACAAAAGCCATCCTTACCTACCTCTTAAACTTTCTCCTGTTCTCAGCCTAAGCCATTCAAATAGGTATTTACTTCTGAGTTTGTACCACCTTGCTTGTTAGAACATCTTTTTATATGTCTTAAGCGGCTAGGCCAGGGGTAGGCAACCTTGTCTCTTTTATGACTCGTGGACTTCAACTCCCAGAATTCCTGAGCCAGCATGGCTCAGCTTGGAAACCTCTCCCTTTCCCCTCAGCATGGCTGGCTCAGGAAGTCCACGAGTCATAAAAGAGCCAAGGTTGCCTACCCCTGGGCTAGACCACAAAAAAGCTTTAATTGCAATCATCAAAAGGGGATATTCTCCAGCTCAACCATAAAATGAGTGGGAAAATAGGCAGGGGAAGTTAAAAGGTCATGGTGCATTTGCATAAAGAGGGTGAAAGCATGAAATTCAAAAAACTGGGGAGGGGGAGGTACCAAACTACTTTTTCCCAGAACCCGTGATCAATTATCCTGTCTCAATATGTTGCATTTCTTCATTATGACCCAAAATATCAATGGGAAGACCAGGAGGACCGAGTCTCATCAGACGTTTATTGTAACTTTGTCATTCAAATGGCCAATGCATTGTGTATGTTTGTGAACATTTGGGTGACTTAGATCAGAGCTCTCCAAACTTGGCAACTTTAAGAATTATGGGCTTCAGCTCCCAGAATTCTTCAGCCAGCATGGCTGACTCAGGAATTCTGGGAGCTGAAGTCCACAAGTCTTAAAGTTGCCAAGTTTGGAGATCCCTGAATTATATTAAAAGAAAAAAAAGAAAAAGTCATATCATAAATGATTGTATATGTGAATATGTTCTGATTCATACTGTTTCTCGCCCCCACCCCACCCCCGAAGTTGGCACTGAAACCTCATTCGTTTTATTTATCTGGAGGGACATACGCAGGGACAACTGACATATGTCAGTCACGCATGACTCTTAATGTGTACACACATTCTTAGACACAACCCAAGGCCTGCCACTTGAATGGTGTTATGCACGTCTGTTGGGAGTGAGTGCACCCGCAATCAGAACCAAATGCCATGGTTGCAAATAACATGGTGAAAATCTGTGTCCCCCCCCCATTTTAGATGTCCAGGCCGCGTCACGGTTGACACTGTCAAAATAACATCACCAGTGCATAAGAAAGAATTATCAGCAGGTTTGGGGAATCTGTTTGCCAAAGTATGCAGAGTTTGTGTTTTGCCTGAGTGTATTTGTGTGTGTGTGTGTGGGCGCTTGAGAATCAGGGTTAGGGTTGGGTGTCAGGCCTGTCCCAACTTGAATCTTTAAAAAAGAAAGACCCTCGACTCCATTTGTAGCAAAAGGTACACTTTTACTAAAGACAAGTAGTTGCAGTGTAAGCAAAGCCAGATCTGAATATTCCTGCATAACGCCAGTGTTCTTCCCTTCTCCAGGACCCTTCCCCCTTGGTCATCTTGCTAATGTTTAATGATATTCAAACTAGGTGTTTTGGTAACAGTTCTAAAGTTTGGCGCCTCTTTGGTGGGTGTTTGTATTCTGTTCCCATGCTGGTGTCCTTGGATGGTTCAACTGTTGACTCTAGTTGGCACTTCTAGTTCCTGTCATCCCCCCTTCCCTACATCCCCCTCATTCCTCCTCGCCCTCCTTCTCTATGGCAGGATGCCTTCAAAGCAAAGTCAGGCTGAAACAGTGTGGTAGTCCAGCCCCCCGCTCAAGCAGGAGAACCTATGCCATCTCAGACTGCTATCATGTCCAGTCTCTTTTTAAAAACCTCCAGTGATGGAGCACCCACAATTTCTGAAGGCAAGCTGTTCTTACTGGTTAATTGTCCTCACTGCCAGGAAGTTTCTCCTTAATTCCAGGTTGCTTCTCTCTTTGATCAGTTTCCAACCATTGTTTCTTGTCCTGCCCTCTGGTGCTCTGGTGAACAACCTGAACCCCTCTTCTTTGTGGCAGCCTCTCAAATACTGGAATACTGCTATCATGTTGCCCCTGTTTCTTCTTTTCTTTAGACTAGCCAAACCCAAGTCCTGCAGCCGTTCTTCGTAAGTTTTAGTCTCCAGGCCTTGCATCATCCTTAGTTGCTCTTGTCTGAACTTTTTCCAAGGTCTCAATATCTTTCTTGCAGTATGGTGACCAAAATTGCTTGCAGTATTCCAGGTGTGGTCTCACTAGGGTTTTATAAAGCGGTACTAATACTTCATTGGATTCAAAGTGTACCTGTCCACTAAATACCTTAAATCCAGACAGCCCTTGATGTCTTAGTTAGTTAGTTTAGTTAACCCAGCTAAAACAGAGCACATGCTTGGAAGCATAGTCTACTGTCAGAGGAAGTGGAGAATTTATTTTACTTTTCTTTCTCTTTTCTGTTTTTCTTTTGTGGTTTTTACTTTGTTAAAAAAATTATTCAATAATTTCTTTTTTAAAAAAGAGAGAATGGAATGGCTGGAACAGCTAGAAGTTTGAACTTGTTGCTAATTCCATTTATTCTTCCCCATGAAGAGCATGGGATCTTGCATAAGATACACTGTGAGGACTGATAGAGGACAGGAGATAGTTAAAAAAAAAAGACTTCCAAATGTAATAATCTAACCGGAGCTTGAGAAATAAGGCAGAGGATCAATTAAAATCTGTGAATGAATAAATAATTACCTAAGAGTATACACACAGCTGATCCACCTGGGATTGTAACAACAACACAAAAGCAGTGCAGGTCAGATGTTCAGTAGACTTGATATGCAAACTGCAATGCCAATATTTCACAGGTGTGTACAAGTGTCTGGTATGTTATCAAAGAACACAATAGTGTGGGTGGCTGCTAAGCAGAAGGTGGTGTTTCCTTAAACCTCTGAAGCATTTATTCCAGGGTGTAAATTTATATCCATGTCATATTGAAAAGTTTAGTTGCTTCTTCTCAATAACTCACTAACCTTGAGAGACTTCTTAATGTGTTTCTGGAACTGTTCGCTATGGCTTTCCCTGCCCCATTGCTAGATAAGCCGGTTGAAGGTTTCGCATTATATTAAAAACCAAATGTATAGGTATAGTATAGGGGGTACCTTGCTCAATAGCAGTAACTGTGAGAGGGACCTCGGAGTCCTAGTGGACAATCACTTAAATATGAGCCAGCAGTGTGCTGCAGCTGCCAAAAAGGCCAACACAGTGCTAGGCTGCATTAACAGAGGGATAGAATCAAGATCACGTGAAGTATTAATACCACTCTACAATGCCTTGGTAAGGCCACACTTGGAATACTGCATCCATTTTTGGTCACCACGATGTAAAAAAGATGTTGAGACTCTAGAAAGAGTGCAGAGAAGAGCAACAAAGATGATTAGGGGACTGGAGGCTAAAGCATATGAGGAACGGTTGCTGGAATTGGGTATGTCTAGTTAATGAAGAGAAGGACGAGGGGGGACATGATAGCAGTATTCCAATATCTCAGGGGCTGCCACAGAGAAGAGGGAGGTCAAGCTATTTTCCAAAGCACCTGAAGGCAGGACAAGAAGCAACGGATGGAAACTAATCAAGGAGAGAAGCAACCTAGAACTAAGGAGAAAACTTCCTGACAGTTAGAACAATTAACCAGTGGAACAACCTGCCTCCAGAAGCGGTGAATGCTCCAACACTGGAAGTTTTTAAGAAGAAACTGGACAGCCATTTGTCTGAAATGGTATAGGGTTACCTGCCTGAGCAGGGGGTTGGACTTGATGACCTCCAAGGTCCCTTCCAACTTTATTATTATTATGTAGTATTTTGTTTTATGGATTTAGAGAACGGACTGTCTGCTTTTCTTATGAAAAATGATCTCAAATTAGGGATACAGAAGCTGCTGCAAACCATCTTTAGGCCGTAACCTTGCGGGATCCTCCAATGAGAACAACGGAGGAGACAAAAGACACAGTGGTATTCATTCATGTAAAAGCTAGGAGTAAATAAAGACTTTTACAATGAGCAGAAAAATAAAGGAAACTATGTCACAGCTGAGGCTTTTATAGCCAGAATTATTTTTCACAAGTTTGAAAAGTCACTTCTAATTGAGTTTAGCTCCTGGTATTTTATCCATACTATGATCGTGGAGTGAATGGTTTGCATTTTCTCTTTCAGTTCTGAGTTTTCCGTGGTATTCCCAAAGGTTGCTTCTTCTAAGAACTCATAGGTTGATACATGGTAAATTCCCAGCAGTTCAATAGCGCATCCCTCAAAGATCTTGGGGTGATGTTTATGGTAAGGGAAAAGGTTCTCAACAGGTGTCCAGATGAATACATCTTCATGTAGCACACAGAGTATATATAAACATATGGTCTTGAACTTGGCCAGTCGCAAACTGCAGCCAGGGCAGTTCTTCAGGGCAGGTGCAATATAATAACCCTACTTTTTTTGCACCATACACAGCTTCCAAAATGATTTGGAAAGTCAACCTCATTGAAAAGGCACAGCTGTAGTCCAATCTTGAGAAGAAGACCCTTGAGAGTCCTTTGGATTCTAAGGATATCCAATCAAATCCTTTAGTCAAATCCTAAAGGAAATTAACCTTGGCTGTTCTTTGAAAAGCCCAGAAAAATACGGCATACTCCATTTAATCCTCCAGGGAAAGATTGAAGGCAAACGAGGTCCAGGCAGAAGAAGAACATCATGGCTTCAAAATCTAAGGGACCGGTTTGGACAAAACTCAGCAGCACTTTTTCGTGCGGCTGCTGATAAAAACAGGATCGCCAACATGATCGCCAATGTCCGATAACGGATATAGCACAAGAAGAAGTTATTTGAAAGGGCAGATACTGAAGTTGAAGCTCCAATACAGCTCCAGGCTGCCAACTGGGAAGAGAGGACTCACTGAAGAAGATGCTGATGGTGGGAAAGATGGAAGGCAAAAGGAGAGAGGGACGGCAGAGGATGAGATGGTTAAATGGTGTCATCGATGGATTTGGGCAAACTCCAGGAGACAGTGGAGTCTCCTGCCATGTTATAGTCCATGGAGTGCGAAGAGTCAAACACGACTTAGCAACTGAGCAACAAGCCCAGTCTTGAGGTTACAAGCCCATGAATCCACTACGGTCAAGTTATTGCTGTTCAGGTTGGTGAACCATCTGAAGCTGGAAAAAATTCTTTCCTCTGGAAGCCGTGTATGTTTCACTGATAGAATGGAAGAGCGT
Organism: Azemiops feae; assembly: GCA_023970755.1. NCBI lineage: Eukaryota > Metazoa > Chordata > Lepidosauria > Squamata > Viperidae > Azemiops > Azemiops feae. The sequence continues at coordinate 10,493 of JALGBA010000680.1, forward strand.
TAGGAGTTTTCTAGTTGCTTGTGCTGAAGGAACCCAAAGCCAAAGAGAGAGTTTTGCTAATTCCTATACAAGAGAACCGCCTAACTATCATATTCCTGGTCCGACTAAGATGTGAATGTAATTGTGACTCATTGGCTATATTCACACTGCATATTTAACAGTCATTGAAAGGTTTACTGGCTACTTATCCAAATAAACATATGCATTTAGTCAGTGTTATTATTTTTTTTTAATGTAGCTTATAGCATTGTGTGAAATCTACCCCTTTGGTTAAGTGATATAGTTCAGTGTTTCTCAATCTTAGCCATTTGAAGATAGATGGACTTCAATTCCCAGAGATTCCCCAGCCAGCACAACTGGCTGGGGAATTCTGGGAGTTGTAGTCCACCCATCTTCAAGTTGCCAAGATTGAGAAACACCGATATAGTCCATTATTTTGTAGAGCTATCATTTCTGGTTACAAAAATCCAGACCGCCTCTAGATGGGAGTGGTTCTCTTTGCTATTTCGTTGTTATTTGGATTTCTGCAGCCCAGATATTGTACGAACCTAGAAAATGGTCTAATTCAAGGGTAGGCAACCTTGGCTCTTTTATGACTCGTGGACTTCAACTCCCAGAATTCCTGAGCCAGCATAGCTGGCTCAGGAATTCTGGGAATTGAAGTCCACGAGTCATAAAAGAGCCAAGGTTGCCTACCCCTGGTCTAATTCAATAACCAACCTAAGTGTATTGTGCGAATGCAGCCACAGAGTTTGGCTGGCATTAATCCACATATTCTCATTTACCAATCCATTTCTCCATAGCTCTTCCTACATCAGTCACTTCCTTCAGCCTTACTGACAACACAGCTGAGGAACAACAGAAGAAAGCAAGCCCGTTAAAATTAAATTCCTGGGAGGAAAAACCTAAGAGTCTTCATTATAACGGCTTAAATTAACATACAGGTCGTGTTTGCGATATTCCCCCTTTCATTGTGTGGCACCGATCGGCCATTGTTTTTCTTTCTTCCACCTCGTGACATCTTCCTTCCTTTTGCAGTAACTCTGAAAACCTTTTCCTGATCCAAGAAGAGCACCCAGGATAGGGCAGGATTAAAGAATCAAAATAAAGCAAGACATCTGGGTGTGCTGTGCCCACTCCTACATTCCTCAAACTCTCTCAACTCAACTAATGTCGATGTAAAAATTCCCAAACAAACTTCATTGTACGTTGAACAAGAGGGAGACTTTAAAAAAAAAGAAAAGAAGAAGTCTGGTGGTGCATTTCATGAACCCCAAACCACTGAGCCACCTGGGAGAAGGAAACCACATTTTTTTTTAATTCCCTCCCCTTCTACTCCCTCTTTTTTTTCACTTCACTTAGTCTTTTCTACCTGATTTTTTTTTTTCCCCATCCCGGGGAGTCCTAGTATCTAATGGATTAGCAGTGATCTTCATAGATGGCTCACACCTGCAGTTCTGACTACTCCCCTCTTCTACTTTGTTCAATCAGCCATACCTTGGTAAGTCCATCAGCTTCCAGACTGACATGCAAAGCAAGACCCACCTGACAGACCTGACACCTGGGCGGAAGGGAAAAGTGGGGGGGGGAGGAAGACGGTGGACTTGCTCAATTAAAACTCCTGGGAGACGTACCAAGAACAACAAGGGGAAGGTCTGTGCATGATGCATAAAAGTCAGAAGAACAAAATGGGTAGCACTGGAAGTGACTCATGCAAGCAGTCAGAAAACAAAACAAAAGTTTGTGGCCCAAAGAGGAAACCCCGGGTGTACAATGTATTATTTGTCCACAACTCAATCCAGAGACACTGAAGGAATGGGGCTCTCCGGCATCTTCCGGCATCTTCCGCCCATTGCAATTGTAGTGACATGCAGACAACAACACATAGGTGTACCTGCCCTCGGTGCCCTGATCCGCGTGCAGGTAGCCCTTGACGTACGACCGCGATTGAGCCCCAAAGTCAGACATTTGCTAAGTGGGTTTTGTCCCATTTTACGACCTTTCTTGCCACCGTTGTTAAGCAAATCACTGCAATTGAGAAATTAGTAACCTGGTGGTTAAGTGACTCTGGCTCACCCAACTGACTTTGCTTGTCAGAATGTCACAAAAGGGGATCACATGACCTCGGGACACAGCGACCATCGTAAATCTGAACCAGTTGCCAAGCATCTGGATTTTGATCACGTGATCGTGCGAAGGCTGCAAAGGTTGTAACTGTGAAAAATGGTCATAAGTCGCATTTTTCAGTGCCGTTGAAACTTTGAAGGTCACTAAGCGAACTGTTGTAAGTCAAGGAGTACTGTACCTGTACACTTGAGGATCTCACGACAGTGCGACTGAACAGCACAATTAATGTTGCTAATCTCTGGGCAAGATCTGTTTAACTTGTGCACATTTTGATCTTGTCTTTTATATTTTAAATTTTATCTTATATAGCATGCCTTATTTTAATTGGGGTGCTTCTGATATGAACAAACATTTGTCCTGAATGCTGGCAAATCCTAGGTGAGAGAAAGGTAGCTTGTGTTTACTACTTTAGTTACTTTGCCAAAACTGGCACTTATCTAGCCAAGGATTGGCATTGCTTTACTTCCGTGCTTTCCACATCAGTGTACAGATAGTCCTCTACTTATGACCACAATGGAGCCCAAAATGTCTGTCGGTAAGTGAGACAGTTGTTAAATGAGTTTTTCCCCAAAGTTATGACCTTTCTTGCTACAGTTGTTAAGCGAATCACTGCAATTGTTAAGTTAGTAACATGGTTGTTAAGTGAACCCGGCTTCCCCTTTGACTTTGCTTGTCAGAAGGTCGCAAAAGAGGATCACATGACCCCGGGAAGCTTCAACCATCATAAATATATGCCAGTTGCTAAGTGTCTGAATTTTGTTTTCCTTTGAAGACGTTTTGCTTCTCATCCAAGAAGCTTTTTCAACTCTGACTGGATGGTGGGGAATGGAAGGATTTATACTCCTTGCAGACAGCTGGTCATTTGCATTCTTTTAGAGTTTCTTGAGGCCACCTGGAGGTTTACCTGTGTCCTCAGGGTCACCTGAGTAGTGCAAATGGGTGTGGAGCCTTCTTGGCTGCTGGATGTTTTCTGCCCTGTGTCCCTTCACTGTTGAGGACAGGTGCAGGCTGTTGGGGATGAGTCTGTGTTGTCTGCATCTCAAACTGAACCACAAACAGTTCCTGTCATCTGCAATGTTTTCTGGAAATCTGTTCATACTCCCGCACCATTCAAAGGGGATTTATCCAAAGTGCATAGCCAAATGTCCATGGAGATCCCCAGTCATCCAGGCCATGGTTGCCCCAAAGGTGCTTTTTCAGGAGGCAACTGGACTTTCTTGTTTTTCTTTGAAGACTTTTCGCTTCTCATCCAAGAAGCTTCTTCAGCTCTGACTGAAATCCAATTGCCTCCTGAAAAAGCACCTAGGGGACAACCATGACCTGGATGACTGGGAATCCCCACAGACATTTTCAAGCAGATGTGTTTGTTGTGGCAAGTTTTTAAGCACAGGGAGATTCTTACAGAGATGCAATGTGGGATTTGAGAGGGAGGTGCATCTGCAAGAAGAGTTTCAGTGAGATAGGAGAATTTTGTTGAATCTGCACTTTTGAATCAGTAGGTAAAGCTGGTGTAACGTGGTTCAGATGTTGGACTGGCACTGGGGAGTTCCATATTTGACTTTACATTCAGATGTGGAAATTCTCTGATTTATCTGGGCCATGTGCAGTTGCTTTCACTCCAAGCTACTTCACAGGATTACCACTGTGGGGATAAAGTGAAGGGAGAGCCCCATTTAGGCCCCTCAGAGTTCTGGAAAGAAAAGCAGCATATCAAGACAGCCCATTTGGTCTACTGGTTAAGGGTCCAAGCTAAAAAGTAGGAGACCATGACTTCAAGTCCTGTCATAGCCATGAAAGTCAGGTGGGTGACTTTGGGCCAATCACCAGGAGACTGTGGATTCTAGTCCCACCTTAGCCATGAAAGCCAGCTGGGTGACTTTGGGCCAATCACCAGGAGATTGTGAGTTCTAGTCTGGCTTTAGCCATGAAAGCCAGCTGTGTGACTTTGGGCCAATCACCAGGAGTCTGTGAGTTCTAGTCCTGCTTTAGCCATGAAAGCCAGCTGGGTGACTTTGGGCCAATCATCAGGAGTCTGTGAGTTCTAGTCTGGCTTTAGCCATGAAAGCTAGCTGGGTGACTTTGGGCCAATCACCAGGAGTCTGTGAGTTCTAGTCCTGCTTTAGCCATGAAAGCCAGCTGGGTGACTTTGGGCCAATCACCAGGAAATTGTGAGTTCTAGTCCTGCTTTATCCATGAAAGCCAGCTGGGTGACTTTGGGCCAATCACCAGGAGTCTGTGAGTTCTAGTCTTGCTTTAGCCATGAAAGCCAACTGGGTGACTTTGGGCTAGCCAGTCACTCTCTCTCTCTCTCTCTCAGTCCAACCCAACCCATCTCACAGGATTGTTATTGTGGGGAAAATAGGAGAAGGAAAGTGTGTGGGATATGTTATTTATATAACTAACACAGATGGGATAAATAATTAATAATAATAATCAATCCATCAAATATGAACCTTTTTTTTCAAAATTCACCCATCTCTTTGCACCGCAGAGCCATTTGCTATGTTTTTTTAAGCTACATTTGACAAACGTCTGCAGAAAAAATTATATACATTGCTTCTGAAAGCAATGTACAAAAATGCATTACGCTGGAAGAAATCGGGGGGGGGGGGGAAATGCATTACAAGCAAAACTGTTCTGAAAAAAGTAGGCAGGTTTGCAGCAAGACCCTGAGGAATAGGGTGAATGAGTTTTGCAAAGGAAACGGGATGTTGAGAGAAACCAGAAATCGACACTTCTGCCCATCTCTGATTTCAGTAGTTTCATGTTTTCAGAAATAAAACGTGAATGCAAAAAACTCCAACCCAATTCAGCAATATTTTTCTTGAAAGCAGCAGGCATTAAAGTACAGTGTGCATGTCACAGATAGCAATCAGAGTGATGCATAAAACAAATGGTGCATTACAATTGGATTGCATTATGTGCCAAAGAGCTGAATTATCTTGCAACTTTTCAGCCGTAATGGGGAAACATAGCTTGCATTCTCCCTGTGTGGTCTCTCTCTCTCTCTCTCCTTTCAGCTCACACTTTTCCACTTGTTATCTCTTCCTGACCTACATACCTAGCATAGAGACTCTCTCAAGCTTATCAATCAAAGCTTGAAGCACACTGGAGCTGGCTTAGCTGGTTCCTGCATTAATCAGGAGGAAGCCGTAATTGGCCCTTACCTGGATGGCTAGGAATGAAATCCTTGAAGAAAAACAATAAATGTGAATGGCTGGTAAGTTGAATGAGAAGCAAAGCAACAGTAGAACAGAAAACAGAGTTGGAAGGGACCTTGGAGGTCTTCTAGTCCAACCCCCTGCTCAAGCAGGAAGCCCTATAACATTTCAAACAAACGGCTGTCCAGTCTCTTCTTAAAAACCTCCAGTGTCAGAGCACTCACAACTTCTGGAGGCAAGTCTTCTACTGATTAATTGTTCTGACTGTCAAGAAATTTCTCCTTAGTTCTAGGTTGGTTGGTTAATTTCCATCCATTGTTTTTGTCCTGCCTTCAGGTGCTTTGGAGAATAGGTTGACTCCCTCTTCTTTATGGCAACCCTTTAGATATTGGAACACTGCTATCATATCACCATGCCGTTTTATACTGTAGGTCTTAAGAGTAGCAGCAAGCATTTCTTTGTGGAACAAAGAGTTCTTGGTGATTCTAGAATACATTTGGGAAATAAGCAACCTGGAAGTCTGTGTATATGGCTGAACTACAACTCCCAGCATGCTTCATCCCTGGATGTACCTCTTGGGGAGCTAACAGTAGTAAGAGCCAGGACTATGGAGGTCTGAACTGGCATTTAGCAGTAATTAGAAGGCAAAAAATGAATGAATGAATGAATGATGGTAGCTGCTCACCCACCTTTGGTGATCTCAAAAAGCTAACCAGGATTGGAGCTGGTTGATACTTGAATGGGAAAATACCAGGAAATCTCAGGGCTATAGGCTAACTTTAAAAAAAATATATCCTGGAAGAAGGCAACAGAAAATCAACCTAAGCATTTTTGTAAAGAAAGCTACATGAAGTCATCCGTGAAATCATGACAAGCTGAGCTTCACTCAGAAATTTTCTAGGAAGACCATTCATTTAATCTACAGATAATATAGCTTGGTATAACAGCATAGGGATGACTATCCTTAATACCTGTTTAATGACAGGTTGTATTGCATTATTGCATTATGGGTTGGGCAATTCATTTGACAGAGTGCTCATAACTGTCACAGCATTTGCTCCACCCTTTCTGTATTTTTAGACCATTTCAAGTATTGCTCTTCTAGGTCCAACCTTCATGAGACCTTGAAACCTGAAAAGATGTGTGATGTGTATCTTTCCCTGTCTTGTCCTCTTCCTCTCCTCCTCCCTCCCCCACCCACCCCCGCCTTTAGGATGTCAAATGTGCTGAACAAGAACTCACATTTCCAATTCACTTTGTGTGTGTGTGTGTGCGTATCTAAAGATTTAATGGCATTGCACTGAATTTGTAAAGTGACACCACAAATCAGTTTTTTTTGCTAAAGGTGCCTATGCATTATCTTTTTTTTTTTGGTTCCTTTGCAATTTAACTTCCCTTTTGAAGACACCTTATCTAGGTTGACATAATAGTTCTTTCAAGCTTGGGAATGCTGGATCCTGCCTTGCTAACTGCACTCCTAACAAAGATCTTATTGGAATCCAACTGAAGCAACTTGAAGGCAGCCAGTTCCTTCAGTGAAATCGAAACACTCATTCAAACCTTTGCACATCCTTACAATTGATTTTTTTTCTGCTTCCGTTTTTGTCCCATTTGGGATCCTCCCAATCCTGTTTCTTGTAAAGGCACTGTGCTAAACGCAAATAGCTGATGGGACGTGAGAAGTTGGTTGGGCTCGAGAAGAAAGAGTGAATTGACCAAAAATACATGAAATTGACCCAGTTGTTAAGGAACAAGTGGTTCTGTGAACCCAAAATGTTTTGTGGTCTGAAGCCAAAGACAAAATGTGCATCTCCTGATTTCAATGTAAAAATAACCTAACTGGACTTGCTCCTGAAACTTAATTCAAAATTGGCAATAGAGTACAGGTAGTCCTTGACTTAAAACAATTCGCTTAGTGACCATTCAAAGTTACAACGGCCCTGAAAAAAGTGACTTATGACCGTTTTTCACACTTATGACCGCTGCAGCATCCCCACAGTCACGTGATCAAAATCCAGACACTTGGCAACTGGTTCATATTTATGAGAGTTGCAGGGTCCCGGGCTCATGTGATCCTTTTCTGAGACCTCCTGACAAGCAAAATCAATGGGGAAGCCAGATTCACTTAACAACCGTGTCACTAACTTAACAACTGCAATGATTCACTTAATAACGGTGGCAAGAAAGGTCGTAAAATGGGGCAAAATTCACTTAACACTTAATTTTTCACTTAGCAACAGAAATGTAGGTCGTAGGTCGAGGGCTACCTAGATCAACATTGATTGCACCAGAACAGTAAGATTTTGGGTGAAAATGTGTTGGATTAGCACTATCCCAAGTCCAATCGTCTTTTTGAATTGACATAATTGCTTGGAAATGAATTCAATCCTCCTGCTTCTTTTCAAAGTTTAAAAGAAAGGGGATCATGAAAACAAGAGTGGGCCTTTTTTTTCTTTTTCTGTCTAAAAAAATAAAAATAGAGGCTTTTTCCCAGACTAGAGCTAAACTTTATCCACCATCATCAGTCAAGGCAGACAGTTGAGAGCAATACTAGAGCAAATAATTGTGCCTATCTATCAACAGCTTTTGTCCGTGAGTTACTGAGTCTTATACTAAAGTGGGCACCAAACAGCACTGGGGGTAGATTAAAGGCAAGAGATCTCTCTTCAGTTGCTTCCCTGCTTACCAGCTGTTATTTTCTATAGGAGGAGACAGGAGCTCCCACAATATCTATAAGAATAATATAGACAATCTCGCCTGCAGCAAACTCATTTTTCTCCTCTGCATGTCATAAAACAGTTTATTCTTCTCCTTTTAACATTAAACTTCCTTCTATCTTGTCATCTGGCCCTGACGTTAATTATGTTTGCACAGTATTTTAAGCATCTATAAATCTGAGAAAAACATTTTCCCCCCCTACACAAACACACACACACACACACACACACACACTTTGGGTTTTTGCTTGCCCTTTGCATTAAGAAACAAGACCCCTTTGATCCTGAGACGCAGCGCGTGGAAGAAACAAATACATTTTATTAGCATCTGTAATGGTTCAGTCGGATCAAGAAGTGCCATTTTGGAAGGCTCAGATCGGTCTGCAATAGTTAGAGGAGAAGAAAAAAAAACATTTGCGTTTATGTGTAAAGTATGTGCACTTTCGCGGGATGTGTAGATTATTTACAAATAATCCTCGGTTTACAGCCATTTGTTTCGTGTCCGCTCAAAGATACAACGGCACTGAAAAAAGTGAGCTAGGACTATTAGGACCATTGCATCATCCCCAATGGTCACATGATCGAAAATCAGGCATGTGACAACATGTTGCAGTGTCCCAGGGTCATGTGATCACCATGTGAAACCTCCTCAACTGGCTTCTAACAAGCAAAATCAACAGGAGAAGCCAGATTCACTTAACAACTGCATAATTCCCTTATCAACAGCAGTGATTCGCTTAACAACTCTGGCAAAAAAAAAGTTGTAAAATAGGACACAACTCAGTTAACAAATGTCTTGCTTAGCAATGGAAATTTTGGGCTCTATTGTGGTCGTAAGTTGGGGACTCCCTATACTTCTCAGCCACCTCTGTAGCTATATGTATCTACCTACCGGAAGGTTTATTATTATTATTTTTTTACAAAAGTCAAATTTCCCTTTATATGAAGCTTGGTTCCTGATAATCCATGTCAATATCCCTTTCTCGGCAGCAAGATGGTGTCAGGTGCAAAGAATTGGTGCCGTTCTTAAAGTTACAGCTGAGAATATTTATTTAAGCCTATACACAAGAATCTGGTCAACTAAAGTTCAACACTAAATTGGCACCAGATAAGGGTCAATGGAATTCAGGAGGGGTCGGACTTGGAGTGCTTATGACAACGTAATGATCCTAAGCTGATGATGTGCTTAACTCCACCACCACCGCCCAGCTCTGCTTGCTCTTCTCCTACAGATAGACGTTATTGGGCAGGATCATCTTCCTGGCTATTTTGTTTTTCATCTTCACAGTCTAGCCCACAGCCCTGATAATCTCCCACTCAAATATTAATTAGGTCCAACATTTGCGTAGCTTTTTTGAAGTCAGCCAGGAAGCTTTTGCTGTAAGGAAGAATATTTTTAGCTTTCATCAAAGCAGCTGATGTACTGAGTAAAGAAGATGACCTTGGCAGAGATAGATCAGATCTGTTACCAAAGTGATGAGGAGAAAAACATAGCCTGAGTCCAAAACAATCAGGAAATATGCCGAAGCAGCTCAGATACCTCCCTAACTCAGTTGGGTGTAAGAAAGGGAGGATGTGCAGAACAATCGGATTTGCAAGATTCTGTTATTGTATGCTATCTCAGTAAAGTATATCAACAAAATATCCACAATCTTCTGAAGAGACTGGACAGCCACTTGTCTGAAATGGTAGAGGGTATCCTGCTTGAGCAGGGGGTTGGACTAGAAGACCTCCAAGGTCCCTTCCAACTCTATTCTAGTTGATTTATTGAGTCGACCAATTCTTTGGAACCTCCCCAGATAAGAAGAGGATGGGGTATCGCCCACATGTGCTCCAGACAATTGCTTATTGCAAGGAGCCTGCACGACAGCGGTCTTTGGTAGGTTTCAATACTAGGAGAAGACATTAGCCATCTTGTTCACAACAAAAACAGAGTCTTTTAAAGGACACTAATTAGATTCAGAGGTTGTCTATTGTCTTGTCCTAAGCCAAGCACACACAAATACACAAAAAGGTAGTTTGCACACTTTACTACGCAAGGTTTGCAAACACACTCACTTACAGTTTAGAGACAAATCCCCCCCCCATCCCAAAGTTCAGCAAGTTTAGGTTACAGAGTTCCAAAATCAAAACAGCAGTCAGATCTTGTAGAAAGTATGTCAGCTGGTCCGCTTTCAAAGTCAGAGTTGTGAGGTTCAAGAGTCAAGGGGCACAGAGAATGAGAGTTAATGAGTGGTCGTCGTCAACAGAAGACTTGATCTTGTTTCTGTAGTTTAATAGAAGCAGTCCTAGTATAGCTCTTTTAGTGGGGCAAGAGTCCTTCCTCATGAGCAGTCTCATTTTGGTCTATCTTTGCAGCCTGATGGCCACTTGCGTTAGGAAGGGAAAGTAATTCCATACCCTCTTGTTTGGAAACTGACCCCATCCGCTCTGGCTGATCAGACAGTACTCCATTTACTCCATTTACTCTGAAGCTGATTGCTCTTTGTCTGCTGGCAATTCTGGAGCTGGCTGCTCCTATGATTCCAAATCTGAGCTCACTATGACACTTACTAACCATCTTAAAGCTATTAGAGATCTTCAGAACAACAAGCTTGAAAAGTCACCGGGTAAGTTTAGCTTCAACTCTGAACAAAAGAAAACAATAATTACAAGCTGAAGAACTTAAAGAATTTAAAATAAACAGAAAAGAGCTAGATAAGACTTTGGCATAAGAAAATTATAAATGGATTAAGGATCCAATTAAATTTGGAATACTGACTTTTACTGTAAGTTTTGAATTAAGTATAAAAAATAAATAGCTTCCTCTGGGAACCAAAGTTATTTTGGCTACCTTGGCTCATAACAGAGAAACAATTTCATTCTACCACTTTTTAGGTTAATGATTGTCAGAAAAGCTCTCAGCTAAATAAAGACCTCAAGCAATGTATGTATGCAAAACAGCCTTGTTCCCCTTGAAGTCAAGGGTGGGAGCCTCTATGCCAGGGCTTTTCAACCTTTTTACCGATTGTACCACTTTTAGGATATGGCAATATTCGAGTACCACCTAGCAAGGTGTCAAAAAAAAAACCTGTTCAAAGTTGCAATTGCACTGAAATGACTTATGACCATTTTTCACACTTATGACCATTGCAGCAACAGGGTCATGTGATTTATATTTGGATGCTTGGCAACTGATTCATATTTATGATGGTCACAGTGTCCCAGGGTCATGTGATCCCCTTCTGCAACCTTTTGACAAGCAAAGTCAATGGCAGAGCTGCTGGTGGCTAGTGCTAAGGCAGGACTTCCTTCCCTCCCTCCCTTCCCTGCCTCCCTTTTTCTCATTCCCATCTCCTTCTGAAGGAAGAATTTGACACCCCCCCCATATTTTCCCTCTTCCATATATTGATCAAACAAGGAAAGGCCCCCAGAGACAGAAAAGACAAGTACTGAGTGAACTAGCTTAAAAAGGCACTTCCCCTTTAAGAATTAGCTACTGGCTAGAAAGGAAAGTAAGGAGCCCAGCTGGCACTTAAGGAAGAAAAAAATATGTAAATACTGGCTGCCAGCTAAGGCAGCCTCCCCAAATGGCTCCATTCATAAGTAAAATCCATTCAGGAGAAAAATACTTCAAAATCCCTTGCAGCAAAACTTACAGCTAACAACAGCAGAGCAATAGAAGCTAAAACGAGCCATCAGCCAAATAGAAATTGCCAAACACTCCTTAAGAACACAAAGCCCACATTGCACAAATCCCAGAACTTCAGTCACAAAAGCACATAAGAATCCTTCCATTCTCCATCTCCCTCCCTCCCTTCTCCGTGCCTCACCTCCAGTCATTGCTGCTTTTCATTCCTCGTGGAGGGCGACCCCTCCCCCACTGCATTTCTTGCCTGTTTGCTGCTGCCAGCACAGGTGGCTGCCACAGCAGTTGTAGATTGGCTCATGGCCGGCCAGCCTGCTTGATCTCCTCTCCCTCCGCACCCTCCTCCTCCTTCTTCTTCCCCTTCGGTGCAGCTAGAGCTGATTCTGCCTCCTCCCAAGGCTGCTGCTTTTTCTCCCTCTCCCTCTCCCTCCCAAACTGCCTCCTTTTATAGTCTCCGCCCCCTCCTCCTTTCTCATGGGGGAGGGTGAGCCAGAAGTGAGCCTGGGGCCTTTGCAGCTCCAGAGGACTCTCTCACTGTAAGTCTTTGCCTGTGCTGGCTCTTTCCCTTCCCCACTACACTTGGCTAGGCAGGGCTGCGTACCACCTGCCACTTGTTAATGTACCACAAGTGGTACGCGTACCACAGGTTGAAAAGCCCTGCTCTATGCAATTCAGTGGAACAGAATTGCACCATCCCTGAGCTACTGTATCTCTTGCCTTCATGTGAATCACCTTTCCCCAATCTGGCACTCCCCGGATATGGTAGAATAGTAATCATCAGGATTTCCAATCAAGATGCTGCATCTAAAAAGCACAAAATTCTAGAAGGTGATCTTACATAATAGCATCTCCTTGGACGGGGAGGGGGGGGAGATAGTTTTAAAGTTTACTAGAAGTATTTTTAATAAAATAATAATAACAATAACAATAACATGAAACTCATAAATATCCAGGAAAAGAGGATGGGCTCTGAATACAGGTAGTCCTCAACTTACGACAGTTCATTTAGTAACTGTTCAAAGTTACAACAGCACTGAAAAATGTGACTTACGACATGTTTTTCATAGTTACGACCTTTGCAGCATCCCCCACGATCATGTGATCAAAATTCAGATGCAACTGGTTCATACTGATGAACCAGTTATTGTGTCCCAGGGTCATGTGATCATCTTTTGCAACCTTTTGACAAGCAAAGTCAATGGGAGAAGCCAGATTCACTTAACAACCGGGTTACTAACTTATCAACTGCAGTGATTCATTTAATAACTGTGGCAAGAAAAGTTGTAAAATGGGGTAAAACTCACTTAACAAATGTCTCACTTAACAACAGAAATTTTGGGCTCAATCGTGGTCATAAGTCGAGGACTACCTATAGTTTTATTGTGTAATTTTTTAAAAAAACAAACAAACAATAGAAAGGTTATTTGTCACATATATGTTTTGGTGGGGGGGTGGAATTATCAGAAATTATTTAGAAACCAATCCATTTGGGTTAATGTAGCTTTAATTGGAAAGCTTCTTTTTTTGTCCAATTGCAAACTTCAGAGAGAGAAAAAAAACTAAAGCAACTTTCTTGTTTTGCTAAGTTCCCAGGGCTGCAGTGAACATTTTAAACTCTTTTTAGTCAGATTTTAAAAAATTAAAATTTTAAAGTTGCCTCTTTAGGCAGCTTTCTTTTTCTTGCTTTAGTCTTTTATTATTTTAAAATCTTCTTTCTATTTTTCCTTCTATGATTCTTTAGTTTTTAAAACCTCGGTTAAAAATTTCTCTTAATAAAATTTATTTAGAAAAATTAAAACACCTCAGTTATACAGAGGATAGAAAGATATGATGCTTCAGATTTTAATCATATCCCTCATATTGATTTCTTTTTAAATTATCCAGACTGCCTATAGCAACTTTCACTTATGAGTTAAGTGCAGATTAACAGGATAACAGAGTTGTAAGGGACCTTGGAGATCTCCTAGTCCAACCCCCTGCCCAAACAGGAGACCATATACCGTTTTAGACAAATGGTTGTCCAGTCTCTTCTTAAAAACTTCCAGTGTTGGACCATTCACCGCTTCTGGAGGCAGGTTGTTCCACTGATTAATTGTTCTAACTGTCAGGAAATTCCTCCTTGATTCTAGGTTGCTTCTCTCCTTGATTAGTTTCCATCCATTGCTTCTTGTTCTGCCTTCTGGTCCTTTGAAAAATAAGTTGACCCCTCTTTTTTGTGGCAGCCCCTCAAATATTGGAACACTGCTATCGTGTCACCCCCTAGTCCTTCTTTTCACTAGACATACTCAATTCCTGCAACTGTTCTTCGGATCTTGTAGCCTCCAGCTTCCTAATCATCTTTGTTGCTCTTCTCTGCACTCTTTCCAGAGTCTCTACATCTTTTTTATAATATGGTGACCAAAACTGGATGCAGTGTGGCTTTTACTAAGGCTTTATGAAGTGCTACTAATACCTCATGTAATCTTGATTCTATCCCTCTGTTAATGCAACCTAGGATTGCATTAGCTGAAGATTATGTCTTCAGAATTACAGTCCAATGCAATCCTGTGGGAATTCCGTGTTTTCTTTTACACCTTTCATTTATCTGCTATGTGTGACCTAAATCAGTGACCTGAAATTATACATTTTAGCGCTGTTAGTAATTAGAGGGAAATAGCCTGGGAGCAAAAAAAAAAAAAAAAAAGGAAGGAGAATATTAATAATATTAATAATAATCTCCTTCAAATCAAACACAGTCTTTGAATTAATTTTGTATTAAAAGTGTAAGAAAGAAAAGAAACTTTTTAGCCCACAAATAGGAGAAGGAATTCACACTTTGTGTGTTATGCCAGTGGTCTCCAACCTTTCTGGGTTCAGAGTGAGTGGCAGGTGAGTGCGCACACGCAGCTGCATTTGCGCAAGCAGCAGGCACACACACCTGCCGCTCGCACAAATGGAGCTGCACATACGCATTTCCCCGCCTACTGAGCGTGCAAATGGAGCTACGCACACATGTGCAGTCGCCTGCCTCTTCCATGGCCCGATTCTGAATTCAGTAGTGGGCCACGATCTGGAGATTACGCAACACAACATTTTTTTGTTTATTTTTTTAGCTTAGAATGCTATGTGAACTCAGCCACTGTGGTTAGTAAATAGAATAACATAATAACAGAGTTGGAAGGGATCTTAGAGATCTTCTAGTCCGACCCCCTGCTCAGGTAGGAAATCCTACACCAGTGGTGGCGAACCTATGGCATGCGTGCCAGAGGCGGCACTCGGAGCCCTCTCTGTGGGCACGCGCACCATCACTCCAGCCCTGCCTCCCCCGCAGCCCCCTCCTCACCAGCCGCCCCCGAGGAGAGTCGCCCCCGGGCACAGCCCGCACGGAGCAGCGCAGCCAAGGACATAGCCAGGCAGCAGGGACAAGACTCCCATAGCGTGCAGATGATGCGGGGTGTGGGCGGAGGGCGTGGCTGCCATGGCGCTGCAGGGCTGCCTAGGCGATCTGCAGCGGACCATGGAGGCAGTGCATGGCTGAGTGGGTGGGGCAGGGGGCAGGCAGGGGCGGAGCAGGCAGGATGGGAGGCGGAGCGGGGGCAGGGGGTGGTTTTTGGGCACTTGGTCTCTAAAAGGTTTGCCATCACTGTCCTACACCATTTCAGACAAAATGGTTTTCAGACCATGGTTTACAGCTTAATGTGATGTCTGAATCAAGGGAAGCGGTCTACTCAATATCCCTTAGTTAACTAAACAATGACTTTGTATAAAGTGTGTAGCCAGGAGACAGTTTGGCTTTGAACCATAATAGGAAAGTATCAATGAGACTTTAGTTGATTTGATTCATGTACGTCCATTGATTTCAGCTGATTATTACCAGGAAAGACCAATCCAGGAAGAAAAGAAAATGAATTGTTAAGAATGAACGGCCTCCATTCTCCTATTCAGGCTGAGCGTAGCTCACAAATGTTTGTAACAATGCCAGCCCCTTTTGAATTATCCGTAGGTGGCTTATAACCAATTATATAAACTGGTACAAGATGATAATGTTTAACAGCAGAGGTATTATGGAGAGAATAAGATATACTTTATCTTGGATGAAGGTATTAGTGAAAAACAGATTAAAACTTATGTGGAGATCTGTAACAATAACTAGGCTAATTCTATTGTCTTTCTCCCAAATTATTTTATTAGCTGCAACATATTCCTTCTAACGACAGAAAAACCCTGATTCTGTTGCCTTCAAATAAAAATTCCTTTATAGGATCATTGCAAGAGTTCCCATTATTTTTTGGGGGGTCTTACATCGATTTAAGTCCCTCCGGTTGGTCACCATGATCTCATTTGGGCCAATCAGCTCAGGAAACCCCGTTTACCTCATCACAACCTCTTTGCTGTCATAGCAACAGGTGGCTTCTTTCTGATCATATTTGGCTCTTTTGCATAATGCAAAGGCCCCTGCTTGCTTTTTAGATAATTACTCTTTCCCCCCTGTGAGCCTACTTGAATACATTAGCAAAACAAGTATGCGAAATTTGTTTATCCCAAGACAATCAATTGAAAATTACCTGCAAACGTAATTCTCATTAGGGTACAGGCGGTGAATGGTGTGCCATATGGTGAATGAGCAGTGGCGAGAAGCAATAAAACCTTTGCTAGACCACACAACAGGTTGCTAGGTTTATCACATTTTTTCCATCTGGAAATTTAAACAGGCAGTTTTTCTAAAAGAAAAAAAAAGGGGATTTTATTTTATTTTTTGTTAATAAAAAAATAAACATACAAGGAAGGCCTTGTCAAGCTGTAAATCCGAGCTGAGATGTTGGGAAGGAGGCAAAGTCACATGAAGGAGCTCAGATTTTAGAAATAATTATCTTTTCTATGGAACCCACAGTTGTTGAGCACCCATGAGAGGGGGACAGAGATAGAACAATGAAGCAAGAAAGAAAAGATGGTGGCTCCACAATAACTTGGCAACATCATGGGGATCACATCGCTCCAATGAGGGATCAACCATTCCAACTGAGGGAATTGGGTATGTCTAGTTTAATGAAGAGAAGGACGAGGGGTGACATGATAGCAGTGTTCCAATATCTCAGGGGCTGTCACAGAGAAGAGGGGGTCCACCTATTCTCCAAAACACCTGAAGGCAGGACAAGAAGTAATGGGTGGAACCGTATTAAAGAGAGATCCAGCCTAGAACTAAGCAGAAATTTCCTGACAGTGAGAACAATTAACCAGTGGAATGACTTGCCTTCAGAAATTGTAGGGGCTCCATCACTAGAGGTTTTCAAAAAGAGACTGGACGACCATTTCTCCAGAATGGTATAGGGTCTCCTGCTTGAGCAGGGGCTTATACTAGAAGACTCCATGATCCCTTCCAACCCCAGTATTATAGGTTTTTTAACCTTTGAGTATTATGCAATGTAGGACTGATCTCCTTGGCAGTGAGCTGAAGATTATTCTCCTATAATGGACAAATAAGAAAGGAAAGGAATAAAAACGGAAATTCACCACCTGCAACATCTTCTTAATTCTCTTTATTTACGTAGTTGATGTCTTTTCATCTGATGAACTCTAAAGGCAAATTCAGAACCAGTAAAATAGGAAAACTCCACCTTCCAACTCACTGGGAAAGGAGATGTGCTATTTTGTGATGGCCATCACGGGCCCTAGAGGTCCCACTGAGGGAAACCTAGACTGGGCCACTTCGAACTGATCAACTGGCTCTACAGGAAGCAGTAATTCAGGAATGGATCCATTCCTAACTCAGGGGGGCTAGTGGGGGCAAATGGATTCTAGATCTGCAGTCTTGTAGTAGCACTCACATGCTCTGTAATGTTCTCCTCACAAAAATAAAATATGCATGCTGATTCTGTTGCAGTTCATGCATAATTGGAAATGTTTAAGGAAGCTTTCCTGTATTAATTTAGGACTGTTATTCAATTTCTGTGGTTCTATTTATTTATCCCATGAATTCATATTGAAGTACCTACCTATTAGGATATGTTCATAATGGAGAATGTAAAATTTATAATAAATAAATAAGACCAGCAAACAAATCTGTGTTGATTTTTTTTTATAGGGCAAATTCATTTACAGAATAACATGCGAATACATTTTGATTATTTATATCGCAATGTTTATATAAAATCCAAAATGTTTAATTGAGGGACAATAAAATACAAGAACCTCTAGAACCTCCAGTCTAGAACTAAGGAGAAATTTCCTGACAATGAGAACAATTAATCTGTGGAACAGCTTGCCTCCAGAAATTATGGTTGCTCCATTACTGGAGATTTTCAAGAAGAGATTGGACAACTATTGTCCAGAATGCTTGAGCAGGGGCTTGGACTAGACTTCCAAACTCAGATGGCTTTGTGCCCAAAGCAGGATTAGAACTCACTATCTCCTGGTTTTTAGCTTGGTGCCTTAACCACTAGAGGTAGTCCTTGACTTATGACCAGTCACTTAGTGACCATTTGAAGTTTTGATGGACCTCCCTGAAGGTACTTATGATTCAGTTCCAAAGTTCTGTTGGTATCCCCCCAGGTCATGTGACTGCATTTTGGGTGCTCAACAACTGGTCTGCATTTATGGCCAAGATGTGTTTGGATTTTCCAGGTTTAAGGAGGACAATATGTTTGTGGAATATGCTTATGGGAAAATGCATTTAGATGATAGATAGATAGATAGATAGATAGATAGATAGATAGATAGATAGATAGATAGATAGATAGATAGATAGATAGATAGATAGATAGATAGATAGATAGATAGATAGATAGATAGATAGAATAGATAGATAGATAGATAGATAGATAGATAGATAGATAGATATGATGGATGATGGAGGATGGATGGATGGATGATATGGATGGATGGATGGATGATGCTATATAGGATATGGATGGATGATGGATGATGATAGATATATAGAGATAGATAGATAGATAGATAGATATATAGATAGATAGATAGATGATAGAAGAGATGATAGAGATAGAGAGAAGAGAGATATAGATAAATAATAAAATACAAAATATGACTATCTGTTCCCAACCACCCTCAACTTCAAAACCAATTATACTCTTCAAGTTATCACAAAGTCTTATGCTACATAAATGGCTAAGTGGCTCCTGTATTTTCAGGGCGAAAATGATCTGAGTGCCTCTTAAATAGAAAAAGGAGCTGAAAAAGACCTCTTAAACAGGTAAACAAACAAATAAATATGGATTATCTTATAATCTCATCTCTGCCCTCCACTAAAGTGACTTACTACAATTGCTTTCTGGTTATGTTACTGTAAAAGTTATGTCCATATATTTCTGCCTGATGAAAGGATCCCATAATATTTTTATGAGGCTCATGGAGTGCACTTAAGCTTTCCAGGCATACCTTACTTGTTTAATAAACCATTAAAACCAAGGCCTTTTTAAGGCCCTGAGACACCCAGAGGCAGAATGTTAATTTAAGAGTCCCAAATTTCTTCTGATTGCAATGCTAGGTCAATCGCAGTCCAGATATGGTAGACCCACGCAAGGTCCCCTTGCAATGGCTAAACGTTGTGAGTGATATTCCAAAATGCTGGGAAAATATACTTGTCCACTTTGGTGTATCAGTTCTTCATGGTTTCCACCACAAGGTCTGTAAGAGCCCTACCAGAACTTGGTAAGTATTGAGTTTAGGAGCTTCTAAAAAAAAAAAAAGGGCAATGCAATCCTAGGCTTCATCAACAGAAGAATAGTATCAAGACCACATGAAATATTAGTGTCCTATATACTGTTTTAGTAAGACCACATTTGGAATATCGTGTCCCATTTGAGCAATACAATAGAAACTTATACCGAGATCTTAGAAGAAGTACAGAGAAGATCAACAAGGATGATTGTAGAGCGAGAGGCTAAAACATACAATGAACGGTTGTGGGAACTGGGTATGTCTAGTCCAGGGGTAGGGAACCTTGGCTCTTTTATGACTTGTGGACTTCAATACCCAGAATTCCTGAACCAGCCATGCTGAGTCAGGAATTCTGGCAGTTGAAGTCCACAAGTCATAAAAGAGCCACGGTTCCCTACCCCTGGCCTAGTCTAATGAAGAGAAAGGTTAGGGGTGACATGATAGACGTCTTCCAATATTTGAGGGGCTGTCACAAAGAAAAGGGGAACAACCTATTCTCCTAAGCACCTGAGAGTAAGAGAAGTAATATACCAAAGAGAGATCCAACCTAGAACCAAGAAGAAATTTCATGACAGGGAGAACAATTAATCAGTAGAAGGGCTGGCCTCCAGAGGTTGTGATTGCTCCATCACTGGAGGTTTGCGAGAAGAGTGGACAGCCATTTTTATGAAATGGTATAAGCTCTGCTTGAGCAGGGGGGTGGACTAGAAGACCTCCAAGGTCCCTAGCAATCTTATTATTTTATATTCTATGTTCCAAATACTTTTAGCTCTGAACACTCCAGTTTTGGGGTACTTCTCCACAAAAACGAGCATCTGATGTATATTCACCCATTTTACCACCCTAAGAGCTTTAGAGACTGGAGTTATAAGTGTCCAAGATTATACAGTTGGTTGTTTCTCTATTCAGGTTCTCTATTCAGTAACATATACAGGTAGTCCTTGACTTATGGCTACAATTGAGCCCAGAACTTACGTTGCTAAGTGAGAAATTTGTTAAGTGAGTTTTGTCCCATTTTATGACTTTTCTTGCCGCATTTCTTAAGTGAATCACTGCAGTTGTTAAATTAATAACACAGGTTGTTAAATGAATCTGGTTGCCCCACTGACTTTGATTCTTAGAAGTCCACAAAAGACGGTCACATGACTCCGGGATGCTGCAACCGTCATAAATATGAACCAGCTGTCAAGCACTCAAATGTAAATCATGTGACAATGGGGATGCTACAATGGTCATAAGTGTGAAAAATGGTCATACGTCACTATTTTCAGTGTCCTTGTAACTTTGAATGGTCACTAAACGAACTGTTGTAAGTCAAGGGCTACCTGTAGTATAAACCTCTGAAGATCTATATTTTTGTGCACGGTATGTTTTACCGCCATCATTTTTATGGATCTAATGATAATATTAAAAAAAAACCTGGGCATGTGTGTCTTGTGTATGTATGTCATTGTTGCTTTCTATTTTTATCTGCTTGGTTTGTTTGTATTGGAATATTGATATACAGAAGCTAGTATGGCCTTTTTCTTTTAAAGGGTGGGAAATTGCAGATATTTGTAGTACTCCCAGTATAAACAGCTTTTATTTATTTTAATAAAATATTCATACTGTCACTTCAAGGTAGTTTACCTTGGTGTTATTTAAAGAGAAATAAACAGAAAAATTATCTCAAAATAACCCATCAAGAACGGCACTTACCATCATCACCCTGCACCATTATCTGTTCAAAAATATGAGATAATCAAAATAAAATCTTATATAAAAATATGGGTTTGACACTGATAGCTTTGACTAGCGAACAATCTAACAAAGTAAAAAAAATAGCAATAAGAAATTATCTTGCCTAAGATCTAAGGATATAGAGGAAAGTTGCAGGATTTAAAATTTAAAGACCAAAGGAGGTTCAAAGGAGGCTTAGACAAGTTGAAAATAATTTAACTTGATGCCTCAAAATAATATCTGAGGTCAGTCAGGTCTCGAGGAAGCCACTCCACACAGAGTTGGAAGGGACCTTGGAGGTCATCTAGAGTAACCAGGGCTTTTCAACCTTTTCACCGATTGTACCACTTTCAGGATATGGCAATATTCGAGTACCACCTAGCAAGGTGTCAAAAACTTGATGACCAAAAAAAACAACCCTGTTCAAAGTTGCAATTGCACTGAAATGACTTATGACCATTTTCACACTTATGACCATTGCAGCATGCCCAGGGTCATGTGATTTATATTTGGATGCTTGGCAACTGATTCATATTTATGATGGTCACAGTGTCCCAGGGTCATGTGATCCCGTTTTGCAACCTTTTGACAAGTAAAGTCAATGGCAGGGCTGCTGGTGGCCAAGTGCTAAGGCGGGACTTCCTTCCCTCCCTCCCTCCTTCCTTGCCTCCCTCTTTCTCATGCCCACCTCCTTCTGAAGGAAGAATTTGAACGCCCCCCCCCATATTTTTTCTCTTCCATATATTCATCAAACAAGGAAAAGCCTCCAGAAACAGAAAAGACAAACTGCTGAGTGAACTAGCTTTAAAAGGCACATTCCCCTTTAAGAATTAGCTACTGGCTAGAAAGGAAAGTAAGGAAGAAAAAAAAATGTAGTAAGTATTGGCTGCCGGCTAAGGTAGCCTCCCCAAATGGCTCCATTCATAAGTAAAAGAATCTACAGGCAAAATCCATTCAGGAGAAAAATACTTCAAAATCCCTTGCAGCAAAACTTACAGCTAACAATAGCAGAGCAATAGAAGCTAACACGAGCCATCAGCCATCAGCCAAATAGAAATTGCCAAACACTCCTTAAGAACACAAAGCCCACATTGCACAAATCCCAGAACTTCAAAGTCACAAAAGCACATAAGAATCCTTCCACTCTCCATCTCCCTCCCTCCCTCCTTCTCTCCTCCGTGCCTCTGCAGCTCCAGAGGACTCTCTCACTGTAAGTCCTTGCCTGTGCTGGCTCTTTCCCTCCCCCACTACACTTGGCTAGGCAGGGCTGCGTACCACCTGCCACTCGTTAATGTACCACAAGTGGTATGCGTACCACATGTTGAAAAGTCCTGTTCTAGTCCAACCCTCTGCTCAAACAGGAGACCCTATACCATTTCAGACAAATGGTTGTCCAATCTCTTCTTAAAAACCTCCAGTATTGGGGCACCCACAACTTTTGGAGGCAGGTCGTTCCACTGATTAATTGTTCTCACTGTCAGGAAATTTCTCCTTAGTTCTAGGTTGTTTCTCTCCTTGATTAGTTTCCATCCGTTGCTTCTTGTCCTGCCTTCTGGCACTTTGGAGAATAGCTTGACTCCCTCTTCTTGGTGGCAACCCCTGAGATATTGGAATACTGCTATCATGTCACCCCTAGTCCTTTTTTTCATTAAACCTTTTCATTAGACCTTGAGAACTCTTCCCATCATATGCTTCACTGAAAACCTGAGATCAGATGCTTAAGCAGGTATTTTATGCATCAAAGCCAACTCTACTATTGGGTAAAGTGAACTATTGTGACCAGTTAGTAGAGCTGGTCATAGCCTGCATTCTTGCTACTATATATTCATAGGAGTGGGCCCTAATCATTTTCCTATAGCAGTTGTGTCCAACCCACAATCCACAACCCAAAGGCTGCATGTTGCTCTGTACAGCTAGTAATGCAGCCCCACAAGATCGTAAACTTTAACATTATTATGTGATTTGTATACATTAACTATATTCTATATTTTATATGCGGCCCAAGACAATTCCTCTTCATTCAGTGTGGCCCGGGCAAGCCAAAAGGTTGCACACCCATGTCCTATAGTCTATTCCTCCAGCACTCTGCAATCTTTTTACTGTGATTTTATCTGTGCTTATATAGCAGCATGGGAATAGTAGTTGTTCCATTTGTCAGTGCATTAATTTATGTGAAAAACTGACCTAATGCCCTTTAAAACTTTCTCAAATGAATCTTTGGAAAGACGGGATCAGAACTTCTTGCAACAAGCAAACTCAATAATTCCCATGAACAACAGCAGCTTCTAATGCAGATTTGTTGTTTTTTAAAAAAAAAATACAACTCCCTATCACCCATTTTTGTACCCTTTTAAAACCCAAGTACCTGAATTTCTGGATTTTTATATCTCCATCGGCTTAAGAGGGACTAGCGTTTAGATTTCCATGAAATGTTTGCCTCGGGCTGCGTGCCCTATCATGCTGGAACTGAGAGATCCCTTGAGATATTATAAATGTTCAGACACTTAAATTCCTAAAGCAAACATTGCTAACAAACATGGCAGCCCACACACCTGAAGGACACCAACGTTACAAGCTTCTAAACATGTCAAAAAGGTTTAAAGGAGGATCAGATTAATAGGCCCAGGTTTGAAACTTCACATATTTTCCCCTTTTTGCACTACCTTGAAAAAATAACTATTCAAAACTGAAGAAAGCTGTTTTTTTTTTTTTGGGGGGGGGGGGTTGCAAGCAAGGAACTGAAGGTAAGTTAGCAAAGAATAAATCAGTGCTGTTCTATGCATTATGATTTAAGTTTTATTTAATTTTCAGTTTTTTTCTAAGTGCCAAATTTCTGGTACTTCATTTAAAACATATCAAAGGGCGTGGGGGTTAGATGGACAGGCTCATTGCAAAATAGATGAAGCAAGAAAATAAAAATATTTCTTCCATGAACCCAGGGTGCAGGGGCTTGCACCCTGGGCTTCCTTTTCAACAATTAAAAATGGAGGTTTTACCAGTTTTCTCTCTTGTAGAAATCAAATGCACAAATTAGACATATTTGGATTGTATTTCCTACAAATACTTTGATACAATAGTACACTAACCTGTACTTTATAACACCAATTTTGCAAGGTTTAAAGATGCAATGTTTCATCTCCACCATGTTCAAGAATTTGAGGGAAATTATAATGATTCATTCTGGGGTGTCCAACCTTGTGGACTTTAATTCCCAGAATTCTCCAGCCGGCATGGAGTTGAAGTCCACAAGTTTTAAAGTTGCCAAGGTTGGATACCCCCAATTCAGATGCTGAATCGGGAGAGGGAGAGCCTGTCTGAAGTCTATTCTCAACCATGAAAGTTTCATGGGTGATTTGGGAGCAATAATTATCTTTCAGCCCACTTCATAGATTTGTTGTTCTGAAAGAAAGAAAGAAAAATCAAAGATCATAGTGTTGGCAACATTGCCTGGAACTCCTAGAAGTGTCAGGAACAAATAACCAGGAGATTTGTTGAGTCCAAAGCACAGAAGAGTTTATTATTGCTACCTCTAATACAAAAATCTAGTCAACTAACAGTCAAAGCTAAATTGGCGCTAGATAAGGGTCAAAATAATTCATGGAAGGCTGGACTTAAGTCTCTTGTGGCAATGCAATGACTCCAACTGATGACGCATTTAATTCCGCCTTCCAGCTCAGCCTGCTCTTCTACTACAAGAAGATTGGATATAAATCTAAAAAAAATAATAATTAGGTATTTCTAGAGCCAACTCTTGACTTGGCCTCTAAAAGAACATGTGACATGTATACTAAGAAATACTTTCAGTAAAAATGATAGCATGTAGAGGGCCATTTTATAATGTTTGGATTGCATTAGCGTCAGTGCTTAATTCTTGCCAAAACAAGGGCTGGATTTGATCCAACTGCTCAGTCAGCATACAGTCAACTTTCTGTATAGCTGTTGAAGGCATTGTCCCACAATAACCCTGCCTCAGCTCTACTTTTCCTCCTGGAAACACAGCTTTGCAAAAAAGAACAACAGTTTCTTCTTTCTTATCCCATGTCCTCATTCCTGTCCAAGTCTAGAGGTGACCCCAAACATTTTGATGAGGGGGGGAAGAACAAAGCTGCACTTCTCCCACTCTTACGTACAAAATGACTGGCCCTTCAGACCTTCCTAGATACTGCTAGTTTTCCCCCAAAAGAGACAGCATATTTTTTTAATACTAAATAATAAACCCTGGATCTTTCACAGAGGCGTTTAACAAACAGCCATTCCTTAAAGAACATCAGGATTGGCGTCTATAGGTGAGACAGGAGTTGAATCCCCCTCGGATTAGCTGTCCCGGCTTGCCAACTGCTCTGCCTTGATTGGAAATCTGA
Source organism: Azemiops feae (assembly GCA_023970755.1). NCBI lineage: Eukaryota > Metazoa > Chordata > Lepidosauria > Squamata > Viperidae > Azemiops > Azemiops feae. The sequence goes on from JALGBA010000680.1 coordinate 35,862, forward strand.
GGCTCTACCTGAACTTTTCTACTAATTCAGTAATTACTGCTCTGCCTGAGATGGGCCCCTTTCCTGCAATTACTCAACAGGCGCTATCAGTCAAAAAGGTTAGCACCTGAATCTAGATTCTAATTAACACCTCAGGTAGGCTTCATTTTTTTTTTCAATTAAAGCTTAATAGAACAGGAACTTTCCTTCGCATAAGATTTCACCTGTTGGCTAAGGTAAACACTTTAGAGCTAAGAGACAGCCTCGTTTTGATCTTGAAATGTGGTAGCAATCAGCACAAAGGTCCCACAGTAAAACAGCCGGATAATTAAACTACAGTCCAGATGGTAAATACCTACAGCTCACTTGAGGTTTCTGTTGCCCACTGGGATTTATGTTTCTTATGAATTGATATTTTTTTCTACTTCATTCAAAACTTACTGGCCCTCAAGTGCTGGAAATGATAGAATTATCTAATAGATTCTGAGGAAAAATCAGCTTTCTTGTTTAGATTATTGTTATAAGGACCAACAGTGTTTAGATGGCCAAAATGGCATCACTTCCATACAAAAGCATCTACAGTAAGCTGTTAGATGCAGACTTAAATTAACCCCAAAGATTATCAGACCATACAGAGAAAGGGAAAGGTTTCCCCTATCTGGTTGGGTCTGATTGTAGGGGTGGTGCTTATCTCCGTTTTTTAGCTAAGGGAGCCCCTGTTGTCCAAAGACATTTCCGTGGTTATGTGGCAGGCATAACTATACGCCAAGGCGCACAGACTGCTGTAGCCTTCCCACCAAATGGTACCTATTTATCTACTCTCATTTGCATGCTTTTGTACTGCTCGGTGGGCAGGAGCTGGGTCAAGTAATGGGAGCTCACCCTGTTGAACGATGGCTTGAGTCTCAAACCTGGACTGTCAGATTTCCAGCTGGCAAGCTCAGCATCCTTAACTGTTGAGCCAGCATGACCCCTTTATCGGGCCATGTAGGCAGTGGTGGGATTCAGCCTGTTCGCACCACTTCGGCAGAACCGGTAGCTAATTTTTTGTTGCCCAGGCCCGGAACGGACTTCTGGAAGCGGCATCCACACAGAGAACTGGTTCTTCACATATTTGAATCCCACCACTGCATGTATGTATGTATGTATCTATGTGTATGTATATATAGGTAGACCTCCACTTACAACCACAATTGAGCCCAGAATTTATGTTGCTAAGTGCGAAATTTGTTAAGTGAATTTTGCCCCGTTTTACGACTTTTCTTGCCCTGTTTGTTAAGTGAATTGCCGCAGTTGTTAACGTAGTAACACGATTGTTAAGTGAATCTGGCTTCCCCATTGATTTTGCTCATCAGAAGGTCGCAAAAGAGGATCACGTGACTCCTGGACACTGCAACGGTCATAATATGAACCAATTGTCAAGAATCCAAAGGTAAATCAGGTGACCATGGGGACACTGCAATGGTTGTAAATGTAAAAAGTGGTCATAAGTCACTTTTTTCAGTACCATTGTAACTTTGAATGGTCATTAAATGAAGTGTTATAAGTCGAGAACTACCTGTATACATATATATACATATACAGTATATATATATATACATATATACATACATACATATATACACATACACAATAGAATAAGAATAAGAATAAGAATAAGAATAGAATAGAATAGAATAGAATAGAATAGAATAGAATAGAATAGAATAGAATAGAATAGAATAGAATAGAATAGAATAGAATAGAATAGAATAGAATAACAGAGTTGGAAGGGACCTTGGAGGTCTTCTAGTCCAACCCCCTGCTCAGGCAAGAAACCCTATACCATTTGTCTGAAATGATATAGGGTTTCCTGCCTGAGCAGGGGGTTGGACTAGAAGACCTCCATGGTCCCTTCCAACTCTGTTATTCTATTCTATTCTATTCCATTCCATTCCATTCAGAGCCTTCAGAAGGAAAAGAAATATGGGAAACTCTCCCCCCCACACACTTTAATTTCTTGGACTGAAAAGCTGAGAAGGGAGAGATGTATTTTCAGATGTGCATGGTTCTGTTAATGAAACTTTACAACAAAGAGAGAGAACTAGTACTGCTGGGAATGCTCCATGTCTGGACTACCCCGTACAGTTGACATGTGCAGGAATTAAATCTGAGTGTTTTGTCTCTCCCAGCTCCCCCTCACCCCCCAGAAAGCAGGCTTTGCAAAAAGGACTTTCCCTACATTCCTGCTCTTACCCATGGCAGCCATACAGGTACACTTACAACCATTCGTCTAGCGATCAATCGAAGTTACAACAGCACTGGAAAAAGTGACTTATGACTGTTTTTCACACTTACACACCCTTGAAGCATTCCCTGTGGTCACGTGATCAAAATTTTGATGCTTGGCAACTGGCGTGTATTGATGACGGTTGCGGTATCCCCCGGGATCATGTGATCACCTTTTGCGACAGCAAAAATCAATGGGGAAGCCAGATTCACTTAACAACCATGTTACTAATGTAAGAACTGCAGCGATTCCCTTAACGACTATGGCAAAAAAAAATGGGGCAGAACTCACTTAACAACTGCCTCATTTAGCAGCAGGAATGCTAGGCTTAATTGTGGTCATTAAGTTGAGGACTTCCAGTATATTATCTTAATGCTATAATATCTCCACCTAATTCGATAGGCAACATCTCCTAATGGCTTCATGTAGATCTTGCACCAAAATCCTTTTTTTTTTTTTGGGGGGGGGGGGGGGCTTTTTGTAATAGGCTCAATTTTATCTCTGAAGTTTCTGCTTTTTCTCCAGGTAACCAAGATCAGGATAGGACGGCACAGCGGTGGACAGGTGTCTGCACGGAGATTTAATGGCTGGGTGAAGCAGCTTCTTTGTTAGGAGGCAAAATCCAATTGTTTTGACATTTCATTGTTTCATTTTAATTAGGCTGTTGAAAAGAGATTTTATATTTGAACTGTTTGGGGTTGGGATGCCATGCTACCAAAAAGAAATCAAGAAGATTAATTGACAGGTCCTATACTTTGCATAGCATCTAAAGGAAACCAGCTTTCAAGTGGATTTTCAGAGTAAAAATAAATGTAAAAAAAAAAGGGTTGCAGAATAATGAAGCAGAATGATAAAGGTAGCGTAAACCATCCCCAGAGAGCTGATACACCAGCAACTAAGGATCAGATTTAAACTCACTTAGCAGTAATTGTTAAGAAACAGGAGAGATCCGTTTATGAACCGGGAGTCAAAAGTTACTGTCTTGTTGCCACAGAGCAGCTAAAAGGCTTTTCTTTCCGAAAGATTAAAACTTCAAAGAATTGAAAATAAGAGACGCAAGAGGTGGTCATCTGTTTTGGCATGATAGGGTTTGATTTCTTTTTCTAAAAACAACTATCTTCTCCTTGCCACCAGCCTATCCTGCTTCCGCCTATTTGGGGGTGTGTGTGAGGGGGATCTTCCTTCATTTTGCATCCGCTTCAAGGCAAATAGGAATTTATGTGCTGTGGCAGCAATAGAAAATAAATTATTTAGAGTAGGAAAGTTCTTTTCAAACAAAAGAGGGAGGGAGACAGGGAAGAAAAGCAGAAAGATAACCCAATACACACAGGTTTCTGTGGGGTGTGATAAAAAGTTCAAAGTGGTGGCCCCCCCATGTTGTGATTGTTACATGATGTAATGGAGGTGGGAATGACCTTGATAAACAGGAGGACTAGACAATGATCAAACAAGTAACCGCTGAGTCCTCAGAAGGAATGGGGGTATGGCAAAGTCTCAGAAGGGACAACCCACCCCAGTTTCAGAATAACAAAGTTGGAAGGGACCCTGGAGGTCTTCTTGTCCAACCCCCTGCTCAGGCAGGAAACCCTGGACCATTTCAGACAAATGGTTGTCCAATCTCTTCTTTAAAAACCCCAGTGTTGGGGCACTCACAACTTCTGAAAGCAACTCATTCCACTGACTGTTCTCACTGTCAGGAAATTCCTCCTTAGGAATCAAGGTACTCTCCTTGATTAGTTTCTATCCATTGCTTCTTGTCCTGCCCTCTGGTGCTTTGGAGAACAGCTTGACTCCCTCTTCTTTGTGGCTGCACCTCAAATATTGGAACACTGCTATCATGTCACCCCCTAGTCCAGTGGTGGCCAACCTATGGCACGCGTGCCAGAGGTGGCACTCAGAGCCCTCTCTGTGGGCACGTGCACCGTTGCCCCAGCCCCGCCTCCCCCCACGGCCCCCTCCTCCTCACCAGAAGCCCCCCCCAGAGGAGAGTTGCCCCCGAGCACGGTCCACGCAGAGCAGCACAGCCAAGGGCATGGCAGCCAGGCAGCGGGGACAAGACTCTGCCCTCGTGCCCTGTCACACGCAGATGATGCTGCGGGGCATGGGCAGAGGGCGTGGCCACCATGGCGCTGCCTGGGCGATCTGCGGTGGGCTGTGGAGGCGGTGGGTGGCCATGCGGGTGGGTGGGGCACAGAGCGGGGGTGGGCGGGGAGGTGGGGGCGGGTTTTGGGCACTCGGTCTCTAAAAGGTTCGCCATCACTGCCCTAGTCCTTCTTTTCATTAAACTAGACATACCCAATTCCAGCAACCATTCTTTGTATGTTTTAGCCTCTTGCCCTTTAATCATCTTCGTTGCTCTTCTCTGCACTCTTTCTAGAGTCTCAATATCTTTTTTACATCCTGGTGACCAAAACTGGATGCAGTATTCCAAGCGTGGCCTTACCATGGCATTGTAAAGTGGTATTAACACTTCCCATGATCTTGATTCTATCACTCTGTTAATGCAGCCTAGAAGTGTGTTGGCTTTTTTGACAGCTGCAGCACACTGCTGGCTTCTATTTAAGTGGCTGTCCACTAGGACTTACATTTCTTGGGCTCTAAAGGCAAAGGGAGAGAGAGAAATAACAATAGCAATAGCACTTAAACTTATATACCGCTTCATAGTGCTTTACAAGCTTCTTTAAGCAGCATATTGCCCCCAACAATCTAGGTCCTCATTTTACTGACCTTGGAAGGATGGAAGGCTGAGTCAACCTTGAGCCGGCGAGAATCAAACTCCTGGAGTGAGCAGTGAGTTAACCTGCAATATTGCATTCTAACCACTGTGCCGCCACGGCTCTCTTTCAGACCTGCAAGATTGATGTCAGCCTTGCATGACAGTCCAGAAGAGAAGCACATCGAGAAATTCTAACTCTGTACTTTCTTTATTCGTGTCCGAAGCACCTACAAATTATAAACATAATATAACACTCAACTCTGAACAAATAAAATAAGTATAAAATAGACCACGGAAATATGGCACATGTAAAAATATTAAGAATAAATAGAAATAAAGTTAAATGACATTTGCCCGGTATTGGGCCTCATTGACAACGTTTTCTCTCACCAGGTCCTCCTCCATACACCTCATATGCATCATAACATGTGTGAGATGAATGGCTCTTCTCCACATTCACACAGAGTATCTTCTATAGGGAAGCCCCATGTTCCTTAGGTTGCACTTTGTACTAATGTTATGATGTTAACAGAAGCTTGCAAATCAGAAAGTATAGTCCTCAGCCTACGACAACAATGGAGCCCAAAATCTGTTTTTATCCATTTTATGACCTTTCCTGCTACAGTTGTTAAGTGAATCACTGCAGTTGTTAAGTTGGTAACACAACTGTTCAGTGAACCTGGCTTCCCCATTGACTTTGCTTGTCCGAAGAACACAGTAGGTGTTCACATGATCCTTGGGACACTGCAACCGTCATAAATATGAGTCTGTTGCCACGTGTCTGAATTTTGAACCCATGCCCACAGGGATGCTACAATGGTTGTAAGTGTGAAAAATGGTCATAAATCACTTTTTCCCATGCCGTTGTAACTTCAGACGATCACTATATAGTTCTATTGCAAGTCAAGGACTATCTATAGATCTCTCTCCCTTCAACTTTTCAATCCAAAAAACTAAGAAGGATCCCTTTGGAGATATTTGCCATGCCCCTATTCTTTTTGTGAGTTCAGGTGCCTCTTATCCTACCATTGTACAGTCTGCAGTCCTTCCTCCTGCCTCCTAAATTCATTGCTAATAAACATACGCATATTAAAAAGAGGGCAGAGCTTGAAATAAGCCATCTTGACTTATTTCACCATACTCTGCAGGCACCCCTGATCATTTGGACTTAAGTAATACAAACAGCAACCACATCTTACCCTCACTTGAAGGAAAGGTAGCCCTGTATTTCAAAAATCTTGACCGAACCCAAACGTCTCACCTTGATTTTGTAACAGCAGCCCTGCAGAAAGAGACAAGCCACCACACAAAAGTTGGGGAGAAGGACGGAGGCCCTGACTTTGTAAAAGCAGTTATATTCAAGCTGATTTACATGACCTTGAATGACCCTCTCCAAGTGCAATGGCTTCTTAAAATGCCTTCCTGGCAAAACCAATAATGACATGCAAGTCTCCTTGAACTCCTAGAACCATGTTGCTTGTTTTCTAATCCAATGGGCAATGGCACAAAGGAGCATTAATTGATTTGGTCGATACTGTTCCCAAACAAAGTTCGGCTTCCCCTGTTTGTTTGCGTGTTTTGCATTTTCTTTTCCCTGGTTTTTAACACAAGTTGTGAAAAATACCCCAGGTTTTCCTTTCAGAACACTGGGATTCTTTAGCAGATGAACCCACACAGAAAGCTTTCCCTGCTGGCACAAACTTTGAAAACTATTGGTCCGAGGGATAATAGGATCTGGTTAGTGAAACCCATTGTTCAAAGTTATGTTTAGCTGAGAAATTTAGGGAATGACCTAAGCTGGCTCAATATCCTACACAGCTCCTTCTATTCCGATAATTCTAGATAATCCATTTCCTCCATGAGTTCCTGGCTAAGAGAAACTCATCAAATTTACATTTGGTGGCATTCAGCAGATGACATGAAACTGCATTTAATATCAAGTGGTGTTTTCCAGATGACATTAATGAGAACCTGATAGAATACAGCTGTTCTCAGCAAGAGATTTTTTTTTTCCCTATATGACACCTGCTGGACTCCAGCAACAGCAAGAGGGCAGTTGACCTAGAAGACTTCAACCTGCGGATAAAATAGCCCGTTCAAAAGTCAAATATGAATTTTACATTTTGCCTCCAAAGCTTGGTAAGCTTTTAGCACCACACGTGGATTCTGCACTAAGTGACCTTGGACCTATGATTTTGTGACAGTGTTCAAGAGCTGAGACCATCTTTATTTTGGCATCCGCTGGATGTATTTGGAAGCTCAGCATAACAGAGTTGGAAGGGACCTTGGAGGGCTTCTAGTCAACCCACTTGCTCAAGCAGGAAACTCTATATTGTTTCTGACAAATGGTTGTCCAATCTCTTCTTAAAAGCGTCCAGTGATGGAGCACCCACAACTTCTGGAGGCAAGTTGTTCCATTGATTAATTGTTCTGTCAGGAAATTCCTCATTAGTTCTAGGTTGGTTCTCTCCTTGATTAGTTTCCATCCATTGCTTCTTGTCCTGCCTTCAGGCGCTTTGGAGAATAGTTGACCCCCCCCCATCTTCGTGTCAACCCCTGAGATATTGGAACACTGCTATCATGTCACCCCTAGTTCTTCTTTTCATTAAACTAGACATACCCAATTCGTACAACTGTTCTTTGTATGTTTTAGCCTCCAGTCCTGTTTAGCGAAGCTAGTGTTTCCCTCTGGGGGGGTTGGAAAGATTTGTGTTTTTGAGCAGCATGATAGTATGGAAATTCTTGCCATAGTCTACCTCTTGGCTCTTCATTCAAGGTAAACATCTCTCTCATACACATATGGTCCTACCCATATCCCAAAGGTGCTTTTCCAAAAAAAAGGCAACTGGACTTTCTTGGTCTTCTCCCTAGAAAATGTTTCCCTTCTCATCCAAGAAGCTTCTTCAGTTCTGAGGTTCTTCAGCTTCTTGGATGAGAAGTCAAATGTTTTCTAGGGAAAAACCCAAGAAAGGCCAGTTGCCTTTTTTTGGGAAAAGCACCTTTGGGACAACCATGACCTGGAGGATTGAGAATCTCCATAGACATTTAGCCACACTCCTACCCATAATTTTAGTTAGACTATATCTCTGAATAATTTAACGTCAGTGCCTTAGAAAAAAAGCTAAAGCTCTTGAGTGCTTTGAACTTTGAACTAATTTACCTACTACAGGTAGTCCTTGACTTAGGGTTAGTCTTGGGACTAGAATCTGTTGCTGAGCAAGGTGGTGGTTAAGTGGGTCACATCTGATTTTGCCATGGTTGATAAATGAAATGATAAAAAAAAACAGTCTAGATTAATGTAACAGACTCAATCAGCTATGATTAGAGGTATATAGTGGTTGCAAAAATCCCTTTATTTGTTCTTGCAACTTGCAGTTGATGTGAATCAGAAAGAATGGTTCCTTTGCTGCCAGGGATGGTCTCCTTGTAGCAACCATAGTTATTTTTAAATGGAGAGGAGTGCTAGCAGTTTCTTTCTTTTTTATATGGAATATTGGCAAGGAAATGTTTTTTCAAGAGTTATGAAAGCACAGGAAGGGGGGGGGCTTCCTTCCTTCTTTCCTTCTTTCCTTCCTTCCCTCCCTCTCCCATTGGTCATCTGGAAGGGAAATTGCTTAGCACACAGATTTCTCTGCCTGTTATCAGAATTCTGAGATCACCCAAGATAAATAATCCAAGATCATCTCCTACTATTATAGGATATGGAAGCAGAAGCAATGGTAATAGGGAGATGCTGTAAATACTTTCAAATTTTTGAATATATCTTAATAACAATAATAATAATAATAATAATAATAATAATAATAATAATAATAATAATAATAATAATAATAATAATAATAATAATAATAATAATAATAATAATAATAATTATTATTATTATTATTATTATTATTATTATTATTATTGTTGTTGTTGTTGTTGTTGTTGTTGTTTGTTGTTGTTGTTGTTGTTGTTGTTGTTGTTAATAATAATAATAATAATAATAATAATAATAATAATAATAATAATAATAATAATAATAATAATAATAATAATAATAATAATAATAATAATAATAAAGTTGTTGAAGGGACCTTGGAGGTCATCGAGTCCAACCCCCTGCTCAGGCAGAAAACCCTACACCATTTCGGACAAATGGCTGTCCAGTCTCTTCTTAAAAACTTCCAGTGTTGGAGCATTCACCGCTTCTGGAGGCAGGTTGTTCCACTGGTTAATTGTTCTAACTGTCAGGAAGTTTCTCCTCAGTTCCAGGTTGCTTCTCTCCTTGACTAGTTTCCATCCATTACTTCTTGTCCTGCCCTCAGGTGCCTTGGAGAATAACTTGACTCCCTCTTCTTTGTGGCAACCCCTGAGACATTGGAACACTGCTATCATGTCAGCCCTCGTCCTTCTTTTCATTAAACTAGACATACCCAATTCCAGCAAATGTTCCTGATATGCTTTAGCCTCCAGTCCCCTAATCATCTTTGTTGCTCTTCTCTGTACTCTTTCTAGAGTCTCAACATCTTTTTTACATCGTGGTGACCAAAACTGGATGCAGTATTCCAAGTGTGGCCTTACCAAGGCATTGTAAAGTGGTATTAATACTTCACGTGATCTGCTGCAATGCTGCTTAGTAGGAAAGTGTGATAACAATATATCAAATAAAGAACACAATAAAGAGAAGTCAATTATGTCTTTCCTATCACTAATGAGTTAGAAGTAATTGTTAAACTTTCCATTATAACTTCAGTCAGCAACTTCAGTCAGGGCCAATGCAACGGGTGTGGTACAGAACCTTTAATAATCAGGTGATTTCAAAATAACCAGTGACAATTACAAATGGGAAAAAATGTTGGGGGTGTAAGACGTATGACTATTATCCTGTAACATAAGATTATAATTAGACATAGATATCATTTTGTACTTGTTGTTATCCATAGCAAATTTGTAAAATTAAATATTCTTGTTACACCCTTTTTAAAAATCCCCCCTTTTTAAAAAAAAGTAAAAAAAAATAACGAAGTTTAGGACCAGATTAAGCTTCAGTTGATTTTTTTTGTCATGGAATGAATTAAAAATGGCTACAACTTGCCACAACATGTTTTGGCAAAATGACAACTTGAAGGCTTGATCTCTGCAGAGTTGGAAAATCTGCATTCTAACAGCTCAGCTAATCTCAATGTTTTAAAACTCCCTGCCATTAGAAAGGCCATAGGGCAGGGGTTTCTATGAAGAATTATTGAAAGATTCCCCCCCCCCTATTTTTCCCCACTCTGTTTTTGCTTAAATGGTTAGCAGATTTTCACAATGGCTGGAGCAAGGGTCCCCAACCTTTGAGCTCACTACCGGGTGAGGCCTACTGGGCCTCATGATGGGCCGGCCAGTGTATGCGCATGGCCCCACTCATGTGAGCCTTGTTGCAGGCGCTCACAGCTCCACTCATGTGACCCTTGTTGTGGGCACTCGTGGCCCTACTCGCATTAGCATTGTTGCGGGCGCTCGCCACCCCTTGCGCGAGGATCACCACAAACATTGCGGCGCTCATGCACACACACATGCGCCTCCCCCTCCCACAAAATCATCCCCTCTTTCCCCACCTCCCCCCCCCGCTCCATACCGCCAACCCGGAAAGGTTGGGGAACTCTGGGCTAAAGTATTCTCACATGGCTGTTCAAACTCGGCTTGATTAAAAGTAGCCCTCGATTTACGATCACCACTGAGCCCAAGATTTCTATTGCTAAATGAGACAGTGGTTAAGTGAATGCTGCCCCATTTTACAAACTTTCTTGCCATAGTTGTTAAGTGAATCACAGCTTGGCTGTCTTCAAAAGAGTGACCTTTGTCTTTCAAATGCTGAATCTTGTCCAGGTAGATTTGTTCTCCTAGGTTGTTCCTATGGACCTCTTCTTGACTAAGTCCTCATGACACCACACGCATCTGATGAGGTAAGGTACCTCATGATGTAGCTTTTAATAAAGTGCGTTAATAAGACAAAGTGCTGCTAGCTGATTCCTTCTGATTTTTAACCACCATAAACTGATAGAGCTCTTATCCTTCAGTCAATGCCCACAGAATTTTAGGCCTTCTCTCTGATTCTCCCCAGAATCTGGTACAAATAATCCTCAACTAACAACCATTTCAAAACTGTGATGGTTCTAAAAGTGACTTATGACCGGTATTCGCACTTACGACTGTCATAGCCTCTCCATAGTCATGTGATCACATTTATCCCCTTCCTAGGGGGCTTCCAATAAGTAAAGTAGATGGAGGAAACCAGATTCACTTAACAATCACAGCAAAAAAGGTCATAAAATCAGGCATAACTCACTTAAGGACTGCAACATTGGCAACAGAGATTCCAAGTCATAACATAAGGACTACCTGTAATCTGGAATTGTACCAAATCTGATTTGAGTCCTTTTCCAGTCCTGGTACTTGATATTTAGGTCTTTAGCTTTTACCATCCCATTGCCTGTAATACAACTTTTAATTCAGGACATAAATCAAAATACAGATTAAAGTAATGACTCTTTACGAAACAAAGTCATTTTTAACAGAGTAGGTCCATTCTTCCCAAAATAGCAAAATATATCCAAAATAGAATTACCATGAAATAATAATTCCACACAGGTTTTGAAAGAATTGGGACAAACAAGCCATTTTCACTGAAGTGCACAGAAATGGGTATATTATAACTCTAGTGTAAAGAGAGGGAAACGAATGAAGAATGAAGAAAATTGGTTATTAAGCAATGGAGAAATAATTACACAGCAATTAAGTTATGATCAGGATTTATTAGTCATGAGAAGCCTTAGGAACATCTTGGCTTTGGAAGTGGCTTAGTCATTCAAATTTTTGTCTGCAGCATCATAGGCAAATAAATAAATAAATATCAATTCAACCTCTTGGTGCCAAAGGGTATTATGATGGCTTTCTTTCAGAACTATACATTTAATCTAAAGGCAAATTGTGAGATTGTTGTCAATAATGTATCCTTCATTTATTTATTCAATTTTACATCATCCTTCATTCATTTGAACTAATTCAATCAGCTATTATTGCTCTAAAATATCTTGGAAACAAAGAGGCATTGAACTCAAGAACCACCCCTGACAGTTTTCATATTTACTAATGTACAGTATGAAAACCTCTGCAAGTATTTTTAGCTTCCTCTACAATATCTATATAGTTTTCTTTTTTCACATTTTTGTGCCTTCGAGTTAATTTTGACTCTTAATGACTTTATGGTTTTCTTGGCAACACTGCAAACATGTTTCATTTTATTTATTTATTAAATGTTATATGCCACCCACCTGGCCATCCAGTGATTGTAAGCAGCCTACAAGATAAAATAAAATGACAATATAAATCATTAAAATTCATTTTAATGAATTTAATAAATGTATTAAAATCGTTAAACATTAAAATCAACAAAGAGGGCGAAGGGGGAAAAAATCCATATACAACAGGGTAAGAGGTGGAGTCTTCTTTTAATCCACTATCTCCACTATGAAACACACCCCCACCGGGACCCCAGGCCAGTTGATAGAACCAGGTCTTCAGGCCTTTTCTGAAGGCCAAACAAATGGGTGCAGATCTCACTTCAAAGGTCAGGATGTTCCAGAGGTAGGAGCCATGTGTCATGGTTCCGACAGATGAAACCCTTCAAAAGAACTTCCAGGCATTGTTTACCTTAAAGAATCTTTTATTCGGGAAACAAAGTATCGGCACTACATAGTTTGAACCCAAAAACTAAATTCCCCTCCCCTGGATACAAAGTCACAAAGTACAATTCCCACCCCCAATAAACAGTCATAAAGCACATTCCCCAATTAGCTTGAAGCGCGGGCTTTCTCCCCAGCTCTCCAGCCGGCCAAAACATTATCAGCTCAGGACCCAGTTTGTCCTTGGATTCCCACGGCAGAGTTATTATTATTATGACTAACTGAACTCTCATCTTAATCCCCCCTCCCAGCATCAACTAATTCTGAAAGCATAGAGAAAATGGCTGCATTTTCATCTGTTGTCAAAGCAAGAACATCCGATGTTAGCAGCGTTGACACCATGGCAGAAAAGACCTGGACCCCACCATATGGATTTCCTTGACTGACTGGGTCCGCAGCATGACCCTTCTCCTGGCACACATGGTGTGTGGACCAATCCTCCGGTTTTGTCCTTTTTCAAAGGTTTTGGTTGACTTCCCATTATAGGGGTGAGAAACAGAAACTGGCCCAAAGCCACCTAGCTGGTTTCTGTGACTAAGAGAGGCCTAGGGCCTGGGTCTTCCTGCTCCCAATCCTGCACATGAACTATTACACTACACCAGGGGTCTTCAAACCTGGCCCTTTTATGACTTGTGGACTTCAACTCCCAGAATTCCTCAGCCAGGCACGCTGGCTGAGGAATTCTGGGAGTTGAAGTCCACAAGTCATAAAAGGGCCAGGTTTGAAGACCCCTGCACTACACTGTCTTTCTATGAGCTTCCTTGTTATCCATAAAAGGATATTGAAGATGCTCAGGTCAATTAAGGTGAATGTTATAAAGTGAAGCATTTCAAATTGGAGATATAGAGAAGATGGATGATAAATCTAAAAGAGAGTTGGATATCAAATAAGGTATCCATGTTTGTTTTAACAAAACATTGCCCACCATCTTTCTCCTCCAAAAAATGGAGTCTCTCAAGGCAGTTAAGAATCTTAACCATGAAAATAAAAAAGTTTCATAACATCGTAAATGCAAATAAATATGTTATTGCGTAAGCTTTTATGCATCACAATCTTCTACAAAGAATTGTAATCTTTTTTTTGCTGTAGCAAGTTTTCACGCCTAGTCCTCTGTGCATGTTTCTTCGCTCTTTCCCTGCATTAATCTATGCTCCTCAATGCAATGTCTGCATTCAATTAGAGTCATTATCCAATATATTTTATTTTCTTTAAAAAGGATAACAAAAGTGGTGTGTTTTTGACCTTGGCATCTGCTTAGTAAAATACTTTCTATAAGAATAGGATCTGAGGTTAATTCAAATGAATAGGAGTACTTTTGCAAGTAAAATTATTTTCATTGAACTTTCCCTTAAGAGAGGGAGGGAGAGAGGAAGGAAGGAAGGAAGGAAGAAAGGAAGGAAGGAAGGAAGGAAGGAAGGAAGGAAGGAAGGAAGGAAGGAAGGAAGGAAGGAAGGAAGGAAGGACTGGATAGTTTGGAGGGGAAGATTGGATGGGTTGGAGGGAAGGATTTGAAAAACATAAAAAAGATAGGGATGTAGGGATGTCTACAACTTGTTACCTATAGTAGATGGTTGCTTAAAAATACATTTGTTTCATGCACAGTTTCTCAGTCTTACCAGCTTTAAGCTGTGTGGACCTCAACTTCCAGAATTCCCCAGTTATAACTTCCTATTGGATTAATTTAGAACAGTGTTTCTCAACCTTAGCAACTTTAATATTTGTGGACTTCAATAGCTATGTCTGGGGAATTCTGGGAGTTGAAGTCCATGAAGCTTAACATTGTCAAGATTGAGAAACACTGGATATGTAAACCACAAATTTGATTGCAGTATACAAGTCACACGTGGACATCATAAACTTCTAATAAATCTCTTGTTCATTTGGCCACTGCCCAAATGCCTTTCCGAGGTGGATGCACTACAGAATCTTCCTTCCTTCCTTCCTTCCTTCCTTCCTTCCTTCCTTCCTTCCTTCCTTCCTTCCTTCCTTCCTTTCTTTCTTTCTTTCTTTCTTTCTTTCTTTCCCAATCAGATCCAACTCCATTTTTAATTAAACCTTTCTTTTGCCAGCTTCTCCTGCTAGGACAAAAGAAATGATTCTCTTCATAAACTTTATAAACTTCTAATAAATCTCTTGTTCATTTGGCCACTGCCCCAATGCCTTTCCCAAATGGATGCACTACAGAATCTTCCTTCCTTCCTTCCTTCCTTCCTTCCTTCCTTCCTTCCTTCCTTCCTTCCTTCCTTCTTTCTTTCTTTCTTTCTTTCTTTCTTTCTTTCTTTCTTTCTTTCTTTCTTTCTTTCTTTCCCAATCAGATCCAACTCCATTTTTAATTAAACCTTTCTTTTGCCAGCTTCTCCTGCTAGGACAAAAGAAATGATTCTCTTCCTTTCTACTTTCAGAGACCTATCTTGCAGAGAAGTCCCAAGCCGGTTTATATAATTTCTTTCCAAAATGTAATTGTTTTGGAAAGAATAAAAAATGACTGGGGGAGCGAGGCAACTCTGCAGGCTGTGATGAGTAGCTGAGGGTCTGCGTGAGGCTCAAAAGAACATAAGACTTGACTTACAGAAAAAGACCTTTAAGGATATCTTAGATAACTTGATCAGAAGCAAGAAGAGCCGGCAACAGATCCCAGAAAGCAGAAAGAATGTGCAGGCATGTTGAGCCTGATCCTGCAAAACTCGCAGCTGAATTTTCCTGCTCACAAGAAAGGTTGCTGGCTTCAATGTTGGTTTTTTTTCACATTTGGAATTAAAACTGATACCAGAAAAAAAAAGTGGGTAATAATATCCTGCATTTTTAGAGACAGAAAGGACCAGCACGGCAACCTCTGCAAATTTGAATCGGTATTATATTACAGCCTTTTTCTCAGAGAAGGGGGAGATAGGTAGAAGTAAAGAGTTACATGCTTATTTACAAGAAGGTTTGTGAAAAAGGTCAGGGAAAGTGTATAATTATTATCAGCCTTGCCAAGGCCACACCTGGATGGGGTGCTTAGTTCTGAAACAAGAACGAACATGAGCTGAATTTGGCAAACATCCCCGGCACAGTTAACTGTAGAAATTAACAGGTTGGAATTAAAAGTATATTAAAAAGGCCACGTCACCCCATGGAGGAGGCCAAGAGCAACCCACGTAGATCTCAGAGATGCAGAGAAGGCCAACCTTCCCTTTAATGGAGAGGTGTGGTCCACAAAGGTTTCAACTATGGAGTGATGCTCCAACTTGATCCTTAAAGACAGTGGCTTAAACATTGCTAAATTTCAGATGAGCTAAATGGATCCTTCATCTTCCTGGTAAGTTCATAAAGTCAGACCTCTCCCTCCCCTATGCACTTTTCTTCCTGATACTGAATCATATATAATATGTTGCGTGTGTGCATTTTTAATGCATGTGTCTCTGAGTTGGTGTGCAGACATGTCTCTGAAAGGACAGGTCTACGGTGTGGGGCAGAAAAGCTCAAGCAAGTATTTAGAAGTCTTACAGAGAGCAAAGAACTGCACGTGGTTTCTTATCAGCTGGTCTTCAACATCTACATGTAAATGGAATGTTTTAGTTGCCTCCATGTTTTGAAACGCAATTTGAAAAACATGCAAAACGACCAAATTAAACCCTCCAAAAGGACCGTGACAACAATAACAGGATGTGGTGGAATCTCCAGCTAAAGCAGGGGTCCCCAACCCAAGGGCCACAGCCCATTCGGAACCAGGCCACAGAAGTGGTAGGCAAGTAAGTGCATGTGAAACCATCCCTTCTCCCCCCCTCAACCGCTGCCGCTGCCGCCTCCGCCAGTCCACCAAGTCAGAAAGGTTGGAGACCGCTGAGCTAGTATGAGGGGAGGAGTGAAGAGACTGGCTAGCTTAGAGTCCTTACAGAGCAGGAACCAATACAGGCTTGACCTCCCCCAGAGTCCCTGAAGCCTTATCTGGCTGTTCCCAAGAGTATGAAGGCAGTCTGGTGAGATTCTTGTCAATAGGCAAGCAGCAATAAAGAAGCAACTCTGACCTACTCACCTTGTCGCTCCGATTCCTTGCGCCTGAGACAGAACTACACCAATGGATGTATCTTCAGGAGTAGTTCAGCTTAGGCAAGAAGATGCTGAAATCAAACTACATTTGGTGCCAGCTGTAAGTGGACAGGGGAGAAATTCCAGAACTGAGTTAGCCAATAGAAGAATAGAATAGAATAGAATAGAATAGAATAGAATAGAATAGAATAGAATAGAATAGAATAGAATAGAATAGAATAGAATAGAATAGAATAGAATAGAATAGAATAGAACAGAATAGAATAGGAATAGAACGTAGAGTAGAACAGAACAGAACAGAACAGAGTAGCATATAGAATAGAATAGAATAGAATAGAATAGAATAGAATAGAATAGAATAGAATAGAATAGAATAGAATAGAATAGAATGAGAATGAGAATGAATAGAAATAGAAATAGAAATAGAAATAGAAATAGAAATAGAAATAGAAATAGAAATAGAAATAGAAATAGAAATAGAAATAGAAAACAGAACTGGAAGAGACCTTGGAGGTCTTCTAATCCAACTCCCTCCTCAATCAGGAGACCCTATACCAGTGATGGCGAACCTTTTAGAGAACGAGTGCCCAAAAACCGCCCCCCACCTCCGTTCCGCCTCCCGCCCTGCCTGCTCCGCCCCTGCCCGCCCCCTGCCCTGCCCGCCCAAAGGGCCACGCACCGCCTCCATGACCTGCCGCAGCAGTTTGCCCAGGCAGCCCACCCACGCCCTCCGCCCACACCCCGCAGCATCATCTGCACGCTATGGGGCGCAAGGGTGAAGTCTTGTCCCTGCTGCCCGGCTATGTCCTTGGCTGCGCTGCTCCGTGTGGGCCATGCCCGGGGGTGACTCTCCTCCAGGGGGGCTGCTGGTGAGGAGGGGGCCGTGGGGGAGGCAGGGCTGGGGCAACAGCACGCGTGCCCACAGAGAGGGCTTCGAGTGCCGCCTCTGGCACGCGTGCCATAGGTTCACCACCATTGCCCTATACCATTTCAGACAAAACCTCCAGTGATGGAGCAGCCATGATTTCTGAAGGCAAGCTGTTCCACTGGTTAATTGTCCTCACTGTTAGGAAGTTTCTCCTTAATTCCAGGTTGCTTCTCTCTTTGATCAGTGCTCTGGTGAACAACGTGACCCCCCTCTCCCTTGTGGCAGCTCCTCAGATACTGGAACACTGCTATCATGTCACCCCTATTTCTTCTTTTCTTTAGACTAACCAAACCCAAGTCCTGCAGCTGTTATTCATATGTTTTAGTCTCCAGGCCTTTGATCATCTTAGTTGCTCATGAATGCCCCCATGTAGGTTGTCATACGGTGAAGGAGCTGGCAAATGTGTTACCTTCAAGAAAGAATTCCCATTCCCTCTTTATTGCTAGGCAGGTACCTAAAATAAAGCCAGATGTCCAGAGTCATGTACAGGTAGTCCTTGACTTACAACCACAATTGAGCTCAAAATTTCTGTTGCAAAGCGAGACAGTTGTTAAGTGAGTTTTGCCCCATATTACGACCTTTCTTACTATAGTGAATCACTGCACTTGTTAATTGAGTAATACAGCTGTTATGTGAATCTGACTTACCCCTTGACTTTGCTTGTCAGAAGGTTGCAAAAGGGGATCCCATGACCCCGGGACACAGCGACGGTCATAAATACGAGCCAGTTGCCAAGCATCTGAATTTTGATCACGTGACTGTGGGGATGCTGCAACCATCATAAGTGTGAAAAACAGTCACTTTTTGCAGTACCGTTGTAATTTTAAACAGTCACTAAGGGAATGGTTGTACGTTAAGGACAACCTGTATCCTAACGTAGTTTTGAAGCAGCAATAAAGACATTTTAATGGAGACCCTACAATAGACTTAAAAAGAAATTTTTTATTTTATTTATTTACTTATGTAGAGAATTTATATAGCAGCCTACTCATTCACCGTGACTGCAGGCAGCTTACAAGTAGTAAAAAGACAAAACAGAAAAAATAAACAATAAACAATAAAAAAACAATAACCTCTCACCCACCTTGGTGACAGCAGACAGTTTAATAATCCATCGCACTCTGGCTTCCCTAGGGCCGCTGTCACAACCACGTCTTCAGGGCCTTCCAAAAGAGTGTCAGAATAAGGGCTAGTCTGATTTCCAGAGGGATGATGTTCCAGAGGGAGGGAGCCACCACGGAGAAGGTCCTTCTTCTGGGTCCTGCCAGATGTATCTTCTTCCTTGCTTCCCCACTCTAGACATAGAGACACAGATAATAATTAAGACTTAGAACAGGGGTCTTCAAACTTGGCCCTTTTATGACTTGTGGAATTCAACACCCAGAATTCCTCAGCCAGGCACGCTGGCTGAGGAATTCTGGGTGTTGAAGTCCACAAGTCATAAAAGGGCCAGGTTTGAAGACCCCTGACCTAGAACATAGAAGATAGAATAATAGAATTGGAAAGGACCTTGGAGGTCTTCTAGCCCAACCCCCTGCTTGAGCATTAAAGCTTAAAACATTTAAACTATTAAATTTAAACTTAATTCTTAAATTTTTAATTTTTACTTTTAAAAATAAATTATTAAATATTAAACTTAAAACATTTAAATCAATCCAACATTAAAACTTGGAAAAGTAGGAAAAGAGAAGATTTTAATTCTGGCCCAGCCAATGACACAAGTTAATTTTTTTCCCCCATCCCCTGCAGCCATCATTGTTTCTGAATAGGTAAATATGGTCGCTGCCATTGAAAAAAAATTTCACCCCTGCATCAGGACATGAGACATGACCTGCATAACTTCTGAGCAGGGATTTATTTCCAGCTCAATTTGATCTGTCACTAAAACTTTAAATACAGCTTTACTGAATTTGGAATAAAAAATTCCTCATCAGAATACAATTTCCACACAAGGGGATTTATCCAGATTTTATTAAGACGTGTGAGTCCTTTTCATGTTTCAGGCTATGATTCAATAGTTTTAAGAGCTATGAGAGTTTGGTGTCAATCTAGTTGATAGCCTTGAAAGACATCTTTAGATAAAGGAGTAAAAAGATTAGCCAATGACCATGAGAAACCATTAACACATGGAATAAGCATGCCAGAATTTCATGAGATCACGGGAGAGACTGCTGCAATTCCACAAGAATTCCTGACCTATGGTTTCAGCCATTGCTAAATTGGTACTGAGATGATGGTGGGATCTCAGGAGATGCGATGGCTCAGTGGTTAAAGACCCTGAGCTTGTCAGGTGGAGAGCTGACAGCCCAGGTTCGAGACCTGAGCTCCGCGCAATGGAGTGAGCTCCTGTTACTTGCCCCAGCTCCTAGCAGGGATTTAGCAGTTCAAAAGCATGTAAATGCGAGTAGATTAATAGGTACCATTTCGGTGGGAAGGTAACAGCGCCTTTGGTGCATAGCCATGTTGGCCATACACAGAGAAGAGCAACAAAGATGATTAGGGGACTGGAGGCTAGAACATATGAAGAACAGTTGCTGGAATTGGGTATGTCTAGTTTAATGAAGAGAAGGACGAGGGGGGACATGATAGCAGCGTTCCAATATCTCAGGGGCTGCCACAAAGAAGAGGCAGTCAAGCTATTCTCCAAAGCACCTGAAGGCAGGAGAAGAAGCAACAGATGGAAACTAATCAAGGAGAGAAGCAACCTAGAACTAAGGAGAAATTTCCTGATAGTTAGAACAATTAATCAGCGGAACAACTTGCCTACAGAAGTTGTGAATGCTCCAGAGATGGGACCACCATTTGTCTGAAATCGTATGGGGTTTTCTGCCTGGGCAGAGAGTTGGACTCTGTTATTCTGTCATTGTTTTGGACAATGCTGGATCCCTCGGCCAAGAGCCGAGGCACCATACCCTAGAGTCGGACACAACTGGCAGGGGAAACCTTTACCTTTACCTTACTGAGATGATGAAGATAAAAAAATGAAGATGATGAAAATAAAGATGGAAGCTTGAATGCAAGAGGATCGTCTTCTTTACTTCCTCTTTTACCGCTTCGGGTGTCAAGAAAGATACAAAGTTCTCGTTCTTTGCTCTTCTGGAGATCTCAACCGTTGCTGATTGATGTTGTTGTAGTGTGCCTCTGATGTTGTCTCTCCATCTTATTCTGGGTCTGCCTTGTGCTCTTTGACCTCCTCTTTTTTGTACATGCCTTGTACGGTACGGAATCCCAAGAAATCCTCTCCAGGTGAGCAAACCACTTTATTTGCTGTTTTTGTGTGTCGTTTTAAGATTGGTTCTTCGCCAGTTCTTTCTCTTATGATCTCAGTTCTGGTGTTGCAAGACTGAAAAGACCGATTGCCTCAAGTGTTAGCACAACCTGCACTTCATCATGACGATAACTTTAGCTCTCCTTAGGCCCACTTCTGCTGAGGAAACAAGGTTTTTAAACATCACGTTTGATTGATTAAAAAAACAAAAACCATCAGTATCATTTGCCAGCCCTTCCTATGTGAAAGAATAACTGCCTGACTTTTCTATTAGCCTCAATCATTCACTTATTATCCAACTACAGTTTGTTAACAAATAAGGCAAGGGAGAATATTCACGGTGACAGGAACATAAGATTGATCGATGAACTTTATATATAAGATTCAACCAGAAATGCGTATTTTCGAATTTATCATTTTCAAAGGTTACTCTTTTTCATCTTTCAAATGCCTTACTTGATGACAAGTGAATTACTCTTTTCTCATTTTTTAAAGAAGAAACGGATTTGGAAGAATATTTTTTTTCTTTCAAGAGGAAAAATACATAATAATGGTCAAAGAATATATTGTGGTCTGTTGGAATGTGTAATTGCATCTACTTTTGCTCTTTTTCTAGACCACTTAGAAGCATTTAACTGGACACTGCCTAGGGCAGGACACTCAGCATTTTATTAATATATTGCATTTATTACATATTTACACGTACCTTGCCTTTTTTAATATTGGCCTCAGTAAATACCTCTTAGTTCACATTCATATTTTTTTCCCTTTCTCTTCTGAATGCAGTCCTTATTATACCTCACAAGGTCAGCTATAGCCATTGGTTCAAAAAATTGCCATTATGAAAGGAAATCTTCCATTTATCACAGGACTTGGTGATTGAAAATTCACAAAAGGCAAGGAATTCTAGTTCTGAAGTCAGATAGAGGCAGTGTTCAACACAGATGAGATTTTCTTTACGATAACATCCTTGATAAAAAAAAAAGTTAGATTCAGGAGAAAAGTAAGTTTTTATTGCTTTCTCTGTCTTGTTCATGCTCTTTTTAAAAATGTGAGCTTCTTGCACTTAGCATTGCGCAGACATGCTTGAAATGTGTGTCCCCAAAGCCGTCTTTAACATTGCTAATGCCTTGTTAAATCACAGAAATCAGGAAAACGGCTAATAAAATCTAGGGGTTGAGGAATTGGGCTTTAATGCTAACCATTCCAACCAGACAAACAGAAGAATTGTTTGTTTGAATCACATAAGCAAAAAAAAAAAAAAACCCTTTAGGTAATTTAGTGCAATTTGCATAGACTCGAAATTCTCTTTCTTTGGTGCAATTTATTTTACATTATTTTATTTTAACTCAGGATACATGAAGGTTTTTGCTTCAGGCATTCTGCTGCCAGATGCTTCCAGACTCACTGCTTAACAATGTTTGTGACTAAAAAGGTTCTTTTCAGAATGACAGAATAACAGAGTTGGAAGGGACCTTGGAAGTCATCTAGTCCAACCCCTGCTCAAGCAGGAGATCCTATATCATTTCAGACAAGTGGCTGTCCAAATCTTTTCTTAAAAACCTCCAGTAATGGAGCATCCACAACTTCTGGAGGCAAGTTGTTCAACTGGTTGATTGTTCCCACTGTTAAGAATTTTCTCCTTAGTTCTACGTTGCTTCTCTTGTTGATTAGTTTCCATCCATTGTTTCTTGTCTTGCCTTCTGGTGCTTTGGAAAATAGGTTTGACTCCCCTCCTTTTTATGGAAGCCCATCAAATATTGGAACACTGCTATCATGTTACCCAGAGTCCTTCTTTCACTAGACATAACCAATTCCTGCAACTGTTCTTCATATGTTTTAGCCTCCAGTCCCCAAAACATCTTTGTTGCTCTTTTCTGCACTCTTTCCAGAGTCTCAACATCTTTTTATAATATCGTGACCAAAACTGGATGCAATATTCCAAGTATAGTCTTATTAAGGCTTTAAAAACCGGTACTAATGCTTCACATGATTTTGATTCTATCCCTCTATTAATGCAACCTAGGATTGCATTGGCATTTTTGGCAGCTGCCGCACACTGCTGGCTCATATTTAAGTGATTGTCCACTAAGACTCCAAGATCCCTCTCACAATTATTGCTATTGAGTCAGGCTTCACCTAAACGTCTCAATTATTTGGGAGTAAAGCCCACCAAAGTGCTTACTTTTGTATTTCTAAAAGCTACAGTGTTTTAAAGTATTTTTTCCCCCTCAAGATCACACTCATGAACTGATAACTTCATGGGCATTACTACTGCCTTCTTTGAAAAGCTTCTTTTCCTGAAAATCTACATCTGCAGATTTAGATTTTTTTGATAATTACTCCCATCCACTTATTATTCATACCCAACCCAGTTTAGCTTTCAAATGCAGGCCAGGTTGTCCACATGTTGTCATTTGCACTCTTTGTAGTAAGTGTGTTAACCTTTTCATGTGCTACATAGGTGCCTCCCAAGTAACCTCCCTAAATGGCTTAATCTTGATCTGTGGGGCTGGAGTCAACAGGGTTTGCTTTAGCTTCATTACCTTGCATAGAATATGTACACAATGCAGAACTATAAAGACATAGAAATATAGAATCACAGGATTGCAAGGGGCCTTGGAGGTCTTCTAATCCAGGGGTCCCCAACCCCTGGTCCGTGTACCGGTACTGGGCCGCAGCATGCCAACAACCGGTCCGCACAAACAAGCAAAGCCCCATCCGCGAGATGTAGGCAGCACACAAAACCATGCTCCCTCCGGTCGACGGAAAAACCTCTCTCCACGTAACCGGTCCCTGGTGCCCAAAAGGTTGGGGACCTCTGCTCTAATCCTTCTAAGGCAGGAGATCTTATACCATCCTGGACAAATGGTTGGCCAATCTTTTCTTGGAAACCTTCAGCGATGGAGCACCCACAACTCTGGGAGCCAAATAATCCATTGATTACTTCTTCTCATTGTCAGGAAATTTCTCCTTAGTCCATTGAGAACCAACTTCAATAACTTTGCTATTGGTTATCTTAGATTGCCTATACAGGTATGTCCTTCATGGTGCAACTGTTAAGTTCAAAAGGCCATTGATATCCTGATGGTTGGACTCAAGAGTTGTTTGCAGAAAAGCAAAAAGGCAGAAAAGTTGGACTCCCTGATCACAAAGTTTGCAAATAAGCAACAACTGCGTTTCACCTTAAGATTATTGGCTTCCAATGTTGTATGTGTGCATATCCGTATATGCTACAATGGAATGTTTATTCATTGTTTCTACTGTATATTTGTGAGTTTAGCTAAAAACCTGTCAAGTGTTCCTTCTATCAAGCTTCAGAAAAACCACCTGAACAGGTGTTAGGTGTCTTGCCCACAAACAACACACAAAAGATGTCTGGAACTACTTGTGAGTAAAATGGAGAAGTTCCAGCATTTAACATATTTTCTTCTGTGACCTCAGATTTTAAAAAAGTATTACAAAGAATAAGTAGTTGGCTTCAATGACTGCAGTTTTTTGAAGAGATGTTGGCACAGACTTAACTAAGGTGAGCTTGACTAAACTTGTATTAAAACAACCTGATTCTATGGCTCCATTCACATGGCATACTTAACCTGTTTGGTTGTCCACTGTGTAGTTTTACCATGACATCAAGGAAGTGGATTTGTACTGTAGGTAGATCAAGACTGAGACTGATGGGGGGATGGAAGTAGCTGTGCAATTTGATAAGATCCTTTCCCTAGGGTCAAATTATTAAAATGCCACTAAGGGAATTCCAAGTAAAGGAGGGGTTTTGCAGAATAGGAGTTGAAGAAGTATAGCTCTAGATCACCCATGAAGATTTTGGCATATTGTGGAAGCATATACTTTGTTGACATCAGTGTGATGTTCTTGATTACTTGAAGTACATGTTTGTGAGCGATATTGGTGTATAAAATCTCCATATCAATGATAGCTAAAGTGATATTATTAGATTGCCAATGGAGTTCAGGATGTTAATAAAATCTACGGGGTCTCTTACATATCTGGGAGTGCTGATGGCATAAGGTCTGAGTACAGAGAACATAAAATCTGATTTTGCATCTCTGATGGTTCCAATGCTTGAAACAATAAGACAGCACAGATTGCCTTGTTGGCATTTCGGAAAACTGATAGAAAATACCAATTTTCTCTGGGTTTTTCCATGTAGATATATTCTTGTATATCCTTGGGAAATTCTTTCATCTGATTGCATAGTTCTTTATAATACATTGTTGTGAATCTGAATAGATAAGAAGACTGTAGAGATTTCTTGCTTTCCTTGACGGAGTCCACTTTATTCATAATGGACAGTTACCACTCCTTTCCCAGCTTATTTGATTGTGATGCTGTCATTGTTCTTAAGGACTGGGATGGTATCTTGTTCCGAACTGCTGAGATTGTCATGCAAGGGCAGTAATTTTTATCAATTATTTTGCCTTGAGCTTGCTTGAAAAGGCTTTCAGGGTAGAAATCCAATTTAGTACAGGGGGTTCTCAACTTAAAACCATTTGTTAGTGACAGTTCAAAGTTACAGCAACACTGAAAAAAAGTGACTTATGACCGTTTTTCACACTTACAACTATTGCAGCATCCCCACGGTCATGTGATCAAAATTCAGATGTTTGGCAAATGATTCATATTTATGACAGTTTCAGTGTCCCAGGGTCATGTGATCAACTTTTGCAACCTTCTAACAAGCAAAGTCAATGGGAAAGCCAGATTCATTTAACAACCTAACTTGTTACTAACTACAGCAATTTTGGAAAAGTTGGGCTCAACTGTTTTAATAAGTTGAGGACTACCTGTATTAAATCTATATGGGGACATCCATGCAGTAGATTTTTTTTTAAATGCAGTTGAGATCTTCTGCAAGGTCTTCTGCAGTCACGACATAAGCCTAAGACTCAAAATCAGGCTTGTCAGATGCTATATTTTTTCTATCCTGCTCTATGGAGTAGAGAGTTGGTCTCTGACAGAAGGCCACCTGAAGAGACTAGAAACATTTGAAATGTGGATTTACAGGCGGCTGTTATGTATAAGCTGGGTGGACAAGATCAGAAATGAGGAGGTTTTAAGCCGCCTGGGAAAGCCAAGGGAAATCATTAAAACAATTAAAAAACGAAAGTTAGAATATTTCGGACATGTGATGCGACACCCAGAAAAATACGGCATACTCCATTTAATCCTCCAGGGAAAGATTGAAGGCAAACGAGGTCCAGGCAGAAGAAGAACATCATGGCTTCAAAATCTAAGGGACTGGTTTGGACAAAACTCAGCAGCACTTTTTCGTGCGGCTGCTGATAAAAACAGGATCACCAACATGATCGCCAACGTCCGATAACGGATATGGCAGAAGAAGAAGAAGAAGAAGTTGAGATTTATTATCATCTGTATAGTTCCAGGATATGTTGGGGTGAGGATAGCTGTATATCTGAATTTTGTTTCTTGTCTTGAAAGCATTCCTAAAATCTCAAGTGGTGAAAAAATGTATTTTGCGCTCTATGTCCATGTCCTGTTTCTTTACTGTTGGATATGAGAAAACGAGATTGTTTTTATGTTACTAGAATATTATCTATATTTTTGTGTTGATTCATATTGATTACTATTGTTATATTGCTTTGTGGGATGCTGTTTAGATTTGGACTAAGTGAAGTGGTTTAAAAGCCCATTAAATAAACGTTACAAAGTGGCGTTTTCTTTTAATGTATGGCCACTTCCATTTAATGTATACAAATCCATGCACAGTGAGGATACTTAAGCAGAGATATAATAATAATAATAATAATAATAATAATAATAATAATAATAATAATAATAATAATAATAATAATAATAATAATAATAATAATAATAACAACAACAACAACAACAACAACAACAATAACAATAACAACAACAACAATAACAATAACAACAACAACAATAACAACAACAACAACAACAACAACAACAACAACAACAATAACATTAATGTTGGAAGAGACCTTGGAGGTCATCTAGTCCAATGTAACAAGTAGGAAGCACAATTTCTCAAGAGTATTGATTCCATTATATCCCAAGATGTAGACATGCAATGAAATCTTTTGCGCATATTTACTCACAACGAAAGACTGTTTGGGTCAGGAGAGCTCCTTCTCAGGAAGTCTGTAAAGAATTGGTATACTAATTAAACACAGAATCGGTTAAAACCCATTTGATTAATCAATTCAATTTGTGGACAGCTCTAATAGATATGTGCAAAAGCTTAATACTGACATGTTTCCGAAATGCTGAACGAGCTGTCAAATAATTTACAACTCAATCAGCAAAAGCTACCTTTGGGGAAGGAAAAGCCATTTTCAAAATTTTTGTTTCCTTCTTATTACAGCAACGTAGCAGAACTGAAACGGCCCCCACCCCCCACCCCCCAAAAAAATATGAACCATGCTTGTCAATAACTCACAGGGCTGCTGATTAAAATTTCTTGCTATAATTCAGATTTGCCCATAGTGATTAATCAAGTTAGGCTATAATTTCACTGATCTTCTGATTAAAGTGTAGGGACCTAATTTTTAAAGCCTTGGGTTCAGCACCATCTTATACCAATCAAAGTGATTGCACCACCACAGCATGAACAACGCATGTTAAAATGGGAAGGAATTTGATCATGAAGCCATCGCAAGTATTTTGACTCTCTCTTTTTTTTTTATCCCCACAGCAAACACCTCTGTCTTGAAAGAGAGATTTTAGTCACTAGGAGAATCCATTGGTGGGGCTTTTCCTCCACAGTTTTATTCAAGCCTCTACTGAAACTTTCCAAAATATTAATTATTGCCACATTTGGTCTTGTCCAAGGTATGGCTGCAAGATTTGGACCATAAGGAAGGCTGAACGCTGAAGAACTGATGCTTTTGAATTGGGGTGCTGGACTCTAGAGAGTCCCTTGGACTACAAGGAGATCAAATTAGTCCATCGTAAAGGAGCTCAAATCTGGCTGAACTCAAAGTTGAAGGTCAAATACTTGGGCTACTCATTGGAAAAGACCCTGATGTTGGGAAAGTTGGAAGGCAAAAGGAGAAGGGGCTGGCAGAGGGTGAGATGGTTAGATAGAGTCAATGAAGCAATGAACATGGGTTTGGGCAAACTCCGGGAGACAGTAATGATAGGGGATCATGGCAGGAATCAGGTATGTCTAGTTTAATGAAAAGAAGGACTAGGGGGTGACATGATAGCAGTGTTCCAGTGTTCCAGGGGCTGCCACAAAGAAGAGGGAGTCAAGCCATTCTCCAAAGCACCTGAAGGCAGAACAAGAAGCAATGGATGGAAACTCATCAAGGAGAGAGCCAACCTAGAACTAAGGAGAAATTTCCTGACAGTGAAAACAATTAACCAGTAAAATGTCTTGCCTTCAGAAATTGTGAGTGGAGGCTTTCAGGAAGAGCCTGGACAGCCACTTGTCTGAAATGGTATAGGGTTTCCTGCTTGAGCAGGGGGTTGGACTAGAACACCACCAAAGTCCCTTTCAACTCTGTTATTCTGAAATTCTGTTATGCTATGGTTCATGGGGTTGTAAAGAGTTGGACGCAACTTAGTGACTGAAAGTTTTTGAGAAAGTATATCAAGTCTAGTGTGTACATTTAGCCCACAAATCTCCATCTAGCCAAGGATTCTTTGCCAAAGCAAACCCTGATTTTCCACAGAATCAACATAGAATAATTGAGTTGGAAGGGACCTTAGCAGTCTTCTACACTAGCCTCCTCCTCAAGCAAGAAACCCCATAGCATGCTGGGCAAGTGGCTGTACAGTCTCTCCTTGAAAACCTCCAGTGATGGAGCACCCACAACTTCTGGAAGTAAACCATTCCATAGATTAATTGTTCTCATTATCAAGAACGTTCTCCTTCTAGGTTGGTTCTCTCTTTAATGATCTTCCACCCAGTATTTCTTGTCCTGCCTTCAGGTGCTTTGGAGCAGGGCTTTTCAACCTGTGGTACGCGTACCACTTGTGGTACATTAATGAGTGGCAGGTGGTACGCAGCACTGCCTAGCCAAGTGTAGTGGGGAAGGGAAAGAGCCAGCACAGGCAAAGACTTACAGTGAGAGAATCCTCTGGAACTGCAGATTTTACTTATGAATGGAGCCATTTGGGGAGGCTGCCTTAGCCAGCAGCCAGTACTTACATTTTTTTTCTTCCTCAAGTGCCGGCTGGGCTCCTTACTTTCCTTTCTAGCCAGTAGCTAATTCTTAAAGGGGAAGTGCCTTTTTAAGCTAGTTCACTCAGCAGCTTGTCTTTTCTGTCTCTGGAGGCCTTTCCTTGTTTGATCAATATATGGAAGAGGGAAAATATGGGGGGGGAGTTCAAATTCTTCCTTCAGAAGGAGATGGGAATGAGAAAAAGGGAGGCAGGGAAGGGAGGGAGGGAAGGAAGTCTCGCCTTAGCACTTGGCCACCAGCAGTTCTGCCATTGACTTTACTTGTCAAAAGGTTGCAGAAGGGGATCACATGACCCTGGGACACTGTGACCATCATAAATATGAATCAGTTGCCAAGCATCCAAATATAAATAATCATGACCCTGTTGCTGCAATGGTCATAAGTGTGAAAAATGGTCATAAGTCATTTCAGTGCAATTGCAACTTTGAACAGGTTTTTTTTTTGTCACCAAGTTTTTGACACCTTGCTAGGTGGTACTCGAATATTGCCATATCCTAAAAGTGGTACAATTGGTAAAAAGGTTGAAAAGCCCTGCTTTGGAGAATAGGTTGACCCTTCCTCTCTGTGACAGCGCCTCGAATACTGGGAAGTACTGATAACATATCACCCTTCGTCCTTGTCTTCGTTAGACATCCCCACTTCCCTCAATTGTTCATCCTATGGTTTCGGTGATCCATTATCACCTTTGTTGCTCTTCTCTGCATTTTTTCTAGGATCTCCACTTCTTCTTTTTTCGTATCATATTTCTTTCTGTTTTGCTGAAGGAGCTCAGTTTTGCTTAAACGTGCAATCAGGGGAAGCTAGGGACCTCCAGAAGTATCCTTTCTTTCCTGTTTGTTTTTCCTTCCAACATGGTGCCTTCTTCCTTCCACAAATCCAGCTGCTTCATCTGACAGTTCTTGTCAAAGAGATAAAAATCTTCCAGTGAACTCAAGACTAGGAAAGGGCAATCCTCCCTAGTTATCAGGCTGTGATTTACATCAAGATAATTATATCTTCATTGCTCTGGGAAATTGAGTGCCCTCCGGGGAAATGTTGTATGTGCATGCATTTCCTGTGTCTGTGCGTGTGTGATTTAATTACTGTAAAATCTGTTGCAATAGCAGTGGGAGAGTTGTATTAATCTAGGACCGATCCTGAATGGTTCAATAGAAAAGCCGCAATGTACTTAAGAGCTTCGAATATGAAATTTATTATATGGATCTTACAGATTTTCACGGGGGTTCCAATAAATGTAACAGAGACTGTCCACATGACGGCTTGCAACCATGCTTTTATGTCCTGTAAGCCACTGTGAGTCGCCAGGCGCACGTAGGCGGCAATATAAATGTTCTGAATAAATAAACAAAATAAAATTAAGCCATTGGACCATAAGGCAATTAGATAAATACAAGGAGTCCTCGACTTATGACGACTGGGACCAGAATGTCCATTGCTTCCAGTTGTTGAGTGAATCGCACCCAATTTCACAAGCTTTTTTTTGCCATGGTTGTTCAGTGAATCATTGCATCCAAGGGGATCGCATGATCGTTAAGTGAATCCAGCTTCCCCCATTGGCTTTGCCTGTGGGAAGCCAGCTGGGAAGGTTGCAAAATGAGGATCGCCCGACTCCGAGATGCTACCAACCATCGTGAATACAGGCTGGTCACTAAGTGCCCAAATTTATTTATTTATTTTTATAAATATTTTATTAATTTTCTAGTTTTAACAATCAAATACTTAATAAACAACGTGTTGTCCGGGTCCATTGGTAATTCAGTGGTATATATTAGCTTCTTCAGACCAGATCCAATATTTCACTATCAGACGTTTCCTCTCTTCTTCCGGTAGTACCTGTTTTCCCACACTAGAATAGAATAGAGCTGGAAGGGACCTTGGAGGTCTTCTAGTCCAGCCCCCTGCTCGAGCAGGAGAACCTATACCAGTGATGGCGAACCTTTTAGAGACTGAATGCCCAAACTGCAACCCAAAACCCACTTATGCATCGTCGAGTGCCGGGTGGGTGTGGCCCATTGGGTGGGTGTGGCCCATTGGATGGGCATGGCTGCAGTGGTAATGGCAGACTGGGTGGGACTAAAAAGTTCAATCAATCAATTCCAACTTTGCAAGATCTTTTTTTTTTCCGCAAGAAGTTGAAATTGACTGATTGAACCTTTTTTTTTTTTTTGCACACGGCGGCGGAGGCCTAAAGCGAAAAGGTTTTATAAAACCCAGCTGAAGGCCTAGGACTGGGGCGACAGCACGCGTGCCCACAGAGAGGGCTCCGAGTGCCGCCTCTGGCACCCATGCCATACGTTCGCCACCACTGACCTATACCATCTCAGACAGGTGATTGTCCAGCCTCTTCTTAAAAATCTCCAGTGATGGAGCGCCCATGATTTCTGGAGGCCAGCTGTTCCACTGGTTGATTGTCCTCACTGTCAGGAAGTTTCTCCTTAGTTCCAGGCTGCTTCTCTCCTTGATCAGTTTCCACTAGGCAAATACAATTCTTATTGTTATTAATAAATATACAATTGGATATACAAGCGCTCAAATTTTGATCATGTGACCGTGGGGGATGCTGCAACGGTTGTAACTGCGAGGACTGGTTGTAAGTCAGTCTTTTCAATGCCTTTGTAACTTCAAACGGTCACCAAATGGATGGCTGTAAGTCGAGGTCAGCCAGTACAGACAGCCCTGTTGCCTTCTGCAAATAATCCCATGAATAAGGAAGTGGCAGAGAAGGCAAAATGTCTGATTTATGTCAGTAAGTCTGAAAGAGTACAGTAATCCTCGACTTACGACTGTGACTGAGCCTAAAATTTCTGCTGCGAAGTGAGACATTTGTTTTGCCCCATTTTCTGACCTTTCTTGCTATAGTTGTTAAGTGAATCATTGCAGTTGTTAAGTTAGTGACACTGTTGTTAAGTGAATCTGGCTTCCCCTTTGACGTTGCTTGTCAGAAGGTCACAAAAGGGGATCACGTGACCCCGGGACACTGCGACCCTCATTAATAAGAGTCAGTTGCCAAGCATCCGAATTTTGATTACGTGACCCTGGGGGATGCCGCAACAGTCGTAAGTGTGAAGAAACGGTCATGACACTTTTTCCAGTGCCACTGTCACTTCGAATAGTCACTAAATGAACTGTTGTAAGTCAAGGACTACCTGTACTGATGGCAGAAAGTGAGGCCAGAACTTTAGACCCTGCCTCATGCATACGACAAGCAAAAGAATTGAAGGGGACTTCCAGTAGTGGGATTCAAATATGTGAACAACCGGTTCTCTGTGTGGATGCCACTTCCGGAAGTCCGTTCTGGGCCTGGGCAACAAAAAAATTAGCTACCGGTTCTGCCGAAGTGGTGCGAACCGGCTGAATCCCACCACTGGTGACTTCCCAAGGATTAAAGGGATTTTCCAAACCTTAACAATGAATTCATAGCAAGCAAATCTAGATAGCAACTTGAAGATCCTGCTTCTCTTAACGCCAGAACAAATTTGGTCTTTGACGAAGCCTTCGGGGGAATAGAACATGAGATACAAGGTGCTGAGCATAAAAACAGACATGCTCAGAAAGGGAGCTTGTAGCTGATACAAACTGTAAAATCACCTTTATGCCAGAACGTAGCATGCATATCGACGGTGCACACACCATGTTGAAAACCCAGATTAAATTTCTGATAATGCCTTGGGGAACGCCATCTGTTCCGCATCTCTTGTTGCAAGAAAGCAAAATATGAACAGGCTAGGTTAGTCTGCATAAGAAATGTGCAGCTGATTCACTGGAAAAGGCTGGGGATCTGTCATGCTTAGACGTTCTAGGATTAGCAATCTGAGTCACTGGGATTTCACCGATTCACTCAACCAGGTTAGAGCTGCAATTGTCACGTGAATTCTCCCTAATGTATCACCTGCAGAACTGATTGGGGGTGAGGAAAGAATGAAAAAAAAAAATCTATATTAACGGTAACCTGGTGTTTTCAGTCCAAGGGTAAGGGTATCGTCTGCCAAAATGCCACCCAGTTGAAATGGGGCAAAATCAGTTTTCATAGAAATGTGTCTGGAAAAGTCTATAAATTTATGTTATATGGAAAAGTCCATAATTATATTTTATATGGACTCTATATACAGGCTATTTAAGACAGGAGTGTCCAGCCTTGGCAACTTTTAAGACTGGTGGACTTCAACTCCCAGAATTCCTCAGCCAACATTGGACACCCCTGATTCAAGACATTTCTGACCAACCCAATTAGAGCAAACCTTTTATGGGACTTCCAAAGGAGATATTAAGTACCTTACTTAATCATAGATTTTCCTCCAATATTGGCAACTGTGTTGTCAGGCTCAACCCCCAAACACCCCCCCCCCCAAGAAATATACTTTGTGATTCTTCTAAGCAGATTTCTTTATTGTCACACGCCCGCAGACAGAATCTTGCCAAACTAAAGCAAACTACCACCCCATGAAGCATATACTCAGGGAACTATTAGGGAGGAGATGTCTTCAACCTCTTTCTCTCACAACAAGCTATCTGAACTGAGTTGTCTCTTGCTCCTCTGGAATGCCCCCCTCCCTTCCGGGAATCCAGACTACATTCCATCACATAGGTGCATGAGAACTATTAAACAATGGAACAGGCTGCTTCTTCAAGTTGTGGGTGCTCCATCACTGGAAGAAAAGGCTGGATGGTCATTTGTCCAGAATAGTATGAGGATCCCTCTCCTGGGCAGGAGTTTGGGCCAGAAGACTTTCAACCCTATGATAGATGCAGATAGTTGCAAATATCAGCACAGCAAGTGCACGGACTTTTGCAGATTAGCTTGAAGTTTCTTTCTTAAATGAGATGGGCTGCTTCCCTGGTGAATTTAACCAATTTTGTTATGCCCTAAAGAGTTCTTTTCGTTTCCTTTTTATTCTTTTCCTTCCCTTCCCTTCCCTTCTCTTTTTTCTTTTCTTCTTGCCCAAGTAAATCTTTTCTATTTATATCCATTCAAATGTATTTCCTTCTTTCCTCTTCCCTTCCCTTTGAGTCCAGATCTTCCTTGCACTCCATTCTTTTTTCTTTTTTCTTTTTCTTTTCTTTCTTTTTCTTTTTCTCTATCGTCAATCTACCTCTGTCTGTCTGTTTATCTCTGTCCTTCCTTCCTTCCTTCCTTCCTTCCTTCCTTCCTTCCTTCCTTCCTTCCTTATTTTTACTGGAAGGAAAGAAGATCGAAGGAATTGTGTGTGTATGTGTTTCTGTGTGCAAGGGTGGTTTTATGTGCGACAAAGAATGCTGTCGGGGCTCAATTAATTTTGTAAATGTGGTACTTTTACATTTTACAGGCAATTGATTTTAATTAATAGTTATTAACTGAAATGTCCTAGTTCTCCTCCTTTTTAAAATGTGCATGCATTAAGACTGGGCATGCCACAAACATGTTTGGAAATAAGTATTCTGAACCTCGCATAAGCATGAGCAGAGAACTTTTCTGCTATTTATTAAAGGGGCCTGTCACTTTTCAGGCTTCAGTGACAGCCTTAAA
Organism: Azemiops feae; assembly: GCA_023970755.1. NCBI lineage: Eukaryota > Metazoa > Chordata > Lepidosauria > Squamata > Viperidae > Azemiops > Azemiops feae. Next base: position 70,458 of record JALGBA010000680.1, read on the forward strand.
AATGAATTCAATTTCTGAAGTTAAGGCAACTTTTAAAACAGTGGCAAATTTTTATTTCCATATCTTGTGTGGAAGCCTTTAAAACAGGGTTTCCCAATCTAGGCAAATTTAAGACATGTAAACATCAACTTCCAGATTTCCCCACCCAGCATTATTAGCCCCTGAGGTCACAGATAAATCTCCAAGTGGCCTCAACGACTGTCAGAGAGAGTACTAATGACCAGAAGATTGCAAGGAATACAAATCCTTCCATTCTCCACCATTCAGTCAGAACTGAAGAAGCTTCCTGGATGAGAAGTGAAATGTCTTCAAGGAAAAATGAAGAAATTCTAGTTGCCTTTGAAAAAAGCTCCTTTGGGACAAACGTGACCTGGATGACCGAGAATCTCTATAGACACACATCTTAAAGTTACCATGGTTGGGAAACCTTGCTTTAAAAGATTCAGTGCTCAAAGCAGACAGATGTTGGGCCCAAACCTGTACAGGGTCCAAAATGCTACTTCTGAATGGTTTTCAAGGATATTATGCAACTTTAAGGTACATACATCAGCACATTGCATGGACCTACTTATTAAGGATGTCTGTGATTGTTTTCTGCTGAAATTGGCAAAGTAGATTGTCGAGATGGGAAAACTGACCGTTGTGCTGAATTTTTGTCCCTCTGTATAATTTTTTTCTGCTCTCTTTGGGTGGGGAGGGATATCATGTTAATTTTAAGATTGTCTTCTTTTCAGGTAAAGATGATAAGTGAGCAATTTCACAATAGAACTGAGCCCCTCAAAGTTGGTAGAACTTCTATCACTAGAAGATTTTAAGTAGATGTTGTGTGAAGTATATTTCCTGCAGCACTGCTGAAGGAGATTTATAATAATAATAATAATAAAGTTGGAAAGTACCTTGAAGGTCATCTAGTCCAACCCCCTGCTCAGGCAGGAAACCCTATACCATTTCAGACAAATGGCTGTCCAGTCTCTTCTTAAAAGCCTCCAGTGTTGGAGCATTCACAGCTTCTGGAGGCAGGTTGTTCCACTGGTTAATTGTTCTAACTATCAGGAAATTTCTCCTTAGTTCTAGGTTGCTTCTCTCTTTGGTTAGTTTCCATCCATTGCTTCTTGTCCTGCCTTCAGGTGCATTGGAGAATAGCCTGGCTCCCTCTTCCTTGTGGCAACCCCTGAGATATTGAAACACTGCTATCATGTCACCCCTCATCATTCCCTTCATTAAACTAGACATACCCAATTCCAGCAACCATTCTTTATATGGCCCCCAATCCCCTAATCATCTTTGTTGCTCTTCTCTGTACTCTTTCTAGAGTCTCAACATCTTTTTTATATCGTGGTGACCAAAACTGGATGCAGTATTCCAAGTGTGGCCTTACCAAGGCATTGTAAAGTGGTATCAACACTTCACGTGATCTTGATTCTATCCCTCTATTTTTTCTATATAACAAGTTTTATTAATTTTTTTTATTTTACAACCAAGTGCTTAGGACTCATCGTGGAGATAGGGCACTCCATGAAACAAAGTAAAAAATATAATCATACATAAACAATTTAAATTACTTCTTTAAAGTTTCCCTCTCTATTTTATCAATCACAAAAAAAAAAAAGAACAAAAACTATCAATAATATTTCCACCGGTTTTCAAGCTTAACTAACTTCAATTAAGGACTCCGAGGTCCCTCTCACAGTTACTGCTATTGAGCAAGGTACCACCTATACTATACCTGTGCATTTGAAGATATGGTCTTTGAGGTCTGCTCCAGGAAACCCTAATGTAGGCTGACTTGGTCGCTAAACAGTGAGAAACTGGTGAAGCGGGCACAGCAGCGCCTGCATTTTCTGCGCCGCATGAGAAAAGCACATCTTCCTTCCCCTGTCCTGACCACTTTCTACAGGGGGACAATCGAGAGCATCCTGTCATACAGCATCACAGTCTGGTTTGGAGGCATCACTGCTTCAGACAGGAAGGCGGTGCAGAGAGTGTGAGGATGGCGAAAAGATCATTGGCAGTTCCCTCCCTACCATCAGGACATAGCACAGAAGCGTTGCTTGAGCAGGGCCCGCAGATTTTTCTGGGACACTACACATCCTCTTCACAACCGTTTTTCTTGTTACCTTCGGGAGGAGGCTTCGTGTATCCGTAGCAGAACATCCAGATTCAGCCATAGTTTCATTCCATACAGCATTAACCTTGCGAACTCTCAAAATTCCTCCTTGCGTTATATATTCAAGATGGACAGTATTTAATATTTATTTGCTATGTATATGTAGGGATGTGGGTCTATATATATGTTGTACATAGTATGTTTAGGTGTGTGTCATGTATATGTTTCACTTTGAGAGCGGGCAACTAAATTTCATTTTTTATGTGTGCCATTGTGCCCACAATATAAAAATGACAATAAAGGTTATTTATTTATTATTTTATTTATGTGATTGATCAGGTTTTGGCTTATCAAATTCTTCTGCCACTATAATTTTTAAGTCATGGTTTATGGGTTGAGGATATAAGAATGTTGTTTGCTGAACCAACGTTATTGCTTGCTCAACAAATTTTGCTTAAAGCAAACAATAGTTGAGCATAACAGCCTGTAAGACTGTGTTTACATTAAAGGCAATGGATCGCTGTTTACTTTTCAAAAGAAAATGACTGAGCTCACATAAACTGTATAACCAAATTAAAGAGCTAGAAATTGCATTCACAGAATGTGGCAAGTTCAATTAGCATTAACTTTGGTTATACATAATGTGGGTTAATCTGATATTCAAACCCAGCCTGCCGCTCTGGTTTAGGCTCAGTATATTGTGCCAAGCTGGAATATGGATCTATTTAGCTTAAGTCTTAAGTCTTTAAGACTGTTGTGTGAATATAAGTAATAGGTTAATGATTCATTTCAGATAATTTTTTTTTAATGATAAGGAAGTTTTGTGACGGTATGTGGGAAAAACCAAGAGTTGCTGTGAAAGGAATGGTTAGATAAGAGACAGCATAGCCTGCAGCAGGATAGTGGGTGGGGCAAGGGGCTCAGTAGAGACCCCCCCCCTAACTTTCTCTGGCTGTAATGGAGAAGGGGGAGAACTGTACTCTCAGATTTGCAAGATTCTATCAATGCAACTTTACAATACAGTAGTGGCCAAAATTGTGGAAACCTTTTGGGAAAAGTGTACAGTAGAAATGCCACCTTTGGTTAAGTTTCCACCATTTTTTCTTCTAATTTCTTTATAACTGTAGCCTTGTTCACTTAATAATACTATTTTACGTCACTTTTTGGGCAACCAGTCAACTCTTTGCACCATGACTTTAATTTTATTACGTTTTACAAGCTCACTAAATGAAAGAACACAAAAAAACCCCAACCAACTTGATAGCGATCACATAACACACTGACAAATGTCCTCCTCTCAGCTTCAATACATGACATCAATCACTGAATCCTACTGTGATCTGATTGGCTCATTGCCAAAACCAGATGACACCTGATTGGCTCTCTAAACACTCATGCTCATTGGCTACAATCAGATGAAGGAAAGCTACCTGATATCAACCTAAGCAAGTTGGGCTTCCTTTTTCTGGTTATTTGACTATAACCTTTTGTAGAATACAGTACAGATAATTGAACAAACGTTTTTGCATTACGTTCTTGACTAAATTATCTTTCCATTGATATATAATTTTATGGTACTACTCCCCCCCCAAAAAAGTGGTGTTACTAGCCATCAAACCTCAAAAATACATTTTCCCCAAAAGGTTTCCACAATTTTGGCCACTACTGTAGATAGTCCTTGACTTATGGACCACAATTGAGCCCAAATACTGTGCTTGGCTGCTCCCCACTATTCTAATCAATGCTATCATTGCTTTGCCAGAGTCACTTAACAACCGTGTCACTAACTTAACAACTGTGGCAAGCAAGGTCGTAAAAAGGGGCACAATTCACTGAACAAATGTTTCGCTTAGCAACAGAAATTTTGGGTTCAATTGTGGTCATAGGTTGAGGACTTCCTGTACGTGAATTATTTTTGTTTGTGTTGATTCTGTTTTGTCCTGAGTAGTTTTGAAAATGCTCAAGGATGAACTAAGTCAACATGGAACATTGATATAAGAAATCAAAACTGTGCCTGTAACAAACTTTACTATAGTATCCTTCCAGTTGACCTTCCCATCAGCAAAGAACTGTTTGCCTATGACTCACCATCAAAGCATGCTTCACTTCTCAACTCTTTGCATTTGATTAAATCTTGCAAGTCATGGGAGTTACAATAGAAATTATATTTTCGGAGTTTTCCAAAACAGATGTTAGTGCAGTACAGGTGTGCGACACTTCTGCAATGTTGTTTTGCTAACAGTGCTGTTTGAGCACCTCTGGAAAGTTCAAACATTCACATACAGCTTCAGACAGAAAGGAAATTTCTCATCGGAAAAGCAAAATCTGAACTTGGTGTCACCTGGGTTCGCTGGGCGAGCAGAAATCCTAAATACACACTTGTTAGTCTTTGCTGGTTTTGTTCTGCTGGTGATTTCATTGGCTTTGGTAGTGTGAATTGTTTTATTGTACACTTCGTCATTCCCCCCCCCCCAAGCTGCTGTTTATTTCATCAGAAAAAGCTGCAACCAGCTCATCTCTATTAGATACAACTAAACTTAATGCAGAATAAAAATTTGTAAAATTGCTCTGTGTGAGACTTTTCTCTGATTTGCATGCAAAAAAAAAAAAAACACCCTGAATTATTTGCGTTATCATTTCCTGAATTAATTGCCCTATTTGTGCAGAAAATAGTTTCTTCAGGGTAAGGATTCTCTTCTGGTACCAAGAGAAAAACATATTGTTTGTATAAGAGAAGGCAAAAAACTCACCCAGTTAGACTCTTGGTTTACCCTCAAGCTTATTATGGCAACTAATGAAAGAACCTGATTTCCTGCCTTAAACATTTAAGAAATCAGCTGCCTTTGGTTACCCCTAACAACTTCCACAGCCTAAGAGATTACTAAACCAACAGTGCGGTGCTTCAGAGACCACAGCTAAGGAAAATGCTAGTTATGACCTGAATTCCATGGAGTCACTTCCCCTTAGGTTTTTCAGGAAGCTGGACTGCTGAGAATTTAAACCCTGAAAATATTTAAAGAAGGGCTGTGACTAATTTACAGAAATAATGCTTTGAAAATGTCACCTAGACCAGCTCCAACTAAGTGGAAGGGTTCCATTTACTCATACATTCTTCTCAGCTGGGGTCATTTGTCAAAGTCTAGACTTCCAATTTCTTTGGGCATATGGTTCTCTGTTAAGGGGTGGCGAAAGAAGAAAGAAAGAGAAAGAAAGAAAGAAAGAAAGAAAGAAAGAAAGAAAGAAAGAAAGAAAGAAAGAAAGAAAGAAAGAAAGAAAGAAAGAAAGAAAGAAAGAAAGAAAGAAAGAAAGAAAGAAAGAAAGAAAGAGAAAATTCTGTAGTCTAAATTAGGGCCACATAATTTAGAGAGCCACTAGATGACAGCAATGAGATATAGAAAATGGTAACTCCTTGCTGCCATCTAGAGGTTGCAATGATTTGTACAGGCCAGATATGTAGTGATACCACATGAATAGAATAATCGAGTTTGTGGACTTCAATTCCCCAGCAAGTCCACAAATCTTGAAGTGGCTAAAGTTGAGAAACTCTGTTCTGAACTAATGCAATAAACATTTGCAAAAATTACATGATAACCCGCAAGTGATTCCATTAGTGCCCACCAGGAATTAAAATTATTATGGGATAAAAGTCATTTCTTTACTTAACACCCATTAACTATGAAAATAACTATTATTTCAAGTGACATCCTACTTTTTATCTGGGAGCTCAAGAAATGAACATGTACATGAAGGTCTGTCTCCATAATCATCCCATAAGGGAGGCTGGCTTTAGAGAGCATGATTGGCCCCAAAGCATATAAATGAGGTCCATAATTAAGTGAGACTTGAATTTGGATCTCCCTAGACCAGGGGTCTTCAAACTTGGCCCTTTTATGACTTGTGGACTTCAACTCCCAGAATTCCTCAGCCAGGCATGCTGGCTGAGGAATTCTGGGAGTTGAAGTCCACAAGTCATAAAAGGGCCAAGTTTGAAGACCCCTGCCCTAGACTAAGTCTAACCATTCTTATATACAATATTCTTCAGTATGATTCCATTTTCTCTGAATGTAGCTAAATTGTATTACACTGTAAAAGTAGGCAAACTTTGATCACCCATTTATTTAATCATCAATTGTAATATATTACTGTACCTTGTTCTGTTTGGTTCTGTTTTATTTTAATGTTTAATCTTTTGTGCTGATCCTTGATCACAACAAAGATTGAAAATTCATAAATAAAATACTCAGAAATAATCTTCATTACAGAGACCCAATATTATAATAATAATAATAATAATAATAATAATAATAATAATAATAATAATAATAATAATAATAATAATAATAATAATAATAATAATAATAATAATAATAATAATAATAATAATAATAATAATAATAATAATAATAATAATAATAATAATAATAATGTTGGAAGTGACTTGGAGGTCTTCTAGTCCAACCCCCTGCTCAGGCAGGAAACCCTACACCATTTCAGACAAATGGTTGTCCAATCTCTTCTTAAAACTTACAGTGTTGGAGCATTCACAACTTCTGGAGGCAAGTTGTTCCACTGATTAATTGTTCTACCAGTCAGGAAATTTCTCCTTAGTTCTAGGTTGCTTCTCTCTTTGGTTAGTTTCCCCATCCATTGCTTCTTGTCCTGCCTTCAGGTGCTTTGGAGAATAGCTTGACTCCCTCTTCTTTGTGACAACCCCTGAGATACTGGAACACTGCTATCATGTCACCCCTCGTCCTTCTTTTCATTAAATTCTATTCTTAATCCCTCAGAGGGTTGTCCACAGCAAGGGACAAAATAGTCAAAATTGCGGATGAAAAACACATACATAAAAGCAGTGGGACTTCAGTCACATCTAAATTTTCCCTCCTTTTGTAGACATCCTTGACTTGGTCCCCTTTTCTCTGTGTTTTGTACTAATAATAGGAATATTGTTTGGAGAAAGATTGGATCTGGTGCTTGGGAAAACTCAGCCCTGTGCTGGGTGTCAAGGAACTGGAAGAAAGACTGAATTTGGGACTTGCTGATGGAACTGGCAGTGGGGAAGGTGGAAGGGGATCAAGAAGGAAGACAGCAAAAGGGACAGGAGTGTAATGATTGGGCCAAGGAAAGTAAGGACCAAGGGGGATGAACGGGGCCAGCAGAGACAAATTAAGGCTTGGGAGAAGTAAGAAGAATCCAGAGAGAGAAGTCTGTGGGATCCTTGGTGCTCTCTGCTCTTTTCATTACCAGACTAAGTAACACCATCAGTAATAATAGGGAGACAGTGCTAATATAGTTCTAGTAGAGGGAGGAAAAATAGGAGTCCTGCAGAGTGGATGGAACGATCAGAATACAAGATATTTAGCCATGTACAGTATGTGGAAAGGTTATTATAGTTCCTTTAAGCATAGAACAAAGACTGGAAAGGCATGACAGAGGTATGTAAAATCAAGGAGAAGCTAGAAAAGGTTGGGAGAATATCATGTTTTTAACTATCCAAAGACTTGGGGCTCCCTACAAATGAAATGTAAAAAAATGCATAATGGATTAAGTACCTCACATATTGCATAGTTAAATTGTAGACTTTGTAACCACTGGAGCAAGTGGTGGATATGAAGATTGTATCTTCTTCAAAACCTATTCCAGGGGTAGGCAACCTTGGCTCTTTTATGACTCGTGGACTTCAACTCCCAGAATTCCTGAGCCAGCATGGCTCAGCTTGGAAACCTTTCCCTTTCCCCTCAGCATGGCTGGCTCAGGAATTCTGGGAGTGAGTCATAAAAGAGCCAAGATTGCCTACCCCTGACCTATTCAGAAATGGTTTGGACCGTCTGTGAAAGCAGCATTCCCCCAAAGTCCAAACTACTACTTCAGAATTAGTTTGCAAAGAAATTTTACCTGGCACAGGAGTATAACCAGACCAATTCAGAGCAAATTCCACCCAATCCTCAACGCTGCAAGGATCTTCTTCCTTTTTGAACATAGGGAGTTGTTAGGTTATACAACACTCTGGATCTTGTTACTGAATTAAGCCATTTTCTCAACTCACTACAAGCTAGCCAAATAGACAAGATTTGTGCAACTTATATATAAAAGAAGGTTAACCACATTTGACACTAACCAAACCGTGTATGCATCACAAGCTAGCCAAATAGATAGTGTTTGTGCAACTTATATATAAAAGAAGGTTAACCACATTTGACACTAACCAAATTGTGTAAGCATCAACCACATCTTTACCTGATCTTATTTCACATGCAGCCTATCAGTTACAGCTATTCTGGCTTTGCATGATGCACTCAACTAGAATAGGGCTGGATAATTTCTGGGTCAGCATGTCTGGGGTGAATGCAGAGATCATTTCTGTTAAGCTATGTAAAGATACAAGATGGCTTATTTGCGTGTGCACAGCATGTGGTGTTAACACAGCAATTGATCTGGGTTAACCCAGACTCTTATAACTCCAAAATTCACCTATCTTGCAGAGTTCCAACCAGGACAAGAATTGGGTAGAAAACTCTCTTTGAAGGAAGACAGGACATAAATATAGCCAAGTTTTAACTTGCCGTTCTAGATTCCCTGTTCCAAGTTTGCTTTCATCTACTGTGTCCCCAAAACTCTTTTTTTTTTTCCTGTATAATTTTGGAGGCATTTTTAGCATTACACAACTGTTTATTCAGTGAATTTCTAGTTCTTTAGAGGTAACCGTTGGAATGGATATTTATTGTTTACTTTTTTCTCTCTTAAGCCCTAATTCAAGCCAACAGCATATCATTTTACCTTGTCTTTACTTTGATAGCTCTGCAAGAGCAGAATTCATGTTTTCTTTTCCACTTCAGCCCTTTCTCTCTCAATAGTTGTCTTACCTGCCTCTTCCCCACTGCTCTCACTGCTAAATTTCCAAGTTTTGTCTAACACATATCGCTCAAATTAAAAGAAAATAAATAAAACCCCTCTGCACTCTGGGGAAAAAAGACCTTCCCAGATTCCCATTTTGCAAAGACTGAAGAGTTCAGTTCAATACAGTTTCGACTTACGACCACAACCAAAATTTCCAGTGAGACAGTTAAGTGAGTTTTACCCCATTTTACGACCTTTTTTTTTGCCACGGTGGTTAAGTGAATCACTGCAGCGGTTTAGTCAGCAACACAGTTGTTAAGTGAATCTGACTTGCCCACTGGTTTTGCTGGTCAGAAGGTTGCCAAAGGGAATCACATGACCCCAGGATGTTGCCACTGTCATTATCAAATATCAACCAGTTGCCAAGCATCTGAATTTTGATCCCGTGATGCTGCAACGGTCGTAGCTGTGAAAAACAGTCATAAGTCACTTTTTTCAGTGCCTTGTAACTTTGAACCGTCACTAAACAAATGGTTGCAAGTCAAAGACTATTTGTACTTTACCTAGCTCTGCAATGACCAGGGGGTGGGGTGGGGACACTGTTTTAAACAAATTGAATACTTGCACTTAACTGCCTCCTGTGGTTTCACTCTGATTTATTCCAGACCTGAGCTAGGCCTGGCCTGTTGAGCAATGCTTTCTTCCCCCTTTGAGGGGGCTGCTGGTGGCAGTGGTGATCACCTGCAAATACAAGTTAAGTCCTGATAAGAATCCTGAAGGTAAATAATGAATTCCTACTAATGGCTAAGTCACCAAGGTAAGATCAAGCCTAAATACACACCCTTAGTTAAATATGATTTCATTCGCTCACCTTACAAGGTTTTGCTGAATTTTTTTTTCTTTCTGATGTCTGACAGATGAATTGCCCATAAAGATTGATCAATTGTTTTCTGACAGGGTTTGTTTGCATCTGTTCTGAGTTTGGCTTTTAAAGGATGTGTTTCAAAAAAAAAAAACTCTGAAGGAGACTTTTGGCTCAGCCAAGTGACCCAGGTAAATTGTAGTAAGCAATTATTTGGAAGTTGGTGAAATTGAGTAGGTTTTCTCGGCAATAGGCAGATTATGTTGCATTTATTACATCAGGGGTGTCCAACTTTGGCAACTTTAAGACCTGTGGACTTCAGCTCCCAGAACCATGGCTGGCTGGGGAATTCTGGGTGTTGAAATCCACATGTCTTAAAGTTGCCAAGGGTGGACAGCCCTGTGTTACATAGTTTTGTCCCTCTGTGCTTGATAGAAAGTATTAGGTGGGTCAACAGATGTCTGCTGAAAATATGACTTTATTTTATTTATTTGCATCTGGTCTTTATTATCTTTACAAATAACTCAAGGCAGCAAACAGGTCCAAGACACCTTCCTCCTCCTACAATAACTGTGAGGTGGGTTGGACTGAGCGAGAGTGACTGGCCCAAAGTCATCCAACCGGCTTTCATAGTTAAGGCATGACCAGAAGTAATTGTTTCCCGCTTTCTACCCTGGTGCTTTAACCACTAGATCAAACTGGATCTCAATATTATGGCATGTATATGGTCCTACAATACCCATACTAAGTCAGGCAAAAATTTAGTGTCGGTATGCCCACAAAATGCTAAACTTTATTAATGAACCAATCAATCAATGAACCAAGATGGTTTCGTAAACAACCATTCGTTTAGTGCCTGTTCAAAGTTACAACAGCACTGAAAAAAGTGACTTATGACCCTTTTTCATCCTTACAGCTGTTACAGCATCCCCAAGGTCATGTGACCAAAATTCGGATGCTTGGTAATTGGTTGGTATTTATGACATTTGCAGTATCCTGGGGTCATGTGACCATCTTTGGTGACCTTTTGACAAGCAAAGTCAATGGGGAAGGCAGATTCACTTAACAACCATGTTACTAAATGTCTATGACGATTCTCAATGTATCCAGGTCGTGGTCATGAATCATCCAGATCATGAACTGAAGAAGCTTCTTGGATGAGAAGCGAAACGTTTGCAAGGAAAAAAAGTAAGAAAGACCAGTTGCCTTTTGGAAAAAACACCTTTGGGACAACCGTGTTACTAATTTAACAACTGCCGTGATTCCCTTAACAACTGCAGCAAGAAAGGTCATAAAAATGGGGTGAAACTCACTTCACAACCCTCTTGCTTAGCAACAGAAATTTTGGGCTCCATTGTGGTCACAAGTCAAGGACTGCCTATAACCATAACTAGATTTGCTGAGCAATTAAAAGTTCTTGCATGCATGCAGTGATTCCCAAAACAATTAGGACAAAGAAGAGCACATTATAAAATCAGAAGATAATGCTGCAGTTTCAGGGTATACAAAGCTAGGGGAAAACTCAATCAGCTGAACCATTTCAATGAAAGACATGAACCCTACTTTTTATCTATTTGCATTGGAGGACAACGGACAGAGGTAGCCCAGATGTTTTTAGCACCAAGTGTTGGAAAGATCAACGGGTCAAGAGGTCTTCTCACTACGCGTATGCAGGTGGTCCTTAATTTAGGACCACAATTGGGATTCTACAGGTCCTTATCTAAGTCCAAGCAGGTGCTAAACCGCCTTTTGCTCTTGGAGAAAAGGCAGGATATATTGTAAATCGAAGAAATAATAATAATGGATACTAGTGAGCTCTTCTCTATGGAAAACCGAGATTCCACAAAGCTAGAAACAATCTACATGTCAAACCTGACTCGGCTTTATCGTTGCTCGCACCTGATTTCGGCTCACAGTTTGCCAAACAGAAACAGGAGGGGGGGTCGGTAAATTGCTAGGGAGGAAGGAGGGCTAAGGAATTCATGAGAGCCTTCTGCCACTGGAGGAGAGATACCCACCAAGGTCAAGTTCCAAGGACTGTTCAAATGGTGCAGACCGTTTTCCCAAAATAAAAGTGTTGCGTGTAATTGGTGGACAAGGGACTGTGGATAGCCCAAGGAAGAAAAGGGTTTTTTTACCTATGTCGGTTTTTGCGGGAAAACCTCAGAACTGACTTTGCTTCTGCTGTACTGAGATGGATCTTTCAATAAAGTTTTACTCTTGGTGAACCCTTTGGGCCAGGAGTTCCTTTTTTAGAATGTGCCAGCTGGGATGGTGGACATCAAACCATTGCCTTCTAAAATGGTATTGTCTACTGAAAATTTATGAATCGGTGGAGAAGAGGAGGTACAAGTCCTCCAGGAACGGTTGCTGGAATTGGGATTGTCTAGTTTAATGAAGAGAAGGACGAGGGGGGACATGATAGCAGTCTTCCAATATCTCAGGGGCTGCCACAAAGAAGAGGGAGTCAAGCTATTTTCCAAGGTGCCTGAAGGCAGGACAAGAAGCAACGGATGGAAACTAATCAAGGAGAGAAGCAACCTAGAACTAAGGAGAAACTTCCTGACAGTTAGAACAATTAACCAGTGGAACAACCTGCCTCCAGAAGCGGTGAATGCTCCAACACTGGAAGTTTTTAAGAAGAGACTGGACAGCCATTTGTCTGAAATGGTATAGGGTTTCCTGCCTGAGCAGGGTGTTGGACTAGATGACCTACAAGGTCCCTTCCAACTTTATTATTATTATTAAAAAAACTAGCATGTTCAATACTTCACTGGGCTATGGCTGATATTGCATCGCTTGTGGAATAGCTAAATGTTGATCTCACTGCAAGAAAACTGTCTTCAAATTTGGGGGGAGGTTGACCATGTCATTTTGGAATTCAACATAATGAGGCACAAATAATAGCACAAAGTCAATATGGTAGCCTTAGAAAGAAAAACAAGAGACTCCAGACAAAACTAGCATGGTTGCATAAAAAACTCTCTGATAAACTGAGAGACAAAAAAAACCAAGCATAAAAAACAGAACGAGGGATACATAACCAAAGCAGAACACCAGCAAATATCCCAAATCTGCAAAGCTCAGAATGAACTAAAATGTCAAAATAATAATAACAAAGTTTCTTTAACATGTAAAAAAGAACAAGAAAAAAAAACAATGAAACGATCAGTCCACTAATGGGAAAAGATGGCAAGGAGGTGAGCGGTGGCAAGGAGAAAGCAGAACTGCTTAATTCATTCTTTGTATCTTTTTTTACGCAAAAGGAAAAAAATAGTCCAAACTATCAAAAGCAGTACCATAAAAGACTGATTAGGAATAAAAATTAAAATAGGCAAGAAAATAGTAAGAGAACACCTATCCACTCTAAACAAGTTCAAATCACCAGGACCAGATGGATTACATCCTAGGGTTCTGAAGGAACTGGCCGATGTGATCTCAGAACCACTGAACCAGATCTTTCAAAGATCCTGGAGCGCCAGGGAACTACCAGAGGACTGGAAAACATCGGTCCAGCTAAGTACTATCATTCAATTGGTTGAATCAACCAGTTAGTTGCTTTCTTGGACCACCCATTATTTACTTGATTACTCTGCCTTTCATCCTTTATACGATATTTTCTGAATATGTATCTATTTATCTTTATTTTATGTAGAAATTTATATGTCAGCTCTTCCTGCAATGCGGGTTACAACATACAATATTAAAATATGGAGATCCATTGCAAGTTGGAGTGGTATATATTTTATCTTGAACTTGGGGTGTCTCTTGCTTTAAAATGATTTCTGGTTATTTACATTTCTAAATTATAAGCTACGAGGAAGATTTGGCAAAAGGACAAGATTATAATGGAAAGTTTTTGATATCGCTCTTCAATTAAAACATTTTCAGGATGGCTTGCAATTAAGAGGTAGAACAATGGAAAATTCAGTAAATTAAAACTTACAATTAGGCAAGGTTAATATCCATTCATTGTTAATCAAAGATCTGTACCGACTCCCCTCTAAGGACAAGCTATAATGTTAGGAGCTAAGAAAACTTTTCCCTAAGAAAAATGGCAAAAATGGGGAATATAATCATGAGCATCCATGACAAGACAGGTGGAGGTAAATGACCTGTGTTGGATGACATTATGCAAATGTTTTGACCTCAGTGGTGGGATTCAGCCAGTTTGCAACAGTTCGGCAGAACCGGTAGCTAATTTTTTGTTGCCCAGGCCCAGAACGGACTTCCGGAAGCGGCATCCACACAGAGAACCGATTGTTCACATATTTGAATACCACCACTGCTTGACCTGCATACTTGCACCATGCCAGTGGACATGATATAGTTGCATGATGTAAGAGAAGAGCAGGCAGAGCTGGGTGGCAGACTTAAATATGTCATCAGCAGAGGGTCGTTGCATTCCCACAAGTGCTCCAAGTCCAACCTCTCCTGAATTCTATTGACCCTTATCTGGTGACAATTTAGTGTTGAACTTTAATTGATCAGATTCTTGTGTAGAAGCTTGAACAAATCTTCTATGCTGCAACCTTAGTTGCTCAGTTCTTAGTTGGCTCTTCTCTGCATCTTAGTTGCTCTTCTCTGCATTTTTGCCAGTCTCAGCATCCTTTTTGTAGTATGGTGGCCAGAACTGGATGCAGTATTCCAGGTGTGGTCTTATAAAACCTTAGTAAAACCACATCTGGAATACTGCAACCAGTTTTGGTTCCCACACTACAAAAAAGATGTTGAGACTTTGGAAAAAGTGCAGAGAAGAGCAACTACCTGGAGACTAAAACATATGAAGAAAGGTTGCAGGAATTGGGTATGGCCAGTCTAGAGAAAAGAAGGACTAGGGGTGACACGATAGCAGTATTTCAGTATTTCAAGGACTGCCACAAAGAAGAGGGGGGGTCAACTTATTTTCCAAAGCACCAGAAGGCAAGACAAGGAACAATGGATGAAAATCAATCAAGGAGAGAAGCAAATTGCAATTAAGGAGAAATTTCCTAACAGTGAGGACAATTAACCAGTGGAACAGCTTGTCTTCAGAAGTTGTGGGTGCTTCATCACTAGAGGTTTTAAGAAGAGTTTGGAATGGTATAGGGTCTCCTGATTGAGTCCAGGAGGTTGGACTGGAAGACTCCAAGGTCTCTTCCAGTTCTGTTTTCTATTCTGTTCTGTTCTGTTCTGTTCTGTTCTGTTCTGTTCTGTTCTGTTCTGTTCTGGTCTGGTCTGGTCTGGTCTGGTCTGGTCTGGTCTGGTCTGGTCTGGTCTGGTCTATTCTCTTCTGGTCTGGTCTGGTCTGGTCTGGTCTATTCCATTCTGTTCAGTTCTAGTTCTAGTTCTAGTTCTAGTTCTACCTTACAAATGGTCCTGATTCTTTGTGCCTGACATATAAAAATATGCATGGAGTACAGAAAATGGATGAAGAGAAGGGGTTTTTTAGTTCTCACATCATAGAGGATGAATGGATGGATGGATGGACGGACGGACGATGGATGTTACCCATGTTTGTTTAATTGATTGGTCACTACACTTGCAAGCAGCTTTTTCCCTGAGAATTGATGATTGCAAACATGGTCCTGATATCTTGCCTTAATGTGTCCTCCTAGCAACAACTTGGGGAGATAAAGTACAGTGACAAGATGGAGTCTGAGACTGTCTAAAAACGAGCTTCTCTTTTTTGCCTTTATGTCACATAGCTGACTCATCTGCAACCTGTGAGCAACTAGAATTTCCAGATTCTTTTCACCCGTACTGTGTTTGCATGTCAGTTATCAACCCTCCGCGGTATATAACTAATTGCCAAAATAAAATTTAATGAGATAGAATACAAAAGAGCCAGCAGGCATCTGATTAATATTGTTTGTCTGATTATTTTCATTACATTTCTGCTTTGATTTACCTTCCCAAGCATAATCCCCCCCCAAAAAAAACTGTTTTAAAATGCAAGGACTACAATATACAGTGGATAAATTGATGAAAATTCACAAGTTCGGAATTAAACTTCCACAGTCCTAAACTTTAGCAATTTTAGGAACCGAACACTGGAAGTAAACCTGAATCTACTTGGCATGCTCCTCTAGGGACCATTTGCAAGTGTGCCCTTGAAACTGAGTACCAATTGTGGTGTAGTGGTTAGAGCAATCTTTTCCAACAGAATGCCCTCCAGATATGTTGATCTATTTGATCATTTAACCAATTTGGACAGCCACCCATCTCAACAAGTAACTTTGAATGATAAGCAATATCAATATATAGCTATATAAATTGCTTTCGATGGCAAGATAGGCATTGTATAAATTTAATTATTAAATAATTATAAATCCCATTATCCCAGGCTGGGGGAATGGTTAGTGTTGAAATCCCACACATCTCAGAGGCACTAAGTACTGAGACGACTGGACCCAAAGCCCTATCACTGGGTGATCTTGGTGCGGTGATCAATTCTCAGTCTTATCATAGTGCTTTTAGGTGGAGAAAATTTATTTATTTGTATCTCGCGCGGCAAGCATATCCATCTCACCTTCCTCCTCTTATTTTCCCCACAACAACAACAACAACAACCCTTTAAGGTGGGTTGGACTGAGAGACAGTGACTGGCCCAAAGTCACCCAGCCAGCTTTCATGCCTAAAGGAGGACTAGAATTCACAGCTCCTGGCTTCTAGCCTGACGCCCTAACCATTAAACCAACTTGGCCTCTGGAGTGCAGAAACTATAAGGTTCAGAGTGTATGTGATGGCACCGATTTTGTAATTTTTACCCTGTCTGCCATTTTCCCCCCCCCCCGAATATAATAAAAGCTGTTACTATTTTTAAAGCAATAAATAGTCTGTGCTTGGGAAAGCTTCCTTCTTAGAATAAGCATTACCTACTAATCTCCCAAATCATTGGGAGAGACTCTCTTTTCACCCCCTAGTACAATACGAGGACTGACAGCTACAATGGCCATTTATGTAAGGTTTTAAAACGTATCTTTCTTCAGTTGACTTACAGTGTTTAATTATTCAGTGCAAAATGGTGATTTAATTCTCTTTAAATCAATGAGTTTACCATTGGCACATGTCTCATATGTTTTGATTTGTTAGATCCGTGGCATTTTAGTCGATCGCCCAGGGCCTCCGGGGACAGGGGATTTATTAATTAAAGGCCGCCAATCAATTCAAATCAGTATATCAAGGGAAGCTGTTTGAAAGGGGTAGATTAGAAGGAAGTGAAGGTGTTTAAAATTTTATTCTTCATTCTTTGGGACCTTCACAGCAAAGCAGAATAGTAGGGAAAGCTCTGAGGTGGCTGATATAAAACCTAGTTTGTGACTCATGAGTCACAAGGGAAACCGACCAGCCTGAAACTACCAATCCTGGCTAATGAAAAATTTGTCACAAAGTGCCAAGTGCAATTCAGAAAGCCAAGACAGAGAACAAATTGCCTTTTCCTCTTCCTTCTCACTATCATTAACCATTGAGAGAATTACCCCATTCTTTATTTCCTGAAATTTCCTGACAGTTAGAACAATTAACCAGTGGAACAACCTGCCTCCAGAAGTTGTGAATGCTCCAACACTGGAAGTTTTTAAGAAGAGACTGGACAGCCATTTGTCCGAAATGGTATAGGGTTTCCTGCCTGAGCAGGGGACTGGACTAGATGACCTCCAAGGTCCCTTCCAACTCTATTATTATTATTATTATTATCATTATCATTATTATTATTATTATTATTATTATTATTATTATTATTATTATTATTATTATTATTATTATTATTATTATTATTATTATTATTATTATTATTATTATTATTCATCTCACAGTCAGCCAGATGTTCAGACTGGATTTGGCATTTTTGTCTACCTATCGAGTCCTTACCAAGGACCTGGCATAGGCAGATGTGGATGTTTGATGGTATTACAGCTATCATCGCAGGATGGAAGCAGTTCCTAGTAAGGCCGCCTTTTGCAATTGACTAATGGCGAATTTGTCAATGCCAATGGTGTTCAAGTGGTGCTCCAGTTGTTTTGGGATTGCACCCAAGGCGCCTATTACTATTGGTACTACACTTGCTTGCTTTTGCCACAGTCTTTCTATTTCTATTTGTAGATCTTTGTATTTTGTTATCTTCTCCAGTTCTTTCTCGTCTATTCTGCTGTCTCCAGGCACTGCCACGTCCACTATCCAGACTTTCTTGTCTTTCTTATCGACAATTGTTAAGTCCGGGGTGTTATGTTGCAGGTTGTTGTTGTTGTTGTTGTTGTTATTGTTGTTGTTGTTGTTGTTATTATTACTACTACTACTACTACTACTACTACTACTACTACTACTACTACCAGTCCTCGGCATTTTATGCCCCACTGGCCGTATCTGGTTCACTGGCAGTTCCAGCCCATGGCATCGGCAGTATTGGCAGTGTCTCAAAATCACGTGAAGTGGTAGTACCGCTTTATAAAGCCTTAGTAAGGCCACACCTGGAATACTGCATCAAATTTTGGTCACCACATTTCAAAAAAGATGTTGAAACTTTGGGAAAAGTGCAAAGAAGAGCAACTAAGATGATTAAAGGCTTGGAGACTAAAACATATGAAGAATGGTTGCAGAAACTGGGCATGGCTAGTCTAGAGAAAAGGACGAGGGGTGACATGACAGCAGTCTTCCAGTATTTGAGGGGCTGCCACAAAGAAGGGGGGGTGTCAACTTATTTTCCAAAGCACCAGAAGGCAAGACAAAAAAGAAGGGATGGAAACTAATCAAGGAGAGAAGCAACCTGGAATTAAGGAGAACTTTCCTAACAATGAGAACAATTAACCAGTAGAACAGCTTGCCTACAGAAGTTGTAGGTGCTTCATCACTGGAGGTTTTTAAGAAGAGCCACCTGTGTGAAATGGTATAGGGTCTCCTGCTTGAGCAGGGGTTTGGATTAGAAGACCTCCAAGGTCCCTTCCAGCTGTATTCTGATTGATTGCTGAGATTTGTGGAACACTTTTCATTTATATAACACTAATTGAAAAATGTGAGCATTGGGAGAAAGTTTTCTGAGAATAAACAAGTAAAAAATGGATTCACAGGCACCGCTTTAATTGAATCTTTTCAAAGTCACCATGGATGCTAGCAATAATAACTAGAAATCAAAGTCCCTTTTTTAAAAAAAAAAAATATATCTAATTAACAATGCAGAATGTGTTATAGATGTTACAGGACTGTAACATTTCTTGCTTGCTGATGTGCAGGCAATTGCATTCTGGACCAATAACTGATTCCAAATAAACTTCAAGGGAAGCTCCACAAAGAGTACACTACAGGAGTCTATTTTACAATCCTCACACATGGAGGACATCCTCCACGTCCTCTACTTTCCCTTCCAACAGTAGCCATGAATCCAGAAAGATCCTAAAACCACAGACTAGCTTTTCTCAAAAGTAGTACCACTAACTCATCTAAAGTAAGAATTGGAAGATAGGGTGAGCCAGACAATCTCATGACAAAAAAACAATTCGGTTTGTTTCATCCTATCCAGTTTCTTAAAGTATGGAGGCACCAGGTCAACATTTCCCAAATATCTTCCTTCCCACCATGGAGACAATATACAACCAGATATCCTGTTGACACTTCATGCCAAATGACCTCTGCTAGGGGCCTCAAATAGACCTCACGTAGTAAAGAGGATCTATCCTTGAAGAACCCCACAAGGAAGTATCCTACTTGGGAAAGAATAAGAAAAGCCACCATGAAATTAAATCCATAAATCACCAAGAGTCTTGTTGGCTGCCTCAAGGTAACTTTGGCTCCTACGGTAAAAACAGGATTTTGCATACGATGCACCTTAGAACTAGATAAATGGGATAAATTTGCATAGGTAACCTTATAGTGCACTGTTTATTTTAGGTAATATTACATTACAGTATCTTGGCAAGATGGGAAAACAAAGTTGAAATCCTGGAGTCCTTCACTGACATTAGCTGTTTAAGATGCACATACTTAAAACTCTTCCTTCCTTCCTTCCTTCCTTCCTTCCTTCCTTCCTTCCTTCCTTCCTTCCTTCCTTCCTTCCTTCCTTCCTTCCTTCCTTATTTCTCTTAGCATCCATCTTTGTTCCTTTGTCCTTCCCTCCCTCCCTTATTTCTTTCTTTCCTTCCTTCCACTTTCTCACCTACCTACTCAACTTCCTTACTTCCTCCCTCCCTCCTCCCTCTCTCCCTTCTTCCTTCCTTCCTTCTGTCTTTCCTCCCTTCCTTCCTTCCTCTTAGCATCCATCTTTTTTCTTTATCTTTCCCTCCCTCCCTCTCTCTCCTCCTTCTTTCATTCCTTCCTTCCTCCCTCCCTCCCTCCCTTTCCATCCACTCTCTCACCTACCTACTCAACTTCCTTCCTTCCTTCCTTCCTTCCTTCCCTCCATCTTTCCTTCCATCCTCTTAGTATCCATCTTCCTTCCTTTGTCCTTCCCTCCCTCCCTCTTTCTCTCTTCTCCTCCTTCCTTCCTTCCTTCCTTTCTCCCTCCCTCCCTCCCTTTCCATCCACTCTCTCACCTGCCTATCCAACTTCCTTCCTTCCTTCCTTCCTTCCCCTTAGTATCCATCTTCCTTCCTTTGTCCTTCCCTCCCTCCCCCTCCCTCTCTCTCTCTTCTCCTCCTTCCTTCCTTTCTCCCTCTCTCCCTCCCTCCCTTTCCATCCACTCTCTCACCTACCTATCCAACTTCCTTCCTTCCTTCCCTCCATCTTTCCTTCCTTCCTCTTAGCATCCATCTTCCTTCCTTTCTTCCTCCCTCCCTCCCTTTCCATCCACTCTCTCACCTGCCTACCCAACTTCCTTCCTTCCTTCCTTCCTTCCTTCCTTCCCTCCATCTTTCCTTCCTTCCTCTTAGCATCCATCTTCCTTCCTTTGTCCTTCTCTCCCTCCCCCTCCCTCTCTCTCTCCCCTCCTTCCTTTCTTCCTTCCTTCCTTCCTTTCTCCCTCCCTCCGTCCCTCCCTCCTTTCCTTCCTTCCTATTCATCCACTCTCTCACCTTCCTTCCTTCCTTCCTTCCTTCTTTCCTTCTTTCCTTCTTTCCTTCCTTCCTTCCTTCCTTCCTTCCTTCCTTCCTTACTTACTTACTTACTTACTTACTTACTTACTTACTTACTTACTTACTTACTTACTTACTTACTTACTTACTTACTTACTTAACAAGGCAAATTCTGCAGCTTTGCTATCACAAAACCTATCAGGTCATTTCTGGCTATTAGAAGGCCTGCTGACTGTCCTTATCCTGACTCTAGCCAAATTATTTTTGTGGCCTCTGAATGGAGGCTGTCTCAACAGTAGACGCTGAATCGGGCCTCACCTACCAGTCAGGCCTCCAACAAAGTGATCCTCAAGACTGGGCTTCAGTGTTTGCTCTTTATCTCCCCCACACCCCAATTTAGCCATCAAAGAACCATTATCCGTGGCTAGTCAAACAAATTCTCCAGTCATTGATGTCCCTCACTGGGTGAAACATCTGCAAGGAGGTATTTGGACAAGGATACAATCAGGACCATTTTCATGCTGGCTAGCCCCAGTTAGAAGCTGTTTCCCATTACCAGAATTAAATGACTTTTGGTTTGCTTAAAGCCAAAGCAACGTTGACAGAGCGATTAAAGGGAGGGGGAGGGGCAGTGGTAGCTCAGCTGGGACGGGGGGGGGGCGTGGGGGAAAGGAAAGAGAGTTATTTTATTCCACCTGAATTCTGGTTCTTCCTGGGGCCTAGATCTGGTCTTATTTGAGGAAAGATTATCTTGACAAATTGGATAAACATTTTATGCATGACAAGATGCTGACGGAGGACCAGTTCTGCAAGCACACCTGTCGGTAGGTTTGCTTAGTGTGTGACCAAGGTGTTCCCCTAACCCTAAGTCCTCTCAGGCTGCTCTGTTTACCGTTGGACAGGTACGGGCAGATCCAAGCTATGGGCCTTAGCAACAGTTGTGGCAATCTTTGCCTAGCGTCGGTTTTTTTTTTCTTTTAAACACACAGGCACGTTTGACTAGACTATGCCACCAACAGCTCCTCCCGTGAGGCTTTACTTTGGAAATAGTTTTGGTTTTTTGTGTTGTTGTTTTTTTTGCTTTTTGCTTTCAAAAGGACTCCAGATCTGGCACTCAATGGTGAACAACTGTAAATCCAAAGAAAGCTGCAGCATTCCTCAGTTTTTAGATATTGTGGGCAGCAGGTTGCAGAACAGAGGGAGGAGGGGAGGTGGTGCGTAGCAGCCTTAAAAGAGAGCATTGCATTTACAGAATAACAGAGTTGGATGGGGCCTTGGAGGTCTTCTAGCCCAGGGCTTTTCAACCTTTTTACCGATTGTACCACTTTTAGGATATGGCAATATTCGAGGACCACCTAGCAAGGTGTCAAAAACTTGGTGACAAAAAAAAAACCTGTTCAAAGTTGCAATTGCACTGAAATGACTTATGACCATTTTTCACACTTATGACCATTGCAGCATGCCCAGGGTCATGTGATTTATATTTGGATGCTTGGCAACTGATTCATATTTATGATGGTCACAGTGTCCCAGGGTCATGTGATCCCCTTCTGCAACCTTTTGACAAGCAAAGTCAATGGCAGAGCTGCTGGTGGCCAAGTGCTAAGGCGGACTTCCTCCCTCCCTCCCTTCCCTGCCTCCCTTTTTCTCATTCCCATCTCCTTCTGAAGGAAGAAGAATTTGAACCCCCCCCCCCATATTTTCCCTCTTCCATATATTGATCAAACAAGGAAAGGCCTCCAGAGACAGAAAAGACAAGCTGCTGAGTGAACTAGCTTAAAAAGGCACTTCCCCTTTAAGAATTAGCTACTGGCTAGAAAGGAAAGTAAGGAGCCCAGCAGGCACTTAAAGAAGAAAAAAAATGTAAGTACTGGCTGCCGGCTAAGGCAGCTTCCCCAAATGGCTCCATTCGTAAGTAAAATCTGCAGCTCCAGAGGACTCTCTCACTGTAAGTCTTTGCCTGTGCTGGCTCTTTCCCTCCCCCACTACACTTGGCTAGGCAGGGCTGTGTACCACCTGCCACTCATTAATGTACCACAAGTGGTACGCGTACCACAGGTTGAAAAGCCCTGTTCTAGTCCAACCCCCTGCTCAAACAGGAGACCCTATACCATTTCAGACAAATGGTTGTCCAGTCTTTTTTTTTTTTTTTTCAAAAACCTCCAGGTGATGGAGCACCCATAACTCCTGAAGGCAAGCTGTTCCACTGGTTAATTGTTCTCATTGTTAGGAAACTTCTCCTTAGTTCTAGGTTGCTTCTCTCCTTGATTAGTTTCCATCCATTGCTTCTTATTCTGCCTTCAGCTGTTTTGGAAAATAGGTTGACCCCCCCCCTCCCTCCTCTTCTTTGTGGCAGCCCCTCAAATATTGGAACACTGCTAGCGTGTCTCCCCTAGTCCTTCTTTTCACTAGACTAGACATATCCAATTTTTGCAACCAATTCTTCATATGTTTTAGCCTCCAGGCCTCTAATCATCTTTCTTGATTATTATTTGCTGGCTTTTGGGTTTAGGGGAGAAATAGTCCAAAGGGGATATACAAAAATCATTGAAGGATTGCTACATTGGAATGGTGATGGTGGGGTCCAGAGTAACATGCCACTAGGAATTAGGAAGTCATTGGTGATTCATTGTTTTCTCCAGGTGTATAACATCAGATAAAGGGCTAATAGCTATGGCAGTGCATTCACCAGGTTCCTGACTCTAAAGGAAACGGCATGGTATTTTTTGTGGGAATGCCACGCTAAAATATTTTGCACTAAATTGCATTTAGTTGAGTGAAGCTAGTGGCAGCTAGATACCTTGAAAGCACCTTAAAAAATCCCTTGGCGTGTGATCATCTTGAGAATCTTGGCTATTGCCATTTTTCTTAGAATAAAACAAATTTCCAGACCTTATAGCTGCAAAGATTATTGTTCCATAAGTCTAACAGATCACTTGATACTAAGCAGTTTCTTTTTTCTTTTAAGTCAAATGTTTAATAAAAAGAGGTAAATAGAAGCAGTTCTTGATTTACAACTAGTCTTTTAACAGCTGTTTAAACTTAGAACAGCACTGAAAAAAGTGACTCACAAACAGTCCTCACACTTATGACTATTGCAGCAGCTCCACGGTCACATGATCAAAATCCAGAAGTTTGGCAATTGGCATATGTCTAGGATGGCTGCAGCATCCTGAGGTCATGTGATCTCCATTGAAACCTTTCCAGACAGCTTCCAACAAGCAAAATCAATGGGGGAAGTCAAATTTATTTAAATGCACGATTCACTTAACAAAGGCAGTGATTGGCTTAGCAACCATGGCAAAAAGATCATAAAATCAGGCTCAGCTCACCTTGCTTAGTAATGGACATTGTAGTCCCAATTGTGGTCATACGTTGAGGACTATCTGTATAGAAAATAAATTCTGCGCATCAATAATAATAACGCAGCTTGATTACTTTTCACCACTTATTCATTTCCTAAAATCATTTCTTTCTTTCTTTCTTTCTTTCTTTCTTTCTTTCTTTCTTTCTTTCTTTCTTTCTTTCTTTCTTTCTTTCTTTCTTTCTTTCTTTCTTTCTTTCTTTCTTTCTTTTCCCTTTGTGACAAATTTGGATCACCTTGGCATGCAATTCTAATTAATGGAATCAATGTGACATTTGGCCCCGGTTTTATAACCTGGTCTCATTCTGAGAAGTTTTTTTTTTGGGGGGGGGGCTCAAGCAATCATTTGTATAGATCATGATATGACATACAGTTGCTTAACATATCAAGCTTTTATGCTGCCCGAGTCTGTAAGAACTTTAAAAGAAGAAGAACGCAATCAGATCATTTTCTGAGCCTGTTAATAAATATCAGTAGTTTGACAGGCTAAATATGTATAAACTGATGTATGATAATCTGCAGAGTAGGCACTGTGACAACTGTATAGATGTGTCCCTCGAGTTACTAAGAGTTTAATTCAATGCAAGAGCAATTTTCGATGCTTAGCTATAAGTGCTTATTAAACATTACTACACTGCTGCTATTACTGGCTCTCACCATTTTCATTCATGACTTTTTTTTCAGATTGCCTGCATGGGGATTTTCTATATATTTATTTTCTTTAAATGGTGGTGAGAAGGGGAGCAAATGGGTGTGTGAGTTACTTAGAGGGCTATATTATTTTGCAAATGGATATTTATCTCTGGAAATCAGCACGAAAAGGGAAACCCGTTTCATTTCATTCCTCCATCTTGCTTTGTTTTTCTACCGCATAAAAAAAAAATCAGTAAAAAGTTAGTTGCAAATTTCCACCCAAAGCATGCATTCTCCTTACATGATTTCCCTAAGTGAGGGATATGAATTTCCTGTATATTTTCAGAGCCATACGCATTGCAGAATTGTGAAAATATTTAAACGGGCTATGAGTCCAATAAATAAGAATAAAAACTCAAATGGAGCAGGGGTCTCACCCATTCCTGTTAGTCACCCAAATTCTACCTTGTTTTTCTCTCTCTCTTTTTTTTAATAAATGCAAACCGCACAAATTAAAAGACGGGCCTGACTTAAGCCATGTTAAATGATGCTTAGGAATACTGTCAGCAAAAAATCATGGCCTTCAAACAGAGCACATTCATTCTCTGTCTAATGTACACACACACACACACACATATACACACCAGACTAGCACACGTATAGGATCTTATCAGAGAAGTTAATCAGGTCTCCAAAGTAGTTTGCGTCTTACATCCTGCCTTCTGGGGGTGATTAGGTACAGGGAGTTGTTCCTACAATGTAATCCCTCCGTCTTGTGTGTCATTAGTTCAGTGTGCAGTCATTCTATATTCTGCTAAGGGATTTTCTGTTTAATTTGACTGAACCATTGTGCAGGCTAGATTAGTTCTGCTTTTTAAGAAGAGGCACTGATTTTTGTTGTGCTTTTTTCCCCCCCTTTTAAAAAAATAGTCTAACGTTTTAAAACAAAACGTTCTCTATTATTCCTTATTCCTAGAAAGATGAGTGGACCAGAAATTAAGAGGATGTTTAACAAGCATATTGATCTAGATACAGCATTTGTTGTTGTTAGTTGCGAAGTCGTGTCTGACCCATCGCGACCCCATGGACAACTTTCCTCCAGGCCTTCCTGTCCTCTACCATCTTCTGGAGTCCATTTAAGCTCACGCCTACTGCTTCAGTGACTCCATCCAGCCACCTCATTCTCTGTCGTCCCCTTCTTCTATTGCCCTCAATCTTTCCCAGCATTAGGCTCTTCTCCAGTGAGTCCTTCTGTCTCATTAGGTGGCCAAAGTACTTGAGTTTCAACTTCAGGATCTGGCCTTCTAAAGAGCAGTCAGGGTTGATCTCCTCTAGGACTGACCGGTTTGATCACCTTGCAGTCCAGGGGACTCGCAGGAGTCTTCTCCAGCACCATAGTTCAAAGGCCTCAATTCTTTGGCACTCAGTCTTTCTTATGGTCCAACTTTCATAGGCATACATTGCAACTGGGAAAACCATGGCCTTGACTATACGGAAGTGTGTAGTGGGGTGCCCCAAGGCTCTGTTCTGGGCCCAGTGCTCTTCAACATCTTCATCAACGATTTAGACGAGGGGATAGATGGGGAAATCATCAAATTTGCAGATGACACCAAGCTGGCAGGAATAGCCAACACTCCAGAAGACAGACTTTAAGATACAGGAGGATCTGGACAGACTTGAACACTGGGCGCTATCTAACAAAATGAAATTCAATGGTGAAAAAAGCAAGGTTCTACATTTAGGCAAGAAAAACCAAATGTACAGGTATAGTATAGGGGGTACCTTGCTCAATAGCAGTAACTGTGAGAGGGACCTCGGAGTCCTAATGGACAATCACTTAGATATGAGCCAGCAGTGTGCTGCAGCTGCCAAAAAGGCCATCACAGTGCTAGGCTGTATTAACAAAGGGATAGAATCAAGATCACGTGAAGTATTAATACTACTTTACAATGCCTTGGTAAGGCCACACTTGGAATACTGCATCCAGTTTTGGTCACCACAATGTAAAAAAGACATTGAGACTCTAGAAAGAATACAGAGAAGAGCAACAAAGATGATTAGGGGACTGGAGGCTAAAGCATATAAGGAACGGTTGCTGGAATTGGGTATGTCTAGTTTAATGAAGAGAAGGACGAGGGGGGACATGATAGCAGTGTTCCAATATCTCAGGGGCTGCCACAAAGAAGAGGGAGTCAAGCTATTTTCCAAGGTGCCTGAAGGCTGGACAAGAAGCAATGGATGGAAACTAATCAAGGAGAGAAGCAACCTAGAACTAAGGAGAAACTTCCTGACAGTTAGAACAATTAACCAGTGGAACAACCTGCCTCCAGAAGCGGTGAATGCTCCAACACTGGAAGTTTTTAAAAAGAGACTGGACAGCCATTTGTCTGAAATGGTATAGGGTTTCCTGCCTGAGCAGGGGGTTGGACTAGATGACCTCCAAGGTCCCTTCCAACTTTATTATTATTATTACTTTTGTTGACAGGGTGATGTCTCTGCTTTTTAGTATGCTGTCTAGATTTGCCATAGTTTTCCTCCCCAGGAGCAAGCGTCTTTTAATTTCTTGGCTGCAGTCCCCATCTGCGGTGATCTTGGAGCCCAGGAAGATAAAATCTGTCACTACCTCCATTTCTTCCTCATCTATTTGCCAGGAATTGAGAGAGCCGGATGCCATGATCCAGCATAGGAATACGTAAGAAACCAGACCATTTGAACGACCAATCAACAAGAGAACCAATCAGCTGCTCAGAATTTATATATAGGTCCAAACGAACAACCAATCACACGACCGATTGACCACACTGGCACACAAGACATATACTGTATAAGCTAAAGAGGAATAGGACAAGATAATCCTGCTGTTGTTACCTAGTCTGGTAACGAAACGTTCAGAAAATAAATTGAAACAAGCTTGGAGAGCAAACCACCACCAAAATCTAAAACCCGAGCTACAAGTATTTTCTATTATTTCTGAGAGGATGTTTGTATATTCGCTGGGAGCGAAGCGAGTGAGTCACTGGTGTTTATTTATGAAGAGAGAGGTAAGGGACTACAGTGTAAGGCTATAATCATCAAACTGGACAATGGTTTTCCTGGTCAAGGGAATGCTCTTAATAATTGTTTTCTCACCATGGGCTCAGTGACTATGCAATAAAGCGGGTGAATTCCTGAGAAAATGTTGAGAATTTTCAACATTTAATACTATATTATTAAATATAATATAGTGTTAAATATTAATACTATACTATTCACGCTAGAGGTGACATGATAGTAGTATTCCAGTATTTGAGGGGCTGCCACAAAGAAGAAGGAGTCAACTTATTTTCTAAAGCACCAGAGGAGAGGACAAGAAACAATGGATGGAAACTTCCTAACAGGAAGAACAATAAACCAGTGGAACAGTTTGCCTTCAGAAGTTGGGGGTGCTTCATCACTGGAGGTTTTTAAGAAAAGACTGGACAGCCACCTGTCTGAAATGGTATAGGGTTTTCTGCCTGAGCAGGGGGTTGGACTAGAAGACCTCCAAGGTCCCTTCCAGCTGTATTCTATTCTGATTGAGAGGCTCCATGGACATTTAATCGAGGCCAAACGTGGCCTGCTGAACCATCGCCTAGATCTTTCTTTTCCACCTCCAGGTGTGAGCGCTCCCCTTTAGCGGCCCCTCCTACAAGTGGCTGAACCAAATTTCAACAAAATCTCTTCACTTTATTCAAAAGTGTTTTTCTTGCACCTAAGCCCGTGTCTTTCAAATAATCCGTGAGCAAATAGCTCAATTCCAGAGATGAGAAATTATCAAAGACCATGTAACCGGCTGCCATGGCCCTAAAAACAGCCCCTGGAAGAAACACTGGGGTTGTCTATTTTGAGTCACAATGCACCATCCTGTTCTTCCCACCCACTCTTTAAAAACAGACCCTTCTGACGTTTCTTGCTTCGTGACTAGACTGCATGAATGGGACTTGAAATATGCTTCCTGCTAGAGGATCATAAAGGGAAGGAATTATCGTATTACTAAAGAATAAGCCACTTTACCATTTACTATCCACTTCTGAATGGATGAGAACAGCAACCCCACCACCCACCTCCAACACATGTATGAATCATCCCTTTTCACACCAAATGGTTACTCAAAGCCCAAAAGAGAGTGAGTCTGCTAAAGCAAAGAGTCTATCATCCTCCCCCCCCCCAAATAAATTGCAAAGAGTTATATTTAGCAACGCCTTGATGGGTTTCTGAAGTCCTGTTATACCAACAGCTGACAGTTTGGGAATGGATCCAACATCTATAGAAATTTCTTGGGGTCTCAAAAAAAAATTGGCTGGGGAAAGAACACTGCAACACAGGCAACCTGTGGCCTGGATTTCTTGCTTCTCTTCCCAGAATGGAGAACATTGCTGTGTTAATTTTCCTGCCGGTGACATTTTAAAATCTCTCGTTTTTAAATGTTCGTAATGAGCACAGGGACGCACCAGGTTCCTTTTTGCGCCGCTGAGGATGCTAAGGATACTAAGGATGAGGGCAGGACAGCATTATGCTTCCTTGGTTGAAGTCAGCATCAAAGGGAGACAACATTAAATGACACTTGGAGCACAGGTGCACCTTCATGATCCTTATATGCCCACTTTATCCTAGGTCAGTGATGGCAAACCTTTTGGATATGGTGTGTCAACCTTTCGGGAAATGTCTAACTTAGAATACAGAACAACAGAGTTGGAAGGGACCTTGGAGGTCTTCTAGTCCAACCCTCTGTTCAAGCAGGAAACCCTATACTATTCCGGACAAAAGACTGTCCAATCTCTTCTTTAAAACCTCCAGTGATGGAGCACCCACAACTTCTGGAAGTAAGTTGTCCCGCTGATTAATTGTTCTCACTGTCAGGAAATTTCTCTTTAGTTCCAGGTTGGATATTTCTTTGATAAGTTTCCATCTGTTACTTCTTGTCCTGCCTTTAGGTGCTTTGGCAGATAGGTTGACCCCATCTTCTCTGTAAACGTGACTCAGCTGACTCTCCTCTCTCTCTCTCTCTCTCTCTCTCTCACACACACACACACACACACACACCTGCCTTAAACAAAAGAGAAACTGTGTTTTACGTATTCAGTAATTTTTTAAAAAAATACTTATTTATCATATTTAAGAACCGCCAAAGTATTTGAGTTTCAGCTTCAATATCTGTCCTTCCAAAGAATAATCAGGCTTGATTTCCTTTAGGATTGACTGATCTGATCTCCTTGCAGTCCAAGGGACTCTCAAGAGTCTTCTCCAACACCACAATTCAAAAGCATCAATTCTTCGGCACTGAAGACTTCCTTATGGTCCAGCTCCTTCTCAAAGAGTGTCTTTTAATTTCATGGCTGCAATCACCATCTGCAGTAATCTTGGAGCCCAAGAAAATAAAATCTGCCACTGCTTCCATTTCTCGCCCTTCTATATGCCAGGAAGTGATGGGACCAGATACCATAATTGTTTTTTTTTCTTTTTAATGCCGAGTTTCAAACCCACTTTTGTACTCACCTCCTTCACCTTCATCAAGAGGCTCTTTAATTCCTCTTCACTTTCTGCCATCAGATTGATATCATCTGCCTATCTCAGGTTGTTGATATAAACCCAACCACAGGTGGTTTAACATATAATGTGAACACACTCATAGCGGATTGGATCTTAATCTAAAGTGGATTTACATCATCATGTACATAGAGTACCCATTGAATTGGAAACTTAATATTTTACCAGCTGTTGTAGTGCTTTCCAAATTTTTCAGGATCACACGCCCCAGCTTTCCTCATTCTACAGTTCTCCAGATGGGTTGGATGGAAAGTCCCATCATCTCCTGCCAGCATGGGTGCAATAATTAGAGAAGGTCAATATTGGAAACAGCACAAGGAAATGGAATAAAAATCTGGGCTGATTATTGGGCTGAGAATTTTTTAACATTTCTTGGTGGCTCACCATACAATTGGCAAGGATACAGAAGGAAGCATAGATAAAATAAATAAATATTAATTCACTTCTGGGGCAATTTGTTTGATCCAGTTTACCTATTATACTTCATAGTTTTCTTGCTTTCTCTTATTGGCACAGAGCTGAATACACATCTAAGTGTGT
Source organism: Azemiops feae (assembly GCA_023970755.1). Lineage (NCBI taxonomy): Eukaryota > Metazoa > Chordata > Lepidosauria > Squamata > Viperidae > Azemiops > Azemiops feae. The sequence continues at coordinate 101,345 of JALGBA010000680.1, forward strand.
AGGGTTTTGCCTATATGAATCCACAGTCCCAGTTCTTAATAGTCAACTAAATCTTAGATTTGGAAAGGATTTCTAACTCCTGTCTGCTGATCCTGGAAATCTGATGCATGGACCTCCAGATTTTATGTTAAATGCCCCCTAATAAAAAACTAATAAAAGAGTGTTACCATGTTTAAAAGCAGGTATTAATTTGAATATACAGGTAATCCTCGACTTACGACAGTTTGTTTAGTAACCGTTTGAAGTTACAACGGCACTGGAAAAAGTGACATATGACCGTTTTTCACACTTACGGTTGTTATAGCATCTCCCTGGCCACATGATCAAAATTCAGATGCTTGGCAACTGGCATGTATTTATGATAGTTGCAGTGTCCCCGGGGTCATGTGATTAACTTTTGGAACCTTCTGGCAAACAAAGTCAATGGGGAAGCCAGATTCACTTAACCCTCCCTGTTACTAACTTAACAACTGCAGTGATTCACTTCACAACTCATAAAAATGGAGCAAAACTCACTTTAAAATGTCTCACTTAGCAACAGAAATTTTGGGCTGAATTGTGGTCCTAAGTCGAGGACTACCTGTATTGCCCTCCTCCAAAATAAAATTGGGAAGCTTAACCTATTAACTATCACACCAGCTCTTGCTTCCAAGGAACTGTGGAGAGTTTCCATCCCATCTTCTGCTTCCTGCAATTTTCACCCTCCCTCCAGTAACCGAGGTGAGATGGCATTTTGCCCTCTCTCCCTGGGTGGCTTCAAGAGGTGGCTTTGAGTTTTCCCTTTCACAATGCTTAGTTGGGCTTATTCTCCTGTTGCAGAAAGGAAATACAGTGGGAGAATAATAGAAAAAGGGGGTTTGGGTTGCTAGTTGAAAGCCATTTTTTGTGCCCCTCCATTGAAGCACGTCTGGCCCTATGGAGAAACAACGCTGAAGACACGTGCCTGGTGGCCCAACACAGCTGCTAAGGATGCCAGTGACAGGGCTCGCAAAAAGGCAGGGAAGTGTCCTGAGGCAGACTGTTCCACAGTCAAACAGCTGATAGCATCTTTCCAGTCGTTTGAACCTGTCAGTTCAGGTCTTGTCCTCTGGATGGACAGGAAACAAATTGGCTTCATCATCTGCGTGACAGCTCTTCAAATATGCAAAGATGGTATCATATTGCCTGTTAATCATCTTTTCCCCAGGTTAAATATACCCAACGCCTCCAATCTTTTGTTAATACGGTTCACTCCATTTCATTTTCTTAAAGCAGTAGGATAAGGTGAGGCAAAGAGCTTCTCCAATTCATTTTATGGAATTAAAAAATAATAATAATACGTGTATGCATTTATTTGTTAAAGCTGCTTCGGTCCAAGAGGACTCTGTGCAATTTCCATTCCCATGTACAGTAAGAGGGTTGGAATATAGCATAAAATTAAACAAAATACAAAATAAATTTTAAAATGATTAAAGACTAAACTAAGGACCCCAAGAATAAAAAACATCCAACTGCAGAGTAGGGTGGGACTGATTTATCGTAAATCCCTATTTAGGGCTTTTTTTTAAAAAAACTAAATTTTAGTGTCTCTCCTAAAATATAATGGGAGGAGATGATGAACTAGGCCAGTGATGGCGAACCTTTTAGAGACTGAGTGCCCAAACTGCAACCCAAAACCCACTTATGCATCATAGAGTGCCGGGTGGGCGTGGCCCATTGGGTGGGCGTGGCCCATTGGGTGGGCGTGGCTGCGGTGGTAACAGCAGACTGGGTGGGACTAAAAAGTTCAATCAATCAATTCCAACTTTGCAAGATCTTTTTTTTTCCGCAAGAAGTTGAAATTGACAGATTGAACCTTTTTTTTTTTTACACACGGCGGCGGAGGCCTAAAGCAAAAAGGTTTTATAAAACCCAGCTGAAGGCCTAGGACTGGGGCGACGGCGCACGTGCCCATAGAGAGGGCTCTGAGTGCCGCCTCTGGCACCCGTGCCATAGGTTCGGCACCACTGAACTAGGCAGATCATGGGGAGTGGGGGAGGCTTTCCCAGAGATATGGGCTTATCACAGACCAACCTTGACTCCTCAGGCGCTATAGATAACAGATCCTAATTGACTAGGAACCTATCCTAGTCAAACATACTGGCTGGGCAGAAGCCAATGAGAGAGGTCTGATCCATAGATATCCTGGCTCTTGTCCAGGGTTTTAAAAGTGACAACCAACATCTTAAATTTCCTCCAGAAGCCAACTAGTCACCTGGCCAGCTTTCAATATAGGGAGAGAAGAACTTCAGGATTTCCATCACTACCAGAACAGCTGTAATCTAGACCAGTTGAAGCTTCCAGATGGTCTTCAAGGGAAAACATTTGTAGAGTGGGTTGCAATCGCCCAAATGGAGGCAATTAAGGCAAGAGTGTTAGTAAGCAGAATAGAACAGAACAAAACAAAAGAGTTGAAAGGGTCCTTGGAGGTCTTCTAGTCCAATCCCCTGCTCAAGTAGGAAACCCTACCATTTCAAACAAATGGTTGTCCAATCTCGTCTTTAAAAAAAACTCCAGTGTTGGAGCATCCACAACTTCTGGAGGCAAGTCATTCCACTAATTAATTATTCTCACTGTCAGGAAATTTTTTATTAGTTCTACGTTGCGTCTCTCCTTGATGAGTTTCTATCCATTGCTTCTTGTCCTGCCTTCAGGTGCCTTGGAGAATAGCTTGACTCCCTCTTCTTTGTGGCAGCCCCTGAGATATTGGAATACTGCTATCATGTCACCCCTAGTCCTTCTTTTCATTAAACTAGATATACTCAACTCCTGCAACCGTTCTTCGTATATTTTAGCTTCCAGTCCCCTAATCATCTATGTTACTCTTCTCTGCACTCTTTCTAGAGTCTCAACATCTTTTTTATATCGTGGCAACCAAAACTGGATGCAGTATTCCAAGTGTGGTCTTACCAAGGCATTATAAAGTGGTATTAACACTTTGTGTGATCTTGATTCTATATCTCTGTTAATGAAGCCTAGGACTGCATTAGCTGTTTTGGCAGCTGCAGCACACTGCTGGCTCATATTTAAGTGATTGTCCGCGAGGACTCCAAGATCCCTCTTGCAGTTGCCACTCTTGAGCCAGGTATCATCAATTCTGTACCTATGCTTTTGGTTTTTCTTGCCTAAATGTAGAACCTAACTTTTCTCACCATTGATTTTCATTTTGTTAAATAGGGCCCACTGTTCAGGTCTGACAAGATCCTTTTGTATTTTGGGCCTATCTTCTGGAATATTGACTATTCCTGCCAGCTTGTAACTTCAACATTTGTGAAAATTCTGCATCTGCCCCTTTGAATCAGGTTTTAGCAACTGTTCCCAACATCTTGCATCGTGTGAAATGTCATGATCAGAAACTGGCAGTTTGAATTTCTTGCATTTTAAATGTAACATTGACATAATTCAGATGTCAGTGATGTCCTGCCAAACATGCAAAGCCGTAAATTTAACTGGTATGTAGCTTGAAGGCATAAATCTGCTGAGCCTAGCAAGCGATCTCGTTTAAGAATTCTAAGGTTGATCCCTTGATGATGAAAACAAATACATATGTCACAAAAGTTAGGAAGGATACCAGCTGATTTATATACATGCATCCAGGATGTAAGAACAAAAGATGAGTGTGGCATCTTGATGTCATCAGACCTGTTTGCATTGACTATCCTGCCCATATGAGGCAAGAAGCTTGTCCAACATCCCTTTCAGAGGGAGTTCCATTCACCTAAAAAGTGATACATGTCATTTACATTGTTCCACCATGCTTTCGGTAGCATATCAGAAACCATGCACCAAAAATTGCAGGGGGAAGAGCTATGGATGTATTTTGGGAGAGGTTTCAGGGATTTTTAGAGGAAAATGGGTACCATACATCTAAAAGACCTAGGTCCCAAGAGTCCCTCTTTTCAAGAGGAATTGGACTTTTTTCATTTTTTCTTGAAGACTTTTCACTTCTCATCCAAGAAGCTTCTTCAGTTCTGACTGAATGGTGGGGAATGGAAGGATTTGTATTCCTTGCAGTCCTTCCATTCCCCATCATTCAGTCAGAAATGAAGAAGGTAAGATGAGATGAGATGAGATGAGATGATAAGATAAGATAAGATAAGATAAGATAAGATAAGATAAGATAAGATAAGATAAGATAAGATAAGATAAGATAAGATAAGATAAGATAAGATAACCTTTATTGTCATTTTTTTACTGTGGGCACAACGGCACACATCAAAAATGAAATTTAGTTGCCCGCTCTCAAAGTGAAACACATACATGACACACACCTAAACATACTATATACAACATATGTACAGACCCACACCCCTACATATTCATAACAAATAGATATTAAATACTGTCCATCTTGAATATATAATGGAAGGAGGAAGCGTGAGAGTTTACAAGGTTAATGCTGTATGGAATGAAACTATGGCTGAATCTGGATGTTCTGCTTCGGATACCACAAAGACTCCTCCTAGAAGATAACAGGCAAAACAGATCGTGAAGAGGATGTGTAGCGTCCCAGATAATCTTGCGGACCCTGCTCAAGTAACGCTTATATGCCATGTCCTGGATGGAAGGGAGGGAACTGCCAATGATCTTTTCAGCCATCCTCACCACTCTCTGCACCGCCTTCCTGTCTGAAGCAGGGATGCTTCCAAATCAGACTGTGATGCTGTATGACAGGATGCTCTCGATCGTCCCTCTGTAGAAAGTGGTGAGGACAGGGGAAGGAAGATGTGCTTTTCTCATGTGACGCAGAAAATGCAGGCGCTGCTGTGCCCGCTTCACCAGTGTCTCGCTGTTGAGCAACCAATCCAGCCTATTCGTTAGCTGCACACCCAGGAATTTGATGCTGGTAACCATCTCCACAGGTGAATCATTAATGCACAGAGAAGTGTGGCTGTGCCTGACTTTTCTGAAATCGACAATGATCTCTTTGGTTTTTCCGGTATTTAAAACTAGGCTGTTTTCCTTGCACCAGTTCACCAACCCCTCAACCTCCTTGCGGTAAGCTTCTTGGATGAGAAGCGAAATGTCTTCAAGGGGAAAAAAACAAAGAAAGTTCAGATGCCTCTTGAAAAAGCACCTTTGGGACAACCATGGCCTGGATGACTGAGAATCTCCATAGATACAAAAGACCTACGGTACCATTTTATCCCTCCAGTCACATACCCAGATTTTTTAGCATACACGCTTGGAGGGGGTTCAGGAAGCAGCCAAAGGGATTAAGATATATATAATCCCCCCTCCAGCAGATGCATTTTTTTTCCTGCTCTGGCCTAAAGCTTTGCAGCACATCACTGCACTGGAAAATTTGCTGCATGTTGAATCAGCCTATTTAGCAAGCAATTACGCAACCGGCACCATGCAGTGTACACCCAGCTACCCAGGGAGAATAATGCACTAATTCAGGATAAACAAGGTAATTCAGGCAAGGTAATAGATTAAAAAAAGAACTGAAGTATTTCAGAGAACAGGAAATCAATGAGGAAAAAAAATATAACTCTAGCTAATAAAAACCTTGCTCAATTAGTTAACTATCTCTTGCTTGAAGCAATTCATCTCAAGAGCCGTTTCTCTTTTTTCAATTTTTTTTTCTCAAGTATGTTTCACTTTTGTGTTAAAAGAGGCTTGTTAGTGCTGGGGAAAATTTTTTTCCTGCCAGTTATCATTTAATGTAATAAAAGGATTTGCTTTAGAAAACATTTCAAACAAAAAAGAGAATTTAGGATTTATTTAATTTTGAAGTGGCCAGGGACACCATGTAACTATCTTAGTTTATATATATATTTCTCTTGTTTCTATTCCTTTTCTCAAGCAAGACTTCCCAAGGGCAATACCTGCTATTGAAAACAAAATGGGGTAAAATTTCTTCTTCCTCTGAGTTCCTCAGAATTTCAACGAATAAAACTGACTAGATGATGAAGATCTGGAATTGAGTGTTCCACAGTTCTAAGTTATCCAAATTTTATTGGTTGAATCATTTTTTATTATTTTAATGTATATGCCCCCATCTCAGGTTCATGACTATGGGTAGTTAACAGTACTAAAAATGTTAGAGAATTCCTGGAAACATGGCATTCAGATAAATAGGCCATCAACAGACACACAGAGATAAACCAAATTTACACACCATTGAAAGGAGACAATAAGAAACTTAGGAAAGAAACAAAGAGATGAGAACACATCCCTACAACAATCAACTTTCAGATAAGTGGCGAACAGCCTCAGACAAACAATCGGACACAAAACAATGTGCTAATAAAGGAACTACCAAGGCAAAAACCGCATCCTGCCAATACAGGAAGGCGGTGCAGAGAGTGGTGAGGATGGCCGAAAAGATCATTCGCAGTTCCCTCCCTCCCATCCAGGATATAGCACAGAAGCGTTGCTTGAGCAGGGTCCGTAAGATTATCTGGGATGCTACATATCCTCTTCACAACCTGTTTTCCTTGTTACCTTCTGGGAGGAGACTTCATGGTATCCGCAGCAGAACATCCAGATTCAGCCATAGTTTCATTCCATACAGCATTAACCTTGTGAACTCTCAAGCTTCCTCCTTCCGTTATATATTCAAGATGGACAGTATTTAATATTTGTTATGTATATGTAGTGGTGTGGGTCTATACATATGTTGTATATAGTATGTTTAGGTATGTGTCATGTATGTGTTTCACTTTGAGAGCGGGCAACTAAATTTCATTTTTGATGTGTGCCGTTGTGCCCACAGTAAAAAAATGACAATAAAGGTTATCTTATCTTATCTTATCTTATCTACTAGCAAGCTACTATATATACTTGAGGGGCTGGGACAAAGAAGGGGTTGACCTATTCTCCAAAGCACCGGAAGACAGGACAAGAACTAACAGGTGGAAGTTTACCAAAGAGAAATCCAATCTAGAACCAAGAAGAAATTTCCTGCCAATGGAAGCAATTAATTAGTGGGTCGGCTTATCTCTGGAAGTTGTGGGTGCTCCTTCACTGGAGGTTTTCAAGAAGAGGCTGGAATGATATAGGGCCTCTTGCTTGAGCAGGGGTTGGACTAGAAGACCTCTAAGGCCCCTTCCAGCCCTATTATGTTCTATAAGCAGCAAACCCACTATCACTGAGGATGTTACTTAGTCAGGTGATGAAACATCTGCAAGCAAATGACCAAACTCAGAGAGTCGACAGAATTAAAAAGTATAACAGCATAAAATATATATATATGTGAAAAAACCAAAACCCCTATACATAAAACAGCAGCCTGGCTAAAAACAGACTGATCAGTCACAGTTTAAATTCAATCCAACAGATTTTTTTTTTCTCCTTTCTGGCATACATTTAATAAGGAGGTGCACAATTTTATTTTATTTTTTGCATTTCACTTTTATACAGCGTGCCAGCGTTATAAGAAGTAGGTGGGACTAAGATAAGTGGGTGGGACCAGACAAAACTAGATTTATTTTAATAACAATTGAATGTGCTTAATTCATTATGCTTAATCAGTTTATTTGGTGGCAGTACTTAGCTGAGCTTGGTTGGTCTTGAAAAGGGCAGCAGGTTGAGACCTGCTCAGTTGTTTCTGGGGGGGGGGGTGGCTGGGGGAACAACCCCAAAATCAAAATAGAAGTTATGATCATGAAATTTAAGTCCTGCTCCTTTTGTACGTATGTAAATGTCACACACATCAAAATTGGTGGAGCTTTGAACTCATGGATGCAATCACCACCTTAACCCGTTAGCGTGCTCTTGGAGGTGCTGCTGGGCCTGGTTAATAACTGATTCAGAGAACAGAGAAAATATCATATGTGGTTGCTAATCTAGAACACTGACGAACAAAAACCAGAAGGAGGTTGAAGCAAATCATTGTGGCCAAAAATGAAGTTGCCAGGATTGACTCAGAAGCTTCACTTTTACTACAACCGAGGTGATTACTCCTTGTATTTTAATCATTTTGCCCTTCTCTGAGTTGAAAACTTGCAATTTCAGAGCAATGTTTGCAGGAGGCCTTGAGACAGCACCCTAGGCCCAGCCCAAGAAGGACAAAGTTCAGTTCTATATTTGCTCACACCGTTAGACAGAATCTTGCCAGATTAAACTTATATTACTCTAACCCTAATGGATGTACCCTGGAAGATTCTAGGATGTGGCTATCCTAAATCGTTTTCTCTGATGCAGATCCAGACTATGTTGTCTCTTGTCATGCCTCCCCTCTTGGAAAGTGCTCCATCCTTCCCGGGGAAACTGCCACTTCATTGTGGTCCATCACACTTAAATGCAATATGTAGCTTTGATATTTGAACGCCTGAAGTTATGCACATCTCAATTAATACCTAATAAAATGGTGAGCATGCAGGCACAACAAATCCCACCTATGTGTTCCTAAACTCCTGGAAACTTTGAAGAATTCCAAGTGTTTAGCATGAACACCTACAGGTCCTTTGACCAAACATATCCTCAACCCAGAGATCCAGTGGTTACAGTTGTGATGAAAAAGGGATCAGTGTCACATCACCTGACACTCCTAACAGCCCAGTGAATCAAGCCCTCTCAACTGATGAATTTGGAAAACATTAACCAAATAAACAATACTGAATAGACAAATATTTAACAAAATAAATAATCTTCATATATATTAAATACGTGAATCTCATTTGTGACTGGCTACCATCCCATTAGGTGTCATATATGTCTTTGCAGATCTACCAGATCTGAAGGGCAAGAATCTAGCTGATCATCAGAAGACCACTAGTTGTTTTCTGAACCTCTTTGCTGCCATCTAATGGATGTCTGGATATTTGCAGCCCTAATTTGCAGCAACATTAAACAGGCCTACATCAGAGTGTGCTGATTGATGCTCTTTAATAATTGAATATTGTGCTTCTTATCTTACAAACTATTTAGTGGTTGAAACCTCAGTATTTAGTCTTAGCACAACCTTTTCCAATGAAGTCCAAGTCAGTCTGATCTCACTTGTTGCTCCAATGCACTGATTTTTTCCACAGTCTGGGTAATTCCTTTAAAGCAGTTTTCCAGCCATAGGACTACCAATCCCCCATTCTCTTCTGCCTGTCTCATGCTGAATATGCATCAGTATTTTCACTTCACTGATGGAGTTGTTCAGTTTCTAAGTTGTGTCCGACTCTTCACAACATCATGGACCGTAACATGCCAGGCTCCTGTGCCCTCTACTGTCTTCTGGAGTTTTCCCAAATTCATGTTCATTGCATCATTGATCATTCAACACTGACAGAGAGTTTTGTAAAAATTGGATATAAAGAAGCCCAGCTAGAAAATTAAACATGAATAGTCTTCCATGGGGCAAGTTCTCCTACTTTCTGCTTGGTAATATAATTAGCTTTTTTATCGGGAAGGCAAAGGGCGAAAGGAGAAGGGAAAAGGGGGAATGGGGAATGGGGAATGGGAAAGGGAAGGGAAGTGCAAAGAGTTTAATATATCATATTTAAAAAATATTTTCCCTTCTAATTGGCTTGTTCATATCTTGTTCATATCAGTCACCAGAAGCATCTAACCTGCTGAAATTAATTCTGCAGAACAATAGGCAAGAGTTTCCAAGACCTTATCCTATTACCTTTTGATACCAAATTAACTGTGTTTTTTCCACTCTCATAATGATCCTCTGACTCTCTCTGTCCTGTGTGTTGCTGGCAAAGAATGACAGATTAAATTTGAGTGCAGGGAAAGAATGAGAGAGATCACTTTTTAACCTGCCAGAGTTTCTATATTATTAAAGGGATCGTGATGTCTACTAAAAATAGTTTAATCTAGGTTTCAGTTACAGGTACCAATGCCACCATTATAATTTAAAGCAGCGGTCCCCAAACTTTCAGTTTGGCAGCCCAACCTGGGGGGGGGGAACCAGACCACATGAGCGGAGGGCGCGCATGCAGCTTAACTTGCGTGAGTGGCAGGCTGGCACACGGGTGCACGCACACACAGCTCGATTCACCCAAGTTGAGCTGCACTTGCATGTGCATGGGTGCTGGCCCACCGCTCATGCAAGTCAAGCTGCACATGTGCATGTGCCAGCCTGCTGCTTGCATGGCCCAAATAGGCCATGGCCTGTAGTGGGCCAAAGCCCAGTGGTTGGGGACCCCTGATTTAAAGCATATCAGGAGGAGGAAGAGGAGGAGGAGGAGGAGGAGGAGGAGGAGGAGGAGGGATAAAGCTAAAGGAAAACTATCTCAGCTCTAGGAAATCACCCCCCCCAAAAAAAAAATCAGTGCCAGACTTAATACTACAAAAAGAATTGTTAATCACCACAGCACTGACCTACAATTAGCACAATAAGAAGGGGAGAAAGAGGTAAAGAAGCTGGGTAGAACATAGAACAAGTCCAAACCTGTCAACAAATGATGTGTTCCCTTGTGCCTAATGATACATGGAATCCACATTTACCACTTTGCTACAGCATCTAGCTCAAGATCAAGATGGAAACTAATCAAGGAGAGAAGTAACCTAGAACTAAGAAGAAATTTCCTGATAGTGAGAACAATTAATCAGTGGAACAACCTGCCTCCAAAAGTTGTGGGTGCTCCAACACTGGAAGTTTTTAAGAAGAGACTGGACAGCCATTTGTCTAAAATGGTATAGGGTTTCCTGCCTGAGCACGGGGTTGGACTAGATGACCTTCAAGGTCCCTTCCAGCTCTGTTATTCTGTAATTCTATTCTGTTATTCTGTTGTCCTGAACTTGGGGGGCGGGGGTGAGAGGCAAAGGAGAGATGTAATCTTAACAACATGCCCTGGGCACTATCACAAAATGGCTGCCATGGCAGGGGTGACCAAACACAAAACATGTTTTCCAGAATGCAAATAGAGACAGATGGACAACAGAAAGGCAGAAAGATTTATTCCTAGACCTCTCCTAGACCTCTCCTAGTCCTCTCCTAGAGAGGTCAACCATACTCTTTCAGATGCCCCAGGTTTCAGCTTTCACATTCCCTAGCAACCATAGCTAGCAATTCTGGTAAGAAGTCACTGCCACTCATTAGCTGTAGATTTTTTTTTTCTCCTCAACAATATATCCCTAATAGGTACCATGTTCTGACGCACTCTAAAATGCATGTGCAAAATTTCCCATGGATCTACTGATTCCATATTGAAGATTTAGAATGAGGTACTTCTTAGGGTTTTTTTTTTTTTTTTTTAAAGGTAAATATGAGAGGGCATCCTAGAGAGGGTTGTGTTGACTTTGTTCAACATCGACTGTGAAATCAGATGTGTTGAAAATTGTGATGTCTGAGGGAGAAAATGCAAACATAGCCTCTTTCTCTAGGACTAACATATATTGATCAATAAAATACATGACACTGTTCTTTCCTTCAGTGAGATCTCCAGATGGACCGTTTGTGGGATTCCTTTTGCTCCATTACAGAAAAGCACAAATTATAAATCGGGTAGAATCTCTTGCTTTGCATGTAGGAACTCCTCGTTCGGTGTTCATCATCTGTACAGACCAGGAACAATATATGTCTGGAATTATTTATTCAAAATGTATCTTTACTTATTTATTTATGGAATGTGTATGCCCTCCAGACTCACTTTTCAGAATGAGATAGGTGGCATATAAATTTAATAAATAAATAAATAAACCCTTGCATACCATCAACTAGCAGGACAAAAAAAAAAATCAGTTTTGCAAGTCCAACAAGCAAAGAGTACAGGCCTACCGTGAGCATCATCCTGTATTTCTCATACGTACTGTATCAGCTTATTCTTAACACATGTTCGTGGATCACATTTTACAGGAGTTTTGTCACTCGCTGCTAAATACTAAGCACTCTCGTTATTGCTTTGAGAATATGGAGAAAGTGATTTAGTGTACAATCCTAAACAGGTGCATAGTATTATTCAGATTTAACAAAGCTTTCACATAAACTTTAATGGTTGAAAATCCAAGTCTTTGCAGTTTTGTCCTTAATGTGAACAGATATCTGCTAGCCTATAGTTGGGGATAGTAGATATGCCCCTCTCTTAAGAAAACTTTCTATGGATCTGTCAGTGCAAGGAACCAGAACAGCACCCTGAGCTGATAGGCGAAGTTTCTCTATTGCTACTTGCCCATTTACAGGAATCTCACCAGATTAGCTATACTCTCCAGAGGACAACCTGATAATCTCTTTAGGGATTTTTTAAAAAAAAGTTTTATTAATTTTTAGGAATTACAGTCTTGAGAGCTTAGTAAACAACATGTTGTCTGGGTTCACATATTTAACATTAACTTCTTCAATATACGTCTATTTAGTACTGCACAAACCAGTATTTTTTCCCTGATCCTCCTTTCTTCCCCATATTTTTTCCATTTTCCCCTCATTACACAATTACAATTCTTGGTACTATTGATGTATACAGAGTTAGATATAAACGTCTTCGACATATTTTGCTAATATTGTACATATAACAATAATATCAATTCATTAATCAATATCCTGTTTTTCGTCCTCTTGTTAAGGTTTAATTTCCCATCAGTATTTAAACTATCTTTGTCAGTTATGATTTTCTCAATGTTAATTACATTTATATAGCTAAAAAAATTATTCATACCAATCCTCTTATTTTCATATTTCCCATATCAAAAGAAGAAGAAAAAAATGCTATTTTAATTCTAAATCATATCTTTCATTATAAAAGTCTAAATATATCTAAGGGTCATCCGTTCTTTTAACCATATTCAAACAAGTACTTAAACATGTGATGCCCCCTCTAATAGGTCAAATCTATTTTTTAAATCTAACTCTCGCTTTCTTTCTTTGCCAAGTAGCTTTCCAAGCCAAGGCAATTAAATCGCCCAGGAATTTTCTTTCTATTTTTATGAAAGTTGCTTGGCATGAGGAAGACAATTTAGGTAGCTATTTTTGAGGGGGAATTCCACCCATTTATGTTCCTTAAAGAACTCCCACCTTCCTTCTCACTCAATTTCTCCCTTCATCTTTTGTCTTCCAAATTGTAACATTTCCCCTGACAGCTCTATGTTCCGTTCCCCAAAATCTTCTTCCTTGTCATCAGGTGCATCTTGCAAGCTTAAAGGGTAAAGGGTCTTTTGCAATTTCATTGTTATGGGTAAGTCTTGCAGTATTTTATTTGTGTATGGTAGTTTATATTTCCCTTCTTTCATCTCTTCCGTCTCTAGGTCCATTTGCTCTGCTTCATCTTCCGATCTCTGGTTTATTTGTTCATCCTTTGTGGTCGTTGTCTGGGAACTTTCTAGTTGTAGATTTAATTTGGAGATTTGCTCATTTATATTATCGAAATTATTTTTAGTCTCATTGTGGTTTCTTTCTATGTCCTCTTTGTATGCAACAATTGTTTGGTGAGTTATTTGTAGCGTAGAGTATATTTCTTTCTGAAAGGTATTTGTTTTTTCTTGAGGCATCATACCTGGAGATCCTCTAATCTCACCAGTCTCAGTAAAACAAAATTTCCTTAGCTTTCTGGTCTTTATATACAGCCTTTATAATAGTTTCTCTATTGCTACTTGCCCATTTACAAGACTCTCACCAGATTAGCTGTACTCCCCAGAGAACAACCTGATAATCTCTTTAGGGATTTTTTTTGTGAGGGAGGGGAATGTCAGGGCTTCGTCTCTTTCCCCCCAGCAGGGATTTCATGCTTGCCGGTCTCTGAATTCCACCCGGCACTTCCACAGATTTCACCACAGATCTAATGAAATGAATAGAAATTCATGGACATTTATGTTAGTTTTGGGGGTATAATTTGCTGAGACTATTTCTCCAGAAGACTGTATGTAGAACTGCACTCATAAGCCTCAAGGTCACCAACATGATATCGCTTCTTACAGCAGAATTTTTTTTTCCAGAATCCTGCTGACTAGACATTTTTGGAAAGGTCAACCCCAAAGTGATTTGGGCAAATCAGATAATAATTGCTTGCCTTTGTTTAGCCCTGCTCATGCAGATGTAAATTTCAATTTTGCAGCATGGGCTGCCTATGTGTGCATGCCTTGTTTCTCTCTGAAGTTTTATCCTCCATGTAAGAAATTGGGTGGAGGGTTTTTTTTTTCAGAAAAGTAGATTTTCATTTTTTCAAAATGGATGTTTTGCAACTTTCTTAATAACAACAGATCCAAAGGAGTAATAAAATTTCAAACATTGATAGAACATTGGAATAGTTGGTATCCGGTAATAATAACTGTAACAATGATGACAATAATAATGCAAAATTTTTAAAGCAAGTATTTAATATGAACATATAAATTTTTATTTACTTACAAGGTATCTATGCTAATACAATTTCAACAATGGTTCTTTAACAGAAACACAAATGAAATGAGGAAAAAATGCTAATGCACAAGAAGGATTTTTTTAAAAAAAAAATCTTCAGTGTCTTGAGAAATTCAGGTTTCTTCTAATTTCCTATTACACAGGACTAATCAAATGTCACTCAAAGATTCTGTTTTGCCAGAGACCATGGAGCAAATCTGTCCTTCTATGTTTTTAAATCTTCAGCTGGAAAATTGTTTCTGGCACTTTAGGTAACCTGGAAAAAATGTTGAAAAATTACAATCAACTCTTCATAGAGAAGATAACCTATTAAATTGTCAACTTAATGGAAAGTAGCAGCAGAGAAAGACAGGATGATAATACTAGGAGGGCTATTTATTTTGAATCATCTAAGCCCCTCCAATGGATGGAAACAACTAATCAATGGATGGAAACTAGTCAAGAAGAGAACCAACCTAGAACTAAGGAGAAATTTCCTGATAGTGAGAACAATTAACCAGTGGAACGGCTTGCCTTCAGAAGTTGTGGGTGCTCTATCACTGGAGGCTTTTAAGAAGAGACTGGACATCCACGTCTCAAAAGGTATAGGGTTTCCTTCTTGAGCTCCAAGGCCCCTTCTAACTCTGTTATTCTGTATTCTGAAGACTCGTTGGCTCAGCACTGCTCCCAACCAATTTGCTGGTTGAAGACGATGCTACCATAAAACAGTCCATCTAGAATTCACCAGGCTGAGTTGGAGCACTGAACTGGATACTGAGGGAATCAGATTCACGCTTGGCCATGCTCCTGACCAGGTCTTTTCTTTCTTCTTTTTTTAAAACATATGCAGGTAGTCTTCAACTTCTGACCATAATTGGGACTAGAATTTCTGTTGCTAAGTAAGGCAGTTATTATTTTAAACCTTATTTTATGACCATTTTTTGCCATGGGTGTGTATATATATATATATATATATGTATGTATGTATGTATGTATGTATGTATGTATGTATGTATGTATGTATGTATGTATGTATGTATGTATTCAAAATGCTCCTAGATTGGAGTGAAATGCAGAACAGACTGGTTTATCCTATACTTGGTAGACCGGGTACTCCAGCCCACACACACACACACACACACACACACACACACACACACACACGTGTGTGTGTGTTAAATTTGGATTGCTAACAAAGAGTTAAAGGGAAGCTGATATAGCTATTTCAAGCTCCTTAGCTCTCATCAGCCAGCTACACCCTTCATATATATATATATATATATACACACACACACACACACACACACACACACAAACACACACACATGCCAATTGCCAAGCACCCAAATTTTGATCACATGACCACAGGGATACTGCAACAGTCATAAGTGTGTGGATCAGCTTTAAGTCCTGCAACTGTTCTTCATATATTTTAGCCTCCAGCCTGCTAATCATCTTTGTTGCTCTTTTCTGCACTCTTTCCAGAATCTCAACATCTTTTTTATAATATGGTGACCAAAACCGGGTGCGGTATTCTAAGTGTGGTCTTACTAAGGCTTTATGAAGCGGTACTAAGACTTCACATGACCTTGATTCTATCCCTCTGTTAATGCAACCTAGGATTGCATTGGCTTTTTTGGCTAAAAAAAACACACACATCTAAATTCTAGGAACTGAGTTCTAGGAATTGAAGTCCGTACTTAAAGTCGCCAAGTTTGAAAAACACTGGTTTAGAAGAAGTTTTTCTTATTAGCCATTCAAAGTCTATCCCAGTCCTGCTTGTAAAATACAGCTGCCGTCACAAAACAAGCCAACCGGAATTGTGGCTTCTGAGAGAGAGAAAAAATGAAGCTTAAGGACTGTCAACCACGTCTCCATCGCGTTGGTCTAACTAGGAAAACTGACAAGTGTCTCCCACTGAAACTTATTCATCAAAACACAGGAACGCTAAAAAATGAGAACACTCTGCCTCAAGTAACTTGTCAATTCCGAGCTTATTAACTTGCCTAGAAGAAAAATTGTACACTATATGTATGTTTGTGTGTGTTTAACGTTCCTTCGATGCTATCAGTAGGAAATAAATCACCAAATATTGTTCTTTGGCTGTGAACGTCATATCCGTTGGCAAGGTTTCTTCCTGACGCATTGGATCCCAGCTTTCCCTTCTTGGAAAGAGAGCTAGCTAGTCTTGCAAACGTTTTAATACCTTATCAGCTTTAGAAGAGAAGGGTGGGGTGCAAAGAGGGGAGGGGGGTTTCTGGTAAACTGATGGGAAAGTAGCCCAGCAGCTCTTAGGTTACCAATCCCTAAGTCCTGATCTCTCTCCTCTTTGGGGCCTTTGTTCAAAGCCACCCATCCATTGCAAATCAGCCCCTTTGGCTTATTATGTATTCTGTGTCTGAGGTGACCAAAACTATTTCCTGCATCTGGCGTTGGGTGCTAATTACCTGCTCAAAGATCTTGTAAATGCCTCCCTCAACTTGTCACCCCGAAGGAAAACTCCACTTTTTCCAAACCTGGGCACTTTTTCTACCCGCTTCTCCATTTTTATTTTTATTTTTACAACTTCCTAAAAGTTTGAAATGGGGATCTCCGAATAGGACGGCTTTTGCCTCGCTTGTTGGTCTCCCTCCCAGCCAGCCCCACCCCCCACTCCAGGTCAGTCTTTTACCAGCTGCGACTGGATGAGTGCCATCCCCCCAAAAAGCAGGGCAGAGGGGCTGGAGAGGGGGGGGGCAGGCTTGGAAAGCCGGGGGATCCTTTCTCCCACGGAGGGGCTCATCAGCGTCTTTGTGTGGCTACTGGCATTTTTCCTCCCCACACACTGTGCAGATGTATTACTTAAAATTTATCTTGAGGCCTGCCTCCTTCCCAAAGCAAGGAGAGGAGAGGGGAGGCCGGGAGCCCTAATAAGCACAGCCTCACAATGGGCCAAACCGAGATACAAAGTCCATTCAGTGTATTTACTGCGGAATAATAAAACAGATTGACATGGCCTTGCACCTGCTTAGCGTTCTTGCCCTTTAAAAGACAGGGCAGCCGAAAAGGTCTTATTTTTAAAATAATAAGAACAACCACAACAACTGCAAGACCAGAGCTGATCTGGAGGAGTAAAACCATCTCTCTCTCTCTCTTCCCTGGTTGTTTTCTGAACGATTAAAATTGGGAGCAGGAGGCTGGAAAATTCAATTAGGGGAGAGAAGAACACTCCACTCTCCCAAGTTCAATTCCCCCACCGTTGGCTGCTTTTTATGATAATTATTATGGAAGAAGAGGTTTTAAATTGGGAAATTGTAGGAGGGAGAGGGTTTTCAAAGCTCTTCTGCAGGAACACAATTCCAAGAACTTTGTGAGTGCTTTTAAGGGGCAGCCTTTTTTTTTTTTTCAAGAGGCAACTTCAGCAAAACTCAATTCTGTTGTATCAACCTCAGAAGAGCTCAATGCGGTTGCCGTCAAGGTCATGAAAATACAGTTTAATTCTTCCTGGAGGGAGACTATTTTGAGGATTCTGATTGGCCGGAAGGAATGGGACATCCAATGGGACGTTAACTTTCAGTTCCCTCTTCATACCCCCAAGCACCGCCTCCAGGAATCCACCAATGACAGGATAAAGAGAAAAATAAAGTTTACATACTTTGACTCTGTGATGGATTAAACCAGGGGTCTTCAAACTTGGCCCTTTTATGACTTGTGGACTTCAACTCCCAGAATTCCTCAGCCAGCATGGCTGGCTGAGGAATTCTGGGAGTTGAAGTCCACAAGTCATAAAAGGGCCAAGTTTGAAGACCCCTGGATTAAACAGAGAAAACCTGTTTCTCTGGCAGTGCAGGAAGCGTCAGTACAGGTCATCCTCGGCTTACAACCACAATTCTGTTGCTAAGCAAGACAGCTGTTAAGTGAATTTTGCCCCATTTTATGACCTTTCTTACCACAGTTATTAAGCGAACCACTGCAACTGTTAAGTTAGTAACACGGTTCTTAGGTGCATCTGGCTTCCCCATTGACTTTGCTGGTCAGAAGGTTGCAGAAGGTGATCACACGACCCTGGGACGCCACAACTGTCACAAATACAAGCCAGTTGCAAAGCATCCAAATTTTGATCACGTGACCTTGGGGACGCTGCAACGATCGTAAGTGTGGAAAAACTATCCGAAGTCACTTTTTTCCAGTGCCGTTATAACTTCAAATGGTCAGTAAATGAACGGTTGCAATTCGAAGACTACCTGTCATGGTTCCGACAGATGAAACTCTTCAAAAGAACTTCGAGGCATTGTTTACCTTAAATAATCTTTATTTTGAGTAGCATAATATCGGCAGTGCATAATTGAAGCCAAAAACTGAATTCCCCTCCCCTGAGCACAATTCCCTCCTCCAATTAACAGCCATAAATCACCTTCCCCAATTAGCTTGAAGCACAGGCTTCCTCTCCAGCTCTCCGGCCCACCAATTCCTTATCAGCTCTGGTTACAATAACCTTGTTTCTCATGCTAGGTTTGGTGCTGTTATGTCTAGCTGGACTCTCGTTCACATCCCCCCCTCCCCGCATCATCTAACTCTAAAAGCAAAAGGTAAAAGATGGCTACAGTTCCATCTGTTGTCAATGCAAAAACATCCGATGTTAGCAGCATTGACACTACCTGCATAAGGAGGGAAAATGAAAAGATGACACACTGTGCAATCACATTGGCAGGGCCTGTTGTAAACTATAAAGGATTCTCAGACTGCTGATTGGCAGCATTGCTCAGCCATTGCCATAACAATATAAAACTGTTTTTTAAATATAAACACAACAGTGGCTGGAATGCACTTTAAGAGATGGACATGACATCAATAAGAAAAAGGATTGTCACAAAAGACCAAAAGCACTGCAGGTTTTGGGTGCATTATTTGACCCATCAAGATTCTGCTGAGTAAATGTATCTTTGAGAGATTGGCAATACCTATCAATTTCATCATTTCAATTCAATTCAATTCAAAATAGAGCTGGAAGGGACCTTGGAAGTCTTTCAGTCCAACCCCCTACTCAGTCAGGAGACCCTATACCATTCCAGACAAGTGGCTGTCCAGTCTCTTCTTAAAAACCTCCAGTGATGGAACACCTACAACTTCTGAAGGCAAGCTGTTCCACTGGTTAATTGTTCTCACTGTCAGGAAGTTTCTCCTTAGTTCCCGGTTGCTTCTCTCCTTGATTAATTTCCATCCATTGTTAATTGTTCTGCCCTCTGATGCTTTGGAAAATAAGTTGACCCGTCGTCTTTGTGGCAGTCCCTCAAATATTGCTGTCATGTCACCCCCTAGTCCTTCTTTTTTCTAGACTAGCCAAACCCAAATCCTGCAACCATTTTTCTTATGTTTTAGTCTCCAGGATTTTAATCATCTGGGTTGAACGTCTCTGCACTTTTTCCAAAATCTCAACATCTTTTTTGTAACGTAGTGACCCAAACTGGATAGAGTATTCCAGGTGTGGTCTTACTAAGATTGTCTTAAGAACAATTGGCATTTAGTTCTATCCCATAGGACAGCAAGAATTGGTCTGTATCCTTTAGTATTTATTTGGGCAAATATAAATTCATTAGAACATATAAATTCATAAGATCTTAAGTGAATGAGTGAGAGCCTGCCAAAGCCCATTCACTAATTTATTCCATTGGTGTCAGTGATGACAATGTGCATTGGACTACACAGCCCTACATAGACTACACACAATATGGTCAACTCCAAAGAGATGGGGCAGTGGTTGGGGCAGGAATTGTGGATATGTTCATGGACACCTTGTACCTAAACAAATAGATCAAATGATGACATTTTTACAATTGGGGAAAAACAACTGTGATTGTTTCCCTACTACATCCAAACTTGATTAGCCAACCTCCCATTTTATCCCTGGAGTTGAGAAGGTCTCTGCATTTAATTCTGTAAAACTTGATTTGGTTTGTTTGTATAATGTTACAGTTTTCATTTTTTCCTCCAATATCACAGGGAATTGGAATATTTGTGTTCGGTTGTGGTGCTTTAAACGTCTCAAAACCTGAGAACGTGTAGGTGCATGCACAGGCAGTCCTTGACTTAAAACCATTCATTTAGTGACCATTCGACATTACAATGGGAGGAGGAGGAGGAGGAGGAGGAGGAGGAGAAAGAGAAAGAGAAAGAGAAAGAGAAAGAGAAGAGGAGGAGGAGAAGGAGAAGAAGGAGAGAAGAGGACGAAGAAGAAGGAGAGAGGAGGAGGAGGAGAGGAGAAGAAGAAAAGAAGAAGAAGAAGAAGAAGAAAGAAAGAAAGAAGAAGAAGAGAAGAAGAAGGGAAGAAGAAGAAGAAGAAGAAGAAGAAGAAGAAGAAGAAGGGGAAGAAGAAGAAGAAGAAGAAGAAGAAGAAGAAGAAGAAGAAGAAGAAGAAGAAGAAGAAGAAGAAGAAGAAGAAGAAGAAGAAGAAGAAGAAGAAGAAGAAGAAGAAGAAGAAGAAGAAGAATCCTGATCACACTGTTTAGAAATTTTGTGCAAAGTGAAACAGTTCCCCCTGCCAGCTGCAGTAAATAAAATAACCGCAGTGGGGTGATTTTTCAGGGCTGTAAGAGAGGCTTTTTGTCTCGGTCTCATTCCCAGGGCCTCCAGGGTTTCTGAGTTCCTTCTCCACAGGGTCTTAATGTTTTGCCTCTCGGGTACAAAGGCCCCTGTGCTCCAGCCCCTCTTTGGAGAGCTCAGCCCCAATCTTGCACATGCTGAGGGTTACTAGCAGCAGACTGAAATGTTGCAGGGGAGGGGGGGGGTGCAGGGCAGTAGCAATTTAGGATTTCAGCATTGCGGGACAGATTTTCCGAGTGCAGCATCGGGAGACTCAGGCTGGAATTAAAAACAGCCTTTTGTTGACACATTAACCCTTCCAGCACTGGCCTTTCTTTTCAAGCTTGCTCAGCCCACATTGTTTAATCAACGATAGAAGCAGGCTCAGATTTACAACTTGAACTGAACGTCTCGCTGCTTTGCAATGCACGCTCTGGCCGTAAAGCCTTCTGCATTTTTCAGAATTGCATCTGTTGTGTATCTGTTTTGGCTTTCTTGCTCGTGGTACCAGCTTGGATTTAGAGGGCTGTTCAGGAATGTTGACTTTTTTTTTTTTTAAAAGCACACTTTGAAATGTATTTATTCTGCCAAAAGGAAAACAACAACAACAACAACAACAAAAAACAATTTGGCTTGGCTGGTTGCAATTGCATTTCAAAGCATTCCCAGCCCCTTCCTTTCTGACGGAGTTCGTTTAAACTGTCCTACTGTGGATTTGTTCCACGTACGATGGATCAACCCTGAATTATTTTATTGATCTATTTGAATGTATAAGCTGCTCAACCCCTCAATGCGCTTTGGCTGAGTTTGAGATTCTTGAGGGTTAAAAATGGCTTTAGGAAGCCCAGTTCCTGCTTTACAAAATACAGGGGAAACTTAAAAGGAAGGGCTTTGAAAAGAAAATTGGAAAATTGGAAAAGAAGGCTGCGGTTTTACCAAAGTAGCCGCTGTTTGAGGTGAACAAGTACCTGCTATAAAATAAGAAGTGCTTACCCAGTAATAGATTCAGAGTGAAGTTTGGTCTATGGGATATTATTTTGAAATCTTTGAAAGCACCTTTATTTTAAAAGTCCAAGCAGCCCACACTCGGCTTCACGTTTTTCAAGAAAACCAGTATGCTATCACGACCCCCCCCCCTACATTAAGTGCTAAAATCTTTGAAGGCAGTGGATTCAATCCTGAGTAAACAAGAGAAATGCACTATTGCACTCTCAATAAATAAAATAACCCCCCCAACGCAGTATACAGGTATTCCTCGACTTACAGCCATTCTTTTAGTGACCGAAGTTACAATAGTATTGCAAAAAGTGACCTGACCATTTTTTTTTATACTTACCACTGTTCCAGCATCCCCATGGTCATGTGGTCAAAATTCAGACGCTTGGCAACTGGCATGTACTTATGATGGTTTCAGTGTCCCGGGATCACGTGATCCTTTTGTAAACTTCTGACAAGCAAAGTCAATAGGGAAGCCAGATTCACTTAACAACCGTGTTCCTAACTTAACAACTGCAGTGATTACACTTAACAGCTGTGGGGAGAAAGCCCCTAAAATGGGGCTTAAAAGCTGTCTTGCTTAGCAATGGAAATTTGAGCGATGCTCACAACCTCTCCTCGCTCTTACAACCATTGCGGCATCCCCAGTTACGTGATCAAAATTTGGATGCTTAGCACCTGGCATGTATTAATGAAGGTCATGTGATTGACATTTGCAGCTCGTTTCTGACAAGCAAAGTCAAGGGGGAAAGGCCAGATTCGTTTAATGACGTCATGATTCGCCTAACTGCAGTAATTCACTTAACCACCACGGCAAGAAAGGTCATAAACGTGGGCACGACTCACTTAACAACTGCCTTGTTTAGCCGTGGAAATTCTGGCCCCAAATTGTGATCGTACGTCGAGGACTCTCCTGTATCCCAAAAATGTCAGAACACACAAAGTTGAAGTCAGGTAAGGATCAGAGTTTGGTAGCCTTCTCCCAGTTTAATGAAAAGAAGGACGAGGGGGGACATGACAGCAGTCTTCCCATATCTGAGGGGCTGCCACAAAGAAGAGGGGGGCCAAGCGATTCTCCAAAACACCTGAAGGCAGGACAAGAAGCAATGGATGGAAACTAATCAAGGAGAGAACCTAGAACTAAGGAGGAATTTCCTGACAAAACAATCAGTGCAATGACTTGCCTCCAGAAGTTGTGAATTCTCCAACACCGGAGGTTTTAAGAAAAGACTGGACAGCCATTTGTCTGGAATGGTATAGGGTCTCCTGCCTGAGCAGGGGGTAGGACTAGATGACCTCCAAGATCCCTTCCAGCTCGGTTATTCTGTTATCTGGTTACTGCATTTGTCTTTTTCCGGGATCATAAGATATTTTGAGCCTTAAACCAAATAAAATAAACTGAGTTTATACGATAGCTCAGCAGATGAGAGTATTTAGCCCATTGTCCCTGGTTTTTGAAGTTAAGCAGAGTCCGGTACAGTTACTGTTTAAATAAGACACCAACCGGAAATTTCCCACTCCTAGAAGTCAAAAAATATCATGGATGACCCGAATGGCACATGGCTTCTGTACTGTCACCAGAAAAGAAAGATCCCTTCAGTCCCCTTAGCTCCATTTCTCCTCCCATCAGTCAAGAGTTATTTTAATAAATCTAAGGGATTAAATTGATGAAAACATTCGCCTTCGTCGTCCTTTAGCGATAACGATGATGTAAAAATGGTTACTGCCCACATGGGGCTATTGGGACACCATCAGATATTAAGCTGCAATAATGAGGAGGGTGATGATGACACATAACCTAGATGATTCTCAGTTTCTCTGCCGGAAGCTCTCTGCTTCCCTGAAAGACAAACGCTTTGCAAATTTATTAGCCAGCTCTTCTGTGTTTGAAAGGCCAGGGGGGGCCTGGCAGGCGCGATTCAGGAGGGTTGAGGGCCGGTAAACTCTAGAGAGCAAAGCTATTCTGTGAATGGCCTTTGATCAAGAGCTCTAGGCCCTTCAGCCAGCCAGCCAGACTAACAAACAAACAGCCTGGTCATCTGCCCAAATGCGCATGATGGGTGCGGATGTGAGACTCTGAAAGGGAGTCTTTTGCATTCACAAACACCTGCAAGGATTCCAGGAAGCCTAGAATGTCTTCCACTCTGATGCGTGTGGGGAAAAAAAAAAAAGCCTGTCCCAAATGGACACAATGCTCGAATCCTGGGAGATGCTGGATAGCTGAAAGAGGTCAGGCTTGGGTCTAGGCTCAGCCGGGATGGGAGGACTCTTTGAATGTGTGTTGTCCCACCCCCGTGGTGAAGAACACTGCAGGCCTGGAGGTGGATCGTTCTTCAGGATTCCCACAAGGCTTTGCACCTGCTTGGAAAGAGAATGAGAAGGATGCTTAGCTGAGCAATTCGAGCAAAACGTTTGGGCCGCTGCAAAGGATAATGGCCTTTCAATACCACCACTGGCCCTTCGTAGGAAAGGGAGAGAACTGGCAACTCCTGTCAGTTAGTTTCCCCTGGACAGCAGGGCCACCTACATGCAGTCCTTGACTTACGATCACAATTGAGCCCAAACTTTCTGTTGCTAAGCGAGGCAATTGTTAAGCCCATTTTGGCCCATTTTGCGCCCTTTCTTGCCAGAGTTGTGAAGTGAATCACTGCAGTTGTTAAGTTAGTAACACGGTCGTTAAGTGAATCTGGGCTTCCTTGTTGACTTCGCTCGTCAGAAGGTCGCAAAAGGGGATCACGTGACCCCCGGGACACTGTCATGCATACACGCCAGTTGCCAAGCATCCAAATTTTGATCTTGTGACCATTGGGGGATGCTGCAACAGGCGTTAAGTGTGAAAAACCATCGTTAAGTCACTTTTTTCCAGTGCCATTATCACGTTGAATGGTCACTAAAGTTGAGGACTACCTGTACAAGGAGGAGAAAATGAAAAGATGTCACATTGTGCGATCACATTGGCAAGGCCTGTTGTCAATGGCTTCCCCATTGACTTTGCTTGTCAGAAGGTCGCAAAAGGGGATCACGTGACTCTGGAACACGGCAACCGTCATAAGTACGAGTCAGTTGCCAAGCGTCTGAATTTTGATCACATGACCCATGGGGAGGCTGCGACGGTCGTAAGTGTGAAAAACAGTCATAAGTCATTTTTCTCAGTGTCGTTGTAGCTTCAAATGGTCACTAAATGAACTGTCGTAAGTTGAGAGCAACCTGTAGGAAGTCAATACAACCCAGGACACTGCAATGAGACTGGAAGAAGGAAAAATTATAGTGGCATTCTCTCTGCTTTCTTCTCAAAACAGCCACCGCTTTTAGGCAGGGGTCGAACGCTAATGTTAGTTTCCTTATTCCACAAAGTTCACTGTTGTGGGGGAGACACCATCTGTGGTTGCCTAGAAAGGAAGGCAGATCTGTACAGTATTTAAAGAAGACTAAGGCTGGACTAGATGGCACCACTTCTATCAGGGGTCTTCAAACTTGGCCCTTTTATGACTGGTGGACTTCAACTCCCAGAATTCCTCAGCCAGCTTGCCTGGCTGGCTGAGGAATTCTGGGAGTTGAAGTCCACCAGTCATAAAAGGGCCAAGTTTGAAGACCCCTGCCTTATATGCTATAATATCCTGAAAAGAAGGAAATGAACTGCCAATCATTTTTTCTGCCATCCTCACCACTCTCTGCACCGCCTTCTGGTCAGAACAGAAGAAGCTTTTTGGATGAGAAGCGAAACATCTTCAAGGAAAAACAAAGTCCAGTTGCCTTCTTGAAAAAGCACCTTTGACACAACTTCTATAGGAGACCCAGCGTTTCATGCTATCTAACACCATTCCAGATACAACCCAAACTGCAAGTATTCTCCTAACTTGGAATGTTATCTCAGCCCAGTGGCAAATATTGGCATTTGAATCCCACCATGGGGAGACCCATGAAATCCATGGGGGGGGGGATTCAGCATCCCCATGATTTTCAATACAGGTAATATTCCCTTGGTAAGGCCACACTTGGAATACTGCATCCAGTTCTGGTCACCACGATATAAAAAAGATGTTGAGACTCTAGAAAGAATGCAACAAAGATGATTAGGGGACTGGAGGTTAAAACATATAAGGAACGGTTGCTGGAATTGGGTATGTCTAGTTTAATGAAGAGAAGGACCAGGGGGGACATGATAGCAGTCTTCCAATATCTCAGGGGCTGACAAAGAAGAGGGAGTCAAGCTCTTCTCCAAAGCACCTGAAGGCAGGACAAGAAGCAATGGATGGAAACTAATCAAGGAGAGAAGCAACCTAGAACTAAGGAGAAACTTCCTGACAGTTAGAACAATTAACCAGTGGAACAACCTGCCTCCAGAAGCGGTGAATGCTCCAACACTGGAAGTTTTTAAGAAGAGACTGGGCAGCCATTTGTCTGAAATGGTATAGGGTTTCCTGCCTGAGCAGGGGGTTGGACTAGATGACCTCCAAGGTCCCTTCCAACTTTATTATTGTTATTGTTATAGTCCTCGACTTACCACCAAAAATGGGGCCAGTATTTCTGCGGTTAACCAAGATGGTTTTTAAGTGAGTCATTCCCAATTTTACAACCTTTTTGCCGTGTTGTTGCAGTTACTAAGTGAATCACATGGTCACTAAGTGTGTCCAGGTTTCCCCATTGACTTTGCTTGCCAAAAGTGGACTGGGAAGGTGCAAATGGCAACCGCAAGACTCTGGGACGTACAACCATCATAAATACATTCCAGTTGTCAAGCACCCAAATTTTGATCGCGTGACCGTGTGGATGTTGTGGCAGTCATCAACGCGCAAACTGGTCATAAGTCACATTTTTTTCAGGGCCACCAGTGCCACTGTAACTTTAAACAGTTGCTAAATGAATAGTTGTAAGTTGAGGACTACTTGTATACAGTACAATTCTACTGCGGGATACACAACAGGCTGATCTCGAGTGGACAAACCCAGTGGCAGGGTTCCCACAATGCATTGAACTAAAAAATAACCAAACATATACTATAGATCTGTACAGACACATACACACACACACACACACACACACACATGTATATGTATGTGTGTCTGTGTATGTGTGTATATGTATATATGTATATATGTGTGTGTGTGTGCGCGCGTATATATATATATTTATATATATGTGCATATATATATGTATATATGTGTGTGTGTGTATGTATATATGTGTTTATGTGTGTGTGTATATATATATATATATATATATAATTTCAGAATAAAGCCCATTGGTTCAAAGGATCTACTTGCAAATAAGAGGGCAAGTGTGTCATGTATATGTTTCACTTTGAGAGCGGGCAACTAAATTTCATTTTTTATGTGTGCCATTGTGCCCACAATATAAAAATGACAATAAAGGTTATTTATCCTTTTTAAGATAATACCCCAGATCTGTATCCTCACCCTGTCCCAACTTTCCCAACTGCCATCTGTCCTAGCTCTGTCTTTCTTTTTGTGGCACACATTTATCTCTTTTTCTTTTCTTTTCTTTTTAAAAATGCACATATCTTCCTGTTTGGCAAGAGAATACCTACAGTTCTTCAGGAAGGAGCCGCGGGTGGGGTTCTATTTTGGGCTGGGGGCTTTTCTGATCCCCTTTTAAAAAATGACCGCATTTTCTCAGATGCCCCCCCCCCCCCACGCTGATCTCAGCTGCTGGTGACCAGGTCGCTTCACCCTTGTTTTTTCCCCACATCCGTTTCCCACCGTTCGTTCGTGGGATGCTTCGTTCTGTGGCTGCCCCCAGAACCACGACACCCTGGCACCCCTACTCCAGGGGACCAGCTGGATCCAAGACGGTTCTTCTCTCCTTCACACACAAACAAACACACACACACACACACACAAAACAACACTTACTTTAGACTTTCTAACATCCTCACGTGTGCTTTTCTTTCTTTATTCAGCTTGTGCCTACATTTTGGGTCCCCAACAAGCTGCTCCTTGGACCTCAGAAGTTCTTAGAAGCAGGACTGGGTTTTTTTTTTTTTAAAAAAAAAAGGAAAAAAAAAAGCAGGCATTGTCCACTCTGAAGGATGCCAAAACTGCCAGCGGCAAATGAGAAACTTTGGCTCCCAAAGAATGAGCTAGCTTGTTTGTTCCTCCATGCAGCTGCTTCTTTCTTTCCCTTCCTCCTCCCCTTCCCCCCCCCCCCCGTTTTTTTTTTTTTTTTTTTTGGGTGGTTTATTACACACAAACCCTTAATGAATGGAAGCCGCTGTTTTACAGTGCACCCCACTTGCAGGACAGCTCTTGGAGCCCACCACAGATCTGACTCACCAGCAGCAGGGCACCGCCATCAGAACGCTTCCTAGAAACCGGAGGATAAAAAGAGGCTTGTTGGAGGCTGGCTGGGCCTGCTGAGTTTTCTGCCTGCGGGGCCTGTCGATGCCATAGCTGGCTGCTCGGGTCTTTGGCCTAATAAGGCAACAGAAACAAAGATTGTTCTCTGGTTGGGAAAGACAACTGTGCCCAGGTTCTGGGGGAGCGCAGTGGCGCGCGGCACCCGTCCAAGCGGGATTAAGGCTGGGAGGGCAACTTCAGGAGGGGGGGGCAGCTGAAGGGCAGAGAGGGCCCCCCCAGTGTGGAAGGAGCCAATTCAGACATAATTTATGATCTGTCACTCCTCGTTAGAAGCAGCTGCCATTAAGAGTTAATTGTTGCATTGTGTGCTGCGTGGACTGATAAGATTTCTGTAAGCTGCTTACATGTTATCGTGCATGTTATCATAACTCCTCATAACGAGGAGAGAGAGAGAGAGAGAGAGGGAGATAGTAAAAGTGTTTACTAACAAGATGGCTGTTGTACTTAATGGTGTCACTGCCCCTGGTGTAGCTCAGAGCCAGCTGAGGTCCA